>CAUYWW010000211.1:0-488529 GCA_963576845.1 Megachile leachella
TAGTAAGTATATTTATTATAGTTCTAGCGATAATAACTGCATAATATGGGTAATAATGCATGTTATATTGATAATATCGGGAGTAATAAGTATAATTATTATAGTTCTAGCGATATTAATAGTAAAATATGGGTAATAATGCATGTTATATTGATAATAATAAAAGTAATATGTAGACTTATTACAGTTCTAGCGATAATAACTGTATTATATGGGTAATAATCCATGTTATATTGATAATAATAAAAGTCATATGTATAATTATTACAGTTCTAGCTATAATACCTCCATTATATGGGTAATAATGCATGTTATATTGATAATATCGGGAGTAATAGGTATAATTATTATAGTTCTGGCGATAAGAACTGCATTATATGGGTAATAATGCATGTTATATTGATAATATCGGGAGCCATAAGTATAATTATTATAGTTCTAGCGATAATAATAGTAAAATATGGGTAATAAGGCATGTTATATTGATAATAATAAAAGTAATAGGTATATTCATTATAGTTCTAGCTGTAATAACTGCATAATGTGGGTAATAATGCATGTTATATTGATGATAATAAAAGTAATAAGTATAATTATTACAGTTCTAGCGATAATAACTGCATTATATGGGTAATAATGCATGTTATATTGATAATATCGGGAGTAATAAGTATAATTATTATAGTTCTAGCGATAATAATAGTAAAATATGGGTAATAATGCATGTTATATTGATAATAATAAAAGTAATATGTAGACTTATTACAGTTCTAGCGATAATAACTGTATTATATGGGTAATAATGCATGTTATATTGATAATATCGGGAGTAATAAGTATAATTATTACAGTTCTGGCGATAATAACTGCATTATATGGGTAATAATGTAGGGATTACCGTTAAGGAGAGCGAGTGAGAGCGAGTGAGAGCGCGAGTGCGATAGCGCGTGTGCGACAGTGCGAGTGAGAGCGCGAGTGCGATAGCGCGTGTGCGACAGTGCGAGTGAGATAGTGCGAAAGCAAAGTATGGATGCGAGCGAAAGAGAGAGCGAGTATGCAAAGAAAGAGAGAATGCTAATTGCGAGCGTGTCAAGGGTGCGGGTGCGAAACGGTTTGCAGTTTCGAAAAAGCAAGCGAAAGCGAACAAAGCGAACACAGTGGATACAGCGAATACAGCGAATTAGGATTTATAATCAAAATATAATCATCCTTTTATTTCTACGGACGATTCTTTATTTGCCTTCCGCACCCCGTTCCTACAATAATGCATGTTATATTGATGATAATAAAAGTAATAAGTATATTTATTATAGTTCTAGCGATAATAACTGCATAATATGGGTAATAATGCATGCTATATTGATAATAACAAAAGTAATAAGAAGACTTATTACAGTTCTAGCGATAATAACTGTATTATATGGGTAATAATGCATGTTATATTGACAATATCGGGAGTAATAAGTATAATTATTACAGTTCTAGCCATAATAACTGTATTATATGGGTACCAATGCATGTTATGTTGATAATATCGACAGTAATAAGTATAATTATTATAGTTACGGCGATAATAATAGTAAAATATGGGTAATTATGCATGTTATATTGATAATATCGGGAGTAATAAGTATAATTATTATAGTTACGGCGATAATAATAGTAAACAATGGGTAAATATGCATGTTTTATTGATAATAATACAAGTAATAAGTATATTTATTATAGTTCTAGCATTAATAACTGCATAATATGGGTAATAATGCATGTTATATTGATAATAATAAAAGAAATAAGTATATGTATTATAGTTCTATCGATAATAACTGCGTAATATGGGTAATAATGCATGTTATATTGATGATAATATAAGTAATAAGTATATTTATTATAGTTCTAAAGACAATAACTGCATAATATTGGTAATAATGCATGTTGTATTGATAATATTAAAAGTAATAAGTATATTAATTATAGTTCTATCGATAATAACTGCATAATATGGGTAATAATGCATGTTGTACTGATAATATTGGGAGTAATAAGTATATTTATTATAGTTCTAGCGATAATAACTGCATAATATGGGAAATAATGCATGTTATACTGATAATAATATAAGTATTAAGTATAACTATTATAGTTCTAGCGATAATAACTGTAAAATATGGGTAATAATGCATGACCTATTGATAATATTAGGTGTAATAAGTATAATTATTATAGTTCTAGCTATAATAACTGCACAATATAGGTAATAATGCATGTTATACTGATAATAATATAAGTAATAAGTATAACTATTATAGTATTAGCGATAATAACTGTAAAATATGGGTAATAATGCATGACATATTGATAATATTAGGAGTAATAAGTATGATTATTGCAGTTCTAGCAATAATAACTGCATGATATGGGTAATAATGCATGTTATATTGATAATATTGGGAGTAATAAGTATAATTATTATAGTTCTAGCGATAATAACTGCATAATATGGGTAATAATGCATGTTGTACTGATAATATTGGGAGTAATAAGTATATTTATTATAGTTCTGACGATAATAACAGTATAATATGGGTAATAATGCATGTTATATTGATAATATTGGAAGTAGTAAGTATGACTATTATAGTTCTAACGATAATAACTGCATAATATGGGTAATTATGCATGTTATACTGATAATAATATAAGTAGTAGGTATAATTATTATAGTTCTAGCGATAATAACTGCATGATATGGGTAATAATGCATGTTGTACTGATAATATTGGGAGTAATAAGTATACTTATTATAGTTCTGACGATAATGACAGTATAATATGGGTAATAATGCATGTTATATTGTTCAGAAACGGCCGACAATATTTTCAAAACCGTGCGATCTCGCCGGTTCGCGAGACTGCTCAGCCTCATGGCGAGGGTGCCGCGGAGAGCGAGCGGTAACCTCCCGCGATATATGTTTTGGTCGCGCGACCGTTAAGACTACTTATCGTTCCGAATTGTAACGATCAACTTCGGCAAACAAACGATCGCTTTTTCTTTTTCGACCAGTATTCAATATTGCGTCGGAACCTTTGCGGAGTGTTAAACAAGACATTTAATTAACTAAAAGGACTTTCTTTCCAAATTTTGTGTGTATCGTGCGCCTTATATTTAACATTTTTTGACTATTGTACAGTTTTTTGTGTGTAAAATATATAGATTATTGTTCCGTCGGAAATCCGGCAAACCGTGCGTCTATTTTTTTCTTCTCGGGAACAATATCCAACTCTTCGCGTTTTTCGTCAAGAACGATATTGCCCCAACATTTGGTCCTTCGAGCCGGATACTTCCGACGAACGGTTCTTGTGACATTATCGCGAGTGCTGGAAAATAATATCTGAAGACTGCAGTTCATCGCCGGTTCCTGCCTTTTTCCACGAATTAAACTTCGGAGTACGGGAAAAGGAAAAAGGAAATCAGCATCTGTGAAATTTTCAAACGCGAAAGCGGTAAGAAAAGATAAGTTTTTGTATCTTTTTATTGCCAACGGTTACAACACGTTACATTACCGTTAATAACGACCGCATTTAAAATCGTCCTCCTGGGTGACCTTACCGTGGAGGCGAGGCGTTCTCAGTCGTCGACTCAGTATTGTTGCCACCCAAAACAAAGAGGTGACAACGGTCGACCTCAGCGCGCAGCCGTTGCGATCGCTTGCTGTCGTTTTTTTTTCTACCTCTGAAAACAAAAACGGAACATAACGTTTTATTAACCGTATTAATTTCGATACAAATTTAAACTTTAAAAATTCAACATTAACGAAAAATGTCTTCACCGTCGTTTGACGACCTTCTGCGAGAACAAGACGAGTTGGCCGGTTGGATTCGAAGGTTTTGGACGAATGTCTGCAAATTGGGGAAGGAAAGATTAACCCGGTCGGTACTGGATCAAAGGAAAACCCTATTGGAACGATATTGGGATGCCTTTTTTTCCGGCCATAGACAGCTGATGCGGTGCAAGGAGGCATCTAAATCAACCTACGCTCAACGAGATCTCTTCTCGGAAGTGGAGGAGGCTTATTTGGACGCCGCCGCAAAAATAGCTAATTTGGTAGAGGAACTCCCCAACGCGGGTGCCGCGGGGGGAGCTCCAAACCCTTTGTCTATTTTATCTCAGCCTCATTTGCCGAAAATTCAACTGCCCACGTTTTCAGGCAACCCTCTGGAATGGGAGAGCTTTCGCGATCTGTTCAAAAGTCTAGTACACGACGTCCCGCACCTGTCCGACACGAAGAAGCTTTTGTACTTGAAGTCCAGCTTGACCGGAGAAGCCTTGGAGGTCATCCAAAATACTCCCATCACGGAAGCGGGGTATCAAGGAGCCTGGGAGGATCTTGAGGTGCGATACGGCAACATCAGGCTGCTGTCTTTCGCCCACCACCGAGCCATCCTGGTCTGTCCTTCAGCTCAACGGCAGTCAACTTCGGAACTGAAGCGCCTGTTGGACACCTTCAGGCAGACCATTCGAGCGTATTCAGCCCTGAAGAAACCTGTCGCGGCGTGGGACGAATGGTTTATGTTTCTCCTAAGCCAAAAACTGGATAGAACTACGCACCTTGCCTGGGAGACGTCTCTTGCCAAGAGCCGAGAAATTCCGACCTTCCAGCAATTGGCGGATTTCCTCGAGAATAGGATTCAGGCTTTGGACGCTGCTCAGATCCCGGAATCGTTGTCCAGATCCTCGTCGCAAGCAAAGGACGTTGCACCTAAAATCAAAGGAGAGTCAATCGTGAAGAAGGCACACTCAACGATCTACGCAGCATCGGCAAAAAATTTAACATCTCGGAAGTGTCTCTCCTGTGGTGGAACCCACAACCTTAGCTACTGCTCAAAATTTAAAACACTCTCCGCCCCGAAACGAAAGGATCGAGCGGTGCAGTTAAAGGCGTGTCTCAATTGCTTAAACGCAGGCCATGAGTTGGCGAAATGTCCTTCGCAACAGGGATGCTTGGCATGCGGCAGGCGTCATCACACGTTACTGCACGAGGCGATGTTTGTCCCTGGCTCAGCGGTGTCTCATGCGTCGGCTTCGTATCGACCATTAGAAGAGGAACATCTCAACAAGGCCACCTCATGTACTTCGTCAGCCACGAACCGAGGGATTGCGCTCTTAGCCACCGCAAGGGTCAAGGTGGAGGCGCCATCGGGGGATTCCATCGAAGTTCGGGCTCTGCTGGACACTGGCTCCGACACATCGCTCGTCAGCCAATGGGTCGTTCAAACTTTACGTTTGCCACGGCGGGCGGTTCAAGTAGCCATCTCAGGGGTGCAGGACAAGGAAGCAGGATCCGCTACGAGCGAAGTCCAATTCACGGTTCGCTCCAAAATACAACCGGACTTCGAACTACCCGTACGAGCCTTGGTGCTTCGGCGTTTGACTTCGATAATACCATCCCAGCAGACAGATCAACAAATTTGGCCTCACTTGCACGGCGTCACGTTGACTGATCCGGGCTTCGGAACCCCTTCGCGAGTGGATCTTATTCTCGGCGCGGATGTTTGCGGAACCCTGTTTCTGGACAACACGATATGCGGCCATACAGGTACCCCAGTGGGAAAGCTAACACCTTTTGGTGGGATTTTGCTAGGTCCAACGTCCACTCGCCGAGCTGAGATGAGTTCGGCTGCTCAGACGTACCATTGTTGATGCGAGGATTCCACTCAACAGCTTCTCCGAAGATTCTGGGGGGTGGAAGAACTTCTGGAACGATCGCCCTTGTCGCCCGAGGAGGAGAAATGTGAACGCCATTTCAAGGACACACACTCCCGAGATGAAAGTGGTCGGTATTGCGTCCGCTTACCTTTCACGCAGGATCCAAGCACAGCTCTGACGTCGACACGAGCCATGGCGTTAAAACTTTTGCTCAGCTGTGAGCGTCGGTTGGCTTCTAACCCCCAGCTAGCGGAGGGATATAGGGCCTTTATGGGGGAGTACAAAACCCTCGATCACATGGAGGCCGCCACGGAGTTAGCGAAGAATACTATCGCCTACTACCTGCCGCATCACGCCATAGTGAAGCGTCACGACCCTTCGGCCAAGCTACGCGTCGTTTTCAATGCCTCGTTTCCATCTTCTACGGGAAATTCGCTAAATGACTGCCTCTCCGCGGGTCCCAAACTTCAGGCGGATCTGTGGCTAATACTTACTCGCTGGAGGCTGTTCCGAAAAGTATTCACAGCGGACATAGTCAAAATGTACCGCCAAATCAAGGTGCACCCATCGGACCGTCATTGGCAACGCATCCTGTGGAGGGGACAACCCGATGAGCCAGTTCGAGACTACAATTTATCTACCGTTACTTACGGAACCTCCTGTGCGCCGTTTCTCGCCCTTCGGGTGCTTCAGCAGCTGGCCGAAGACGAAAAACACAGGTTTCCATCGGGGGCTATCGTTATCAAGCAACACACATATGTTGACGACGTACTGGCGGGTGCAGACGACGAGGGACAATTGCAGGACTTAAAAGGGGAGGTCGTCGCCATCTTTGAGGCAGGGGCATTTCAACTTGCAAAATGGGCTTCCAATTCTCCAAGTCTGCAAGAAAAGGAACAGGCAGAAGAACGTCTTTTCCAGGAGGCATCCGGAATCGGGACGCTTGGGGTGCTTTGGAGCCCCAAAACCGACTCGTTCTCACTCCGGGTAAACTTACCAGCAAATCCATCTGCTCGATACACGAAGAGGCGAATTCTATCCGAGGTGGCTAGTTTGTTCGATCCGCTGGGATGGGCCGCACCAGTTCTCATTTTTGCCAAGGTCATGTTGCAGGATCTCTGGATACTTGGTGTGGAGTGGGACCAGGACCTACCACAAAAATTGCAAACCTCGTGGGTAAGCTATAAGGAGTCGCTGTATCGACTTAACGCTATAACCGTTCCCAGGTGGACCCATTTTACGAGCGGCTATCAAGACATCGAATTGCATGGGTTTTGCGACGCGTCTCAGAGGGCTTACGCAGCGGCAGTCTATTTGGGAGTGGTCCAGGGAGATGCTATTTTCACCACGCTACTAGTAGCCAAAACCAAGGTGGCACCGGTGAAAACGATTAGCATTCCGCGCTTGGAACTCTGCGGAGCAGTTCTCCTAGCCAAGTTAATCGTACAAGTGAAGCAAGGGCTCAACATCGCCGCCCCCATCACAACATGGACGGACTCCACGGTGACGTTATACTGGATCAAGGGCCACGCATCACTCTGGAAGCCATTTGTGGCTCACCGAGTAGCGTCAGTCCAAAACTGCGTCCCTCCCGGTCATTGGCGGCACTGTCGAACTTCGGAAAACCCAGCGGATCTAGCGACCAGAGGTATCGCCGTCGCTGAACTCGGAAAATCAAACCTATGGTGGCATGGGCCCGCATGGTTGACCACTCCGTCCAATACATGGCCGTCTCCTCCAGCGCTCGAGGTAGAAGATTTACATCACGAAAGGTCTAAAGCCAATGTATTCTCGGCCAACGTTGTCAAAGGGGACGATTTTTTCACACGGTTCTCATCTCTTTCCCGTCTCAAAACGGTTGTAGCGTATTGCTTCAGATTCAGCCGACTCACCAGACGAAAAGCCTGCGACTCTGGACACCTGACCGCTAAGGAACTTGCCCATGCACTCCTGAAGCTTATTCGGCTTTCCCAGGAAACCAGCTTTTCCGAGGACATCCGGCGACTCCACCAATGCAACGAAGTTAAGAAGACGTCGCCCCTCGCTGCTCTGAAACCCTTTCTCGACCCAAATGGGGTGCTGCGGGTTGGGGGACGACTGGGAAACGCGCTGCTGCCATATGAAGAAAAACACCCAGCAATCATGTCGAAAAACTGCCACCTAACCAAGTTATTAGTGGAAGATGCTCACCTCCGAACGCTTCATGGTGGACCGCAATTAACCAGGAGCCTCCTGCTGAGAAAAGTCTGGATTCTTCATGGTCGTTCTTTGGTCCGCCAAATAATAAAAAACTGCGTGCGCTGTGCACCATACAGCGGAGTGTCAGCAAAGCAATTGATGGGACAACTGCCTCTGGACCGAGTGACACTGCAACGTGCCTTTCTGACGTCAGGCGTGGACTATGCGGGGCCCATTATGCTGCGTACTTCTGCGGGACGAGGACATAAGTCATACAAGGGGTACATCGCAGTATTCGTGTGCCTGACCACAAGAGCAATACACTTGGAAGCTGTATCGTCACTTACCTCAGCATCCTTTATAGCGGCTTTTCAAAGATTTGTGGGGCGAAGGGGACGCTGTGCCACCATGTGGAGCGACAATGGCACTGTTTTCCGTGGAGCCGACAGGGAATTACGTTCCATGTTCACCAGCGCGTCAAAATTCTACAAAGAAGCCGCCGCTTCGCTCGCAACAGACGGAACAGACTGGAAGTTCATTCCCCCCTACTCTCCTCACTTCGGCGGCCTGTGGGAAGCGGGCGTTAAATCGGTTAAGCATCATCTACGACGCATAATGGGAGACGCCAAACTCACCTTTGAAGAAATGGCCACGCTCCTCTGCCAAATAGAGGCGTGCGTGAACTCCAGGCCTCTACAACCGCTTTCTGACGATCCAACGGACCTTACAGCGCTCACGCCCGGTCACTTTCTCATCGGGGAATCAACCTGCAACGTGCCCGAACCCGAACCGGAAAGCGGTGATGTATCCCTGACAACACGTTGGCGAAAGATATTAACCATGCGTTCTCAATTTTGGCACAGGTGGAGACGAGAATTCTTGCAACACCTTCAATCGTTCCCGAAATGGCGCCAGCGGTCCGAAAATCTGGAGGTGGGCAGTTTAGTGCTATTGCGCGACGAACTACAACCACCGGCAAAATGGATGATGGGTCGCGTCGAACGTGTTCATCCAGGGAAAGACGGCGAAACTAGAGTGGTAACGCTACACACGATTAACGGCTCAGTGACGAGACCAATCGTCAAACTGTGCCCCCTTCCAGTTCCGACCGCTGACGTCACTCAACGCGACGCGGCGTAAATCGAAAAAAGAAAATAATAAATTCGCGTTGTTTCGTAGAATTGCGCTAATTACGGCGGGCGGTCACTATATTCTCGCAATTTATGTTATATTAGATTTCTATCTTCATACTTACTTTACATTTAACGTTCTGATTTACATTTATCACTATTGTCCGTTCGCGCGTTGCTTCGTTTGCGTTTTTCGTTTCACTGCACTCTCATTGAAGCACAAGCACTTTCCTTCGTATTTCTATATACCAGTTTAACACTGCGCGTATCTGTTACGTTGAGTTAAACGCGTAAACACGTTCTGTTATGTAAATAGTAGTATTAAGGATTGCGTGTATGAAGGATGGTTTGGGTGTGAATGAAATTCTTCGCTACGCGAAGAAGGCGGGCGGAATGTTCAGAAACGGCCGACAATATTTTCAAAACCGTGCGATCTCGCCGGTTCGCGAGACTGCTCAGCCTCAAGGCGAGGGTGCCGCGGAGAGCGAGCGGTAACCTCCCGCGATATATGTTTTGGTCGCGCGACCGTTAAGACTACTTATCGTTCCGAATTGTAACGATCAACTTCGGCAAACAAACGATAGCTTTTTCTTTTTCGCGACCAGTATTCAATATTGCGTCGGAACCTTTGCGGAGTGTTAAACAAGACATTTAATTAACTAAAAGGACTTTCTTTCCAAATTTTGTGTGTATCGTGCGCCTTATATTTAACATTTTTTGACTATTGTACAGTTTTTTGTGTGTAAAATATATAGATTATTGTTCCGTCGGAAATCCGGCAAACCGTGCGTCTATTTTTTTCTTCTCGGGAACAATATCCAACTCTTCGCGTTTTTCGTCAAGAACGATATTGCCCCAACAATATTGGTAATTTTGGAAGAAATAAGTATAACTATTATAGTTCCAGCTATAATAACTGCATAATATGGGTAATAATGCATGTTATATTGATAATATTGGGAGAAATAAGTATATTTATTATAGTTCTGACGATGATAACAGTACAATATGGGTAATAATGCATGTTATATTGGTAATTTTGGAAGAAACAAGTATAATTTTTATAGGTCTAGCGATAATAACTGCATAATATGGGTAATAATGCATGTTGTACTGATAATATTGGGAGCAATAAGTATATTTATTATAGTTCTGACGATAATAACAGTATAATATGGGTAATAATGCATGTTATATTGGTAATGTTGGAAGTAATAAGTATAATTATTATAGTTCTAGCGATAATAATTGCATAATATGGGTAATAATGCATGTTATACTGATAATAATATAAGTAATAAGTATAACTCCTATAGTTCTAGCGATAATAACTGTATAATACGGGTAATAGTGCATGCTATATTAATAATATTGGGAGTAATAAGTATAATTATTATAGATCTAGCGATAATAACTGCATAATATGGGTAATAATGCTTGTTATACTGAAAATAATATAAGTAATGAGTATAACTATTATATTTCTAGCGATAATAACTGTATAATATGGGTAATAATGCATGTTATATTGAGAAAAGTAGGAGTAATAAGTCTAATTATTATAGTTCTGGCGATAATAACTGCATAATATGGGTAATGGTGCATTTTATATCGATAACAGTAAAAGTAATAAGTATAATTATTGTAGTTCCAGCGATAATGACTGCATAATATGGGTAATAATGCATGTTATATTGATAATATTGGGAGTAATAAGTCTAATTATTGTAGTTCTGGCGATAATAACTCCATAATATGGGTAATAATGCATGTTATACTGATAGTAATATAAGTAATAAGTATAACTATTACAGTTGGAGCGATAATAACTGTATAATGTGGATAATAATGCATGACATATTGATAATATTAGGAGTAATAAGTATAATTATTATAGTTCTAGCGATAATAACTGTATAATATGGATAATAATGCATGACATATTGATAGTATTAGGAGTAATAAGTATAATTATTATAGTTGGAGCGATAATAACTGTATAATATGGGTAATAATGCATGTTATATTGAGAAAAGTAGGAGTAATAAGTCTAATTATTATAGTTCTGGCGATAATAACTGCATAATATGGGTAATGGTGCATGTTATATCGATAACAGTAAAAGTAATAAGTATAATTATTGTAGTTCCAGCGATAATGACTGCATAATATGGGTAATAATGCATGTTATATTGATAATATTGGGAGTAATAAGTCTAATTATTGTAGTTCTGGCGATAATAACTCCATAATATGGGTAATAATGCATGTTATACTGATAGTAATATAAGTAATAAGTATAACTATTACAGTTGGAGCGATAATAACTGTATAATGTGGATAATAATGCATGACATATTGATAATATTAGGAGTAATAAGTATAATTATTATAGTTCTAGCGATAATAACTGTATAATATGGATAATAATGCATGACATATTGATAGTATTAGGAGTAATAAGTATAATTATTATAGTTGGAGCGATAATAACTGTATAATATGGGTAATAATGCATGTTATATTGACAAAATTAGGAGTAATAGGTCTAATTATTATAGTTCTGGCGATACTAACTGCATAATATGGGTAATGGTGCATGTTATATCGATAATAATAAAAGTAATAAGTATAATTATTGTAGTTCTAGCGATAATGACTGCATAATATGGGTAATAATGCATGTTATATTGATAATATTGGGAGTAATAAGTCCAATTATTGTAGTTCCGGCGATAATGACTGCATAATATGGGTAATAATGCATGTTATATTGATAACATTGGGAGTAATAAGTCTAATTATTGTAGTTCTGGCGAGAATAACTGCATAATATGGGTAATGGTGCATGTTATATCGATAATAGTAAAAGTAATAAGTATAATTATTGTAGTTCTAGCGATAATGACTGCATAATATGGGTAATAATGCATGTTATATTGATAACATTGTGAGTAATAAGTCTAACTATTGTAGTTCTGGCGATAATAACTGCATAATATGGGTAATGGTGCATGTTATATCGATAATAGTAAAAGTAATAAGTATAATTATTGTAGTTCTAGCGATAATGACTGCATAATATGGGTAATAATGCATGTTATATTGATAACATTGGGAGTAATAAGTCTAATTATTGTAGTTCTGGCGATAATAACTGCATAATATGGGTAATAATGCATGTTATACTGATAATAATATAAGTAATAAGTATAACTATTACAGTTGGAGCGATAATAACTGTATAATGTGGATAATAATGCATGACATATTGATAATATTAGGAGTAATAAGTATAATTATTATAGTTCTAGCGATAATAACTGCATAATATGGGTAATAATGCATGTTATATTGATAATATTGGGAGCAATAAGTCTAATTATTGTAGTTCTGACGATAAAAACAGTATAATATGGGTATAAATGCATGTTATACTGATAATATTGGGAGTAATAATTATAACTATTGTAGTTCTAGCGATAATAGCTGCATAATATGGGTAACAATGCATGTGTAACGTCCCTAGAACCTAAGTTTAGGTTGTTACTAGCGCTAGTAAGGTAAAGAGCGGCTTTTACCCTCTGAACGACTCGTTTTCCTAATAAAGTTTGTGGGATTCGTGTGGTGTGCGGTTAAGGAGTGAAATCCACAGATCAGAATCTTTCAATAACTTAAATTTATTCAAAAACGGAAATTAAAACTAACAAATAACAATAATATCGAAATAATAAATAATAAGTGCTTGATTAAAGAATTAAGTAAGTTTGGTATAATAATAATAATAATGAAGAATAATAAAGATTGACAATTGAACGGCACGTAATAAACGATTGAGAAATTAACAAATTATAAATCAAATAATAATTATCGTGAGAACTGGAAAGATACTCGCTTGTATCTGAGGCTAACTAAAATCTATAATAATATATGTTCGGTTCGCGCTTCTGAAATTATCGCAGTGACAAATTATGTTTCGATTCGTTTAAATGATTCTAGACGGGATGTTACGCTTGTAATCTACCGCTTGCGAGGAATGCGACCTAAGTGCAATTCTCTAAGAGTACCTAAATACGCTTTCGCAAAAATCTATCGCGGAGTAATCGATTACGGGAAAACGCTTAATTGAGAACAGTGTTCTTTTACCGATTTGAACTTCCGAACTCTATCTGATTTTAATAATTTATTTCTTCGGAACAGTTACTCTTTATATTCTGACTCGACAATTAATTGTTCATGCCCCTTTTAGTCAAAACGAACACTGACAGCCAAGACCAGATCGCTTAATTGGGGAGCCTGTTGTTCACTGGCTACTAGAACGACCCAACGATACAGGTAAAGGGTGAACAGTATAAGTCTAACAGGGTAGCAAATCGAATGATTCTAATGTAAGATCGTAATTGCTGAACTGCCACCCAAAAGACACGGGCTTCAGAGACCAAGTCGCTCAAATGGGGAGCCTGCGTTAGCTGGCTACGAAACTACCCAGAGCGAACTCCGAGAATCTGACGGCGCGTTAGCAATTCGACAAAAAATCAAGATGAGTAGCTGAGAGCTATCCTTTCGATATCTTAGCCTTTCCTGGCGCTAAGCATAGCACTCTCCTGACGGAGTTTCAGAGACGAGATCGTTTGAATGGGGAGCCCGCGTTAGCTAGCTACTAGACGACCCACGATCAAGTATCCAAATGGCGTATACTTGCTTTACCAGTCAAGTATTAAGACTCGTGTCGGCTCTTTTACAGCGAAAACTGTTCCTACTATACTTAGAAATGAGGCTTGTGTCGCGTTCGATTCCGAAGACTGTTCTGCTTTGAGACGGGTTTCGCTCGCCCTTTTATACCCCAAAATTCAACGAATTCGTGACGTCAGAATTTCCAAAATTTCACATAAATTCGTTAGTACATATTAATTAGAAAATCGGTTACTTCGGTTATGGTTTAAATATTGCTCTTCAATTAATTATTAACGTTTCGGCATTAGATTATTACCGTAGCGGTGTTTTAACGGAGATACGTTTTCTGTCCTTTTCTAATCAATGGTGTTCGATTTTTGCGCGAGTCAAAACTATTTCGATTTACGGATTTTCCTTTAGTTAATGAAAATGATTTCGATCAAGTCTATAAATGATTTAATGAACGATGAATTCTCATGCATGAATTGATTTAATTAATTAATTAATTTCAATATCTAAAGTTGCCGTAAATAGAGATAGTGTTCCTATCCTTTTCTATAGCTATCGCTGTCTCAAGTGTTTCGGTTGAACGTCGTGACTTGCAGTCTTAACGCAGCGCAACGGAAATTTCGTACAAATTATTTATTAGAAAAATATAATAAAGTATTACATTATTTTGTTTTAATTATTCTAACTAAATATTCAAATAACTTTTGGAACATAATACCTACTATAGTTTACAAGTTAATTAATATATCGGGAACATACATATTGGGTCGATAGGATTGATAGTCGATAATACCCTATTGTCGGTAATTAGCTATCACTGTCGGTAATTAGCTAATACTGTCGGTAATAGATCAGAGGTGTCGAAAGGTGCAAAAACAGGGTCCGTGGGACGTTACACATGTTATATTGATAATATTGGGAGTAATATGTATAATTATTGTAGTTCTAGCGATAATAACTGCATAATATGGGTAATAATGCATGTTATATTGATAATATTGGGAGTAATAAGTATACTTATTATAGTTGTGACGATAAAAACAGTATTATATGGGTAATAATGCATGTTATATTGATAATATTGGAGGTAATAAGTATAATTATTATAGTTCTAGCGATAATAACTGTATGATATGGGTAATAATGCATGACATATTGATAATATTAGGAGTAATAAGCATAATTATTATAGTTCTGGCGATACTAACTGCATAATATGGGTCATGGTGCATGTTATATCGATAATAATAAAAGTAATAGGTATAATTGTTGTAGATCTAGCGATAATGACTGCATAATATGGGTAATAATGCATGTTATATTGACAAAATTAGGAGTAATAGGTCTAATTATTATAGTTCTGGCGATACTAACTGCATAATATGGGTAATGGTGCATGTTATATCGATAATAATAAAAGTAATGAGTATAATTATTGTAGTTCTAGCGACGATAACTGCATAATATGGGTAATAATGCATGTTATATTGATAATATTGGGAGTAATAAGTATAACTATTGTAGTTCTAGCGATAATAACTGCATAATATGGGTAATAATGCATGTTATATTGATAATATTGGGAGTAATAAGTATAATTATTGTAGTTCTAGCGATAATAACTGCATAATATGGGTAATAATGCATGTTATATTGATAATATTGGGAGTAATAAGTATAATTATTGTAGTTCTAGCGATAATAACTGCATAATATGGGTAATAATGCATGTTATACTGATAATAATGTAAGTAATAAGTATAACTATTATAGTTCTAGCGATAATAACTGTATAATATGGGTAATAATGCATGACATATTGATAATATTAGGAGTAATAAGTATAATTAATATAGTTCTGGCGATAATAACTACATAATATGGGTAATAATGCATGTTATATTGATAACATTGGGAGTAATAAGTATACTTATTATAATTGTGACGATAAAAACAGTATTATATGGGTAATAATGCATGTTATATTGATAATATTGGGAGTAATAAGTATAATTATTATAGTTCTGGCGATAATAACTGCATAATATGGGTAATAATGCATGTTATATTGATAATAATATACGTAATAAGTATAACTATTATAGTTCTAGCGATAATAACTGCATGATATGGGTAATAATTCATTACATATTGATTATATTAGGAGTAATAAGTATAATTATTATAGTTCTGGCGATACTAACTGCATAATATGGGTCATGGTGCATGTTATATCGATAATAATAAAAGTAATAAGTATAATTGTTGTAGTTCTAGCGATAATGACTGCATAATATGGGTAATAATGCATGTTATATTGATAATATTGGGAGTAATAAGTATATTTATTATAGTTCTGACGATAAAAACAGTATAATATGGGTAATAATGCATGTCATACTGATAATATTGGCGGTAGTAATTATAACTATTGTAGTTCTAGCGGTAAAAACTGCATAATATGGGTAATAATGCATGTTATATTGATAATGTTGGGAGTAATAAGTATAATTATTGTAGTTCTAGCGATAATAACTGCATAATATGGGTAATAATGCATGTTATACTGATAATAATGTAAGTAATAAGTATAACTATTATAGTTCTAGCGATAATAACTGTATAATATGGGTAATAATGCATGACATATTGATAATATTAGGAGTAATAAGTATAATTAATATAGTTCTGGCGATAATAACTGCATAATATGGGTAATAATGCATGTTATATTGATAATATTGGGAGTAATAAGTATACTTATTATAGTTGTGACGATAAAAACAGTATTATATGGGTAATAATGCATGTTATATTGATAATATTAGGAGTAATAAGTATACTTATTATAGTTGTGACGATAAAAACAGTATAATATGGGTAATAATGCATGACATATTGATGATATTAGAAGTAATAAGTATAATTATTGTAGTTCTAGCGATAATAACGGTATAATATGGGTAATAATGCATGACATATTGATAATATTGGGACTAATAAGTATAATTATTATAGTTCTAACGATAATAACTGCATAATATGGGTAATAATGCATGTTATACTGATAATATTGGGAGTAATAATTATAACTATTGTAGTTCTAGCGATAATAACTGCATAATATGGGTAATAATGCATGTTATTTTGACAATATTGGGAGTAATAAGTATAATTATTGTAGTTCTAGCGATAATAACTGCATAATATGGGTAATAATGCATGTTATATTGATAATATTGGGAGTAATAAGTATAATTATTGTAGTTCTAGCGATAATGACTGGATAATATGGGTAATAATGCATGTTATACTGATAATATCGGGAGTAATAAGTATATTTGTTATAGTTCTAACGATAATAACAGTATAATATGGGTAGCAATGCATGCTATTTTGATAATATTGGACGCAATAAGTAAAATTATTATATTTCTAGCGATAATAACTGCATAATATGGGTAATAATGCATGTTACACTGATAATAATATAAGTAATAAGTATAACTATTATAGTTCTAGCGATAATAACTGTATAATATTGGTAATAATGCATGACATATTGATAATATTAGGAGTAATAAGTAGAATTATTATAGTTCTAGCGATAATAACTGCATAATATGGGTAATAATGCATGTTATACTGATAATATTGGGAGTAATAATTATAACTATTGTAGTTCTAGCGATAATAACTGCATAATATGGGTAATAATGCATGTTATATTGATAATATTTTGAGTAATAAGTATATTTATTATAGTTCTGACGATAAAAACAGTATAATATGGGTAATAATGCATGTTATACTGATAATATTGGGAGTAATAGTTATACCTATTGTAGTTCTAGCGATAATAGCTGCATAATATGGGTAACAATGCATGTTATATTGGTAATTTTGGGAGTAATAAGTATAATTATTGTAGTTCTAGCGATAATAACTGTATAATATGGGTAATAATATTGGGAGTAATAAGTATATTTATTATAGTTCTAACGATAATAACTGTATAATATGGGTAATAATGCATGATATATTGATAATATTAGGAGTAATAAGTATAATTATTATAGTTCTAGCGATAATAACTGCATAATATGGGTAATAATGCATGTTATACTGATACTAATATAAGTAATAAGTATAACTATTATAGCTCTAGCGATAATAACTGTATAATATGGGTAATAATGCATGACATATTGATAATATTAGGAGTAATAAGTATAATTATTATAGTTCTAGCGACAATAACTGCATAATATTGGTAATAATGCATGGTATACTGATAATAATATAAGTAATAGGTATAATTATTATAGTTGGAGCGATAATAACTGTATAATATGGGTAATAATGCATGTTATATTGACAAAATTAGGAGTAATAGGTCTAATTATTATAGTTCTGGCGATACTAACTGCATAATATGGGTCATGGTGCATGTTATATCGATAATAGTAAAAGTAATAAGTATAATTATTGTAGTTCTAGCGATAGTAACTGCATAATATGGGTAATAATGCATGTTATACTGATAATAATATAAGTAGTAAGTATAACTATTATAATTCTAGCGATAGTAACTGTATAATATGGGTAATAATGTATGTTATATTGACAAAATTAGGAGTAATAGGTCTAATTATTATAGTTCTGGTGATACTAACTGCATAATATCGGTAATGGTGCATGTTATATCGATAATAATAAAAGTAATAAGTCTAATTATTGTAGTTCTGGCGATAATAACTGCATAATATGGGTAATAATGCATGTTATATTGATAATATTTTGAGTAATAAGTATAATTATTATAGTTCTGACGATAAAAACAGTATAATATGGGTAATAATGCATGTTATACTGATAATATTGGGAGTAATAATTATACCTATTGTAGTTCTAGCGATAATAGCTGCATAATATGGGGAACAATGCATGTTATATTGATAATTTTGGGAGTAATAAGTATAATTATTGTAGTTCTAGCGATAATAACTGCATAATATGGGTAATAATGCATGTTATACTGATAGCAATATAAGTAATAAGTATAACTATTATAGTTCTAGCGACTATAACTGTATAATATGGGTAATAGTGCATGACATATTGATAATACTAGGAGTAATAAGTATAATTAATATAGTTCTAGCGATAATAACTGCATAAAATGGGTAATAATGCATGTTATATTGATAATATTGGGAGTAATAAGTCTAATTATTGTAGTTCGGGCGATAATAACTGCATAATATGGGTAATGGTGCATGTTATATCGATAATAATGAAAGTAATAAGTCTAATTATTGTAGTTCTGGCGATAATAACTGCATAATATGGGTAATAATGCATATTATATTGACAATAATATAAGTAATAAGTATAACTATTATAGCTCTAGCGATAATAACTGTATAATATGGATAATAATGCATGACATATTCATAATATTAGGGGTAATAAGTATAATTATTATAGTTCTAGCGTTAATAACTGCATAATATGGGTAATAATGCATGGTATACTGATAATAATATAAGTAATAAGTATAATTATTATAGTTGGAGCGATAATAACTGTATAATATGGGTAATAATGCATGTTATATTGACAAAATTAGGAGTAATAAGTGTAATTATTACAGTTCTGGCAATACTAACTGCATAATATGGGTAATGGTGCATGTTATATCGATAATAATAAAAGTAATATGTATAACTATTATAGTTCTAGCGATAATAACTGTATAATATGGGTAATAATGCATGTTATACTGATAATATTGGGAGTAATAAGTATAATTATTGTAGTTCTAGCGATAATAAGTGCGTAATATGGGCAATAATGCATGTTATATCGATAATATTGGGATTAATAAGTATATTTATTATAGTTCTGACGATAAAAACAGTATAAAATGGGTAATAATGCATGTTATACTGATAATATTGGGAGTAATAATTATAATTATTGTAGTTCTAGCGATAATAACTGCATAATATGGGTAATAATGCATGTTATATTGATAATATTGGGAGTAATAATTATAACTATTGTAGTTCTAGCGATAATAACTGCATAATATGGGTAATAATGCATGTTGTATTGATAATATTGGGAGTAATAAGTATAATTATTGTAGTTCTAGCGATAATAACTGCATAATATGGGTAATAATGCATGTTATATTGATAATATTGGGAGTAATAAGTATATTTATTGTAGTTCTAGTGACAATAACTGCATAATATGGGTAATAATGCAATTTATATTGACAAAATTAGGAGTAATAGGTCTAATTATTATAGTTCTGGCGATACTAACTGCATAATATGGGTCATGGTGCATGTTATATCGATAATAATAAAAGTAATAAGTATAGTTATTGTAGTTCTAGCGATAATGTCTGCATAATATGGGTAATAATGCATGTTATATTGATAACATTGGGAGTAATAAGTATAATTATTGTAGTTCTAGCGATAATAACTGCATAATATGGGTAATAATGCATGTTATATTGATAATATTGGGAGTAATAATTACAACTATTGTAGTTCCAGCGATAATAACTGCATAATGTGGGTAATAATGCATGTTATATTGATAATAATATAAGTAATAAGTATAATTATTATAGTTCTAGCGATACTAATAGTAAAATATGGCTAGTGGTGCATGTTATATTGATAATAATAAAAGTAATAAGTATATTTATTATAGATCTATCGATAATAACTGCATTATATGGGTAATAATGCATGTCCTCTTGATCATAATATAAGTAATAAGTATATTTATTACAGTTCTGGCGATAATAACTGCATTATATGGGTAATAATGCAGGTTATATTGATAACATCGGGAGTAATAAGTATAATTATTATAGTTCTGGCGATACTAATAGAAAAATATGGCTAGTGGTGCATGTTATATTGATAATAATAAAAGTAATAAGTATATTTATTATAGTTCTATCGATAATAACTGCATAATATGGGTAATAATGCATGTTCTATTGTTGATAATAAAAGTAATAAGTATATTTATTACAGTTCTAGCGATAAGATCTGCATAATATGGGTAATAATGCATGTTGTATTGATAATAATATAAGTAATAAGTATAATTATTACAGTTCTAGCGATAATAACTCCATTATAAGGGTAATAATGGATGTTATATTGATAATATCGGGAGTAATAAGTATATTTATTATAGTTCTATCGATAATAACTGCGTAATATGGGTACTAATGCATCTTATATTGATGATAACAAAAGTAATAAGTATAATTATTACAGTTCTAGCGATAATAACTGCATAATATGGGTACTAATGCATGTTATATTGATGATAACAAAAGTAATAAGTATATTTATTACAGTTCTAGCGATAATAACTGCATTATATGGGTAATAATGCAGGTTATATTGATAACATCGAGAGTAATAAGTATAATTATTATAGTTCTAGCGATACTAATAGTAACATATGGCTAGTGGTGCATGTTATATTGATAATAATAAAAGTAATAAGAATATTTATTATAGATCTATCGATAATAACTGCATTATATGGGTAATAATGCATGTCCTCTTGATCATAATATAAGTAATAAGTATAATTACTACAGTTCTAGCGATAATAACTCCATTATATGGGTAATAATGCATGTTATATTGATAATATCGGGACTAATAAGTATAATTATTATAGTTCTGGCGATAATAATAGTAAAATATGGGTAATAATGCATGTTATATTGATAATAAAAAAAGTAATAAGTATATTTATTATAGTTCTATCGATAATAGCTGCATAATATGGGTAATAATGCATGTTATATTGATAATATCGGGAGTAATAAGTATAATTATTATAGTTCTAGCGATAATAATAGTGAAATATGGCTAATAGTGCATGTTATATTGATAATAAGAAAAGTAATATGTATATTTATTATAGATCTAGCGATAATAACTGCATTATATTTGTAATAATGCATGTTATATTGATGATTGCAAAAGTAATAAGTATATTTGTTGCAGTTCCAGCGATAGTACTAGTAAAATATGGCTAAGTGTGCATGTTATATTGATAATAATAAAAGTAATAAGAATATTTATTATAGATCTATCGATAATAACTGCATTATATGGGTAATAATGCATGTCCTCTTGATAATAATATAAGTAATAAGTATAATTATTACAGTTCTAGCGATAATAACTCCATTATATGGGTAATAATGCATGTTATATTGATAATATCGGGACTAATAAGTATAATTATTATAGTTCTGGCGATAATAATAGTAAAATATGGGTAATAGTGCATGTTATATTGATAATAATAAAAGTAATAAGTATATTTATTATAGTTCTATCGATAATGACTGCATTATATGGATAATAATGCATGTTATATTGATAATATCGGGACTAATAAGTATAATTATTATAGTTCTAGCGATAATAATAGTAAAATATGGCTAATAGTGCATGTTATATTGATAATAATAAAAGTAATAAGTATATTTATTATAGATCTAGCGATAATAACTGCATTATATGGGTAATAATGCATGTTATATTGATAATAATATAAGTAATAAGTATAATTATTACAGTTCTAGCGATAATAACTGCATAATATGGGTACTAATGCATGTTATATTGATGATAACAAAAGTAATAAGTATATTTATTACAGTTCTAGCGATAATAACTGCATTATATGGGTAATAATGCAGGTTATATTGATAACATCGAGAGTAATAAGTATAATTATTATAGTTCTAGCGATACTAATAGTAACATATGGCTAGTGGTGCATGTTATATTGATAATAATAAAAGTAATAAGAATATTTATTATAGATCTATCGATAATAACTGCATTATATGGGTAATAATGCATGTCCTCTTGATCATAATATAAGTAATAAGTATAATTACTACAGTTCTAGCGATAATAACTCCATTATATGGGTAATAATGCATGTTATATTGATAATATCGGGACTAATAAGTATAATTACTATAGTTCTGGCGATAATAATAGTAAAATATGGGTAATAATGCATGTTATATTGATAATAAAAAAAGTAATAAGTATATTTATTATAGTTCTATCGATAATAGCTGCATAATATGGGTAATAATGCATGTTATATTGATAATATCGGGAGTAATAAGTATAATTATTATAGTTCTAGCGATAATAATAGTGAAATATGGCTAATAGTGCATGTTATATTGATAATAAGAAAAGTAATATGTATATTTATTATAGATCTAGCGATAATAACTGCATTATATTTGTAATAATGCATGTTATATTGATGATTGCAAAAGTAATAAGTATATTTGTTGCAGTTCCAGCGATAGTACTAGTAAAATATGGCTAAGTGTGCATGTTATATTGATAATAATAAAAGTAATAAGAATATTTATTATAGATCTATCGATAATAACTGCATTATATGGGTAATAATGCATGTCCTCTTGATAATAATATAAGTAATAAGTATAATTATTACAGTTCTAGCGATAATAACTCCATTATATGGGTAATAATGCATGTTATATTGATAATATCGGGACTAATAAGTATAATTATTATAGTTCTGGCGATAATAATAGTAAAATATGGGTAATAGTGCATGTTATATTGATAATAATAAAAGTAATAAGTATATTTATTATAGTTCTATCGATAATGACTGCATTATATGGATAATAATGCATGTTATATTGATAATATCGGGACTAATAAGTATAATTATTATAGTTCTAGCGATAATAATAGTAAAATATGGCTAATAGTGCATGTTATATTGATAATAATAAAAGTAATAAGTATATTTATTATAGATCTAGCGATAATAACTGCATTATATGGGTAATAATGCATGTTATATTGATAATAATATAAGTAATAAGTATAATTATTACAGTTCTAGCGATAATAACTGCATTATATGGGTAATAATGCATGTTACATTGATGATAATAAAAGTAATAAGTATAATTATTACAGTTCTAGCGATAATAACTCCATTATATGGGTAATAATGCATGTTACATTGATGATAATAAAAGTAATAAGTATAATTATTACAGTTCTAGCGATAATAACTCCATTATATGGGTAATAATGCATGTTATATTGATAATATCGGGACTAATAAGTATAATTATTATAGTTCTGGCGATAATAATAGTAAAATATGGGTAATAGTGCATGTTATATTGATAATAATAAAAGTAATAAGTATATTTATTATAGTTCTATCGATAATAACTGCATTATATGGGTAATAATGCATGTTATATTGATAATAAAAAAAGTAATAAGTATATTTATTATAGTTCTATCGATAATAACTGCATAATATGTGTACTAATGCATCTTATATTGATGATAACAAAAGTAATAAGTATATTTATTACAGTTCTAGCGATAACAACTGCATTATATAGGTAATAATGCATGTTATATTGATAATATCGGGACTAATAAGCATAATTATTATAGTTCTGGCGATAATAATAGTAAAATATGGGTAATTATGCATGTTTTACTGATAATAATAGAAGTAATAAGTATATTTATTATAGCTCTATCGATAATAACTGCATAATATGGGTAATAATGCATGTTCTATTGTTGATAATAAAAGTAATAAGTATATTTATTACAGTTCTAGCGATAAGATCTGCATAATATGGGTAATAATGCATGTTGTATTGATAATAATATAAGTAATAAGTATAATTATTACAGTTCTAGCGATAATAACTCCATTATAAGGGTAATAATGGATGTTATATTGATAATATCGGGAGTAATAAGTATATTTATTATAGTTCTATCGATAATAACTGCGTAATATGGGTACTAATGCATCTTATATTGATGATAACAAAAGTAATAAGTATAATTATTACAGTTCTAGCGATAATAACTGCATAATATGGGTACTAATGCATGTTATATTGATGATAACAAAAGTAATAAGTATATTTATTACAGTTCTAGCGATAATAACTGCATTATATGGGTAATAATGCAGGTTATATTGATAACATCGAGAGTAATAAGTATAATTATTATAGTTCTAGCGATACTAATAGTAACATATGGCTAGTGGTGCATGTTATATTGATAATAATAAAAGTAATAAGAATATTTATTATAGATCTATCGATAATAACTGCATTATATGGGTAATAATGCATGTCCTCTTGATCATAATATAAGTAATAAGTATAATTACTACAGTTCTAGCGATAATAACTCCATTATATGGGTAATAATGCATGTTATATTGATAATATCGGGACTAATAAGTATAATTATTATAGTTCTGGCGATAATAATAGTAAAATATGGGTAATAATGCATGTTATATTGATAATAAAAAAAGTAATAAGTATATTTATTATAGTTCTATCGATAATAGCTGCATAATATGGGTAATAATGCATGTTATATTGATAATATCGGGAGTAATAAGTATAATTATTATACTTCTAGCGATAATAATAGTGAAATATGGCTAATAGTGCATGTTATATTGATAATAAGAAAAGTAATATGTATATTTATTATAGATCTAGCGATAATAACTGCATTATATTTGTAATAATGCATGTTATATTGATGATTGCAAAAGTAATAAGTATATTTGTTGCAGTTCCAGCGATAGTACTAGTAAAATATGGCTAAGTGTGCATGTTATATTGATAATAATAAAAGTAATAAGAATATTTATTATAGATCTATCGATAATAACTGCATTATATGGGTAATAATGCATGTCCTCTTGATAATAATATAAGTAATAAGTATAATTATTACAGTTCTAGCGATAATAACTCCATTATATGGGTAATAATGCATGTTATATTGATAATATCGGGACTAATAAGTATAATTATTATAGTTCTGGCGATAATAATAGTAAAATATGGGTAATAGTGCATGTTATATTGATAATAATAAAAGTAATAAGTATATTTATTATAGTTCTATCGATAATGACTGCATTATATGGATAATAATGCATGTTATATTGATAATATCGGGACTAATAAGTATAATTATTATAGTTCTAGCGATAATAATAGTAAAATATGGCTAATAGTGCATGTTATATTGATAATAATAAAAGTAATAAGTATATTTATTATAGATCTAGCGATAATAACTGCATTATATGGGTAATAATGCATGTTATATTGATAATAATATAAGTAATAAGTATAATTATTACAGTTCTAGCGATAATAACTGCATAATATGGGTACTAATGCATGTTATATTGATGATAACAAAAGTAATAAGTATATTTATTACAGTTCTAGCGATAATAACTGCATTATATGGGTAATAATGCAGGTTATATTGATAACATCGAGAGTAATAAGTATAATTATTATAGTTCTAGCGATACTAATAGTAACATATGGCTAGTGGTGCATGTTATATTGATAATAATAAAAGTAATAAGAATATTTATTATAGATCTATCGATAATAACTGCATTATATGGGTAATAATGCATGTCCTCTTGATCATAATATAAGTAATAAGTATAATTACTACAGTTCTAGCGATAATAACTCCATTATATGGGTAATAATGCATGTTATATTGATAATATCGGGACTAATAAGTATAATTACTATAGTTCTGGCGATAATAATAGTAAAATATGGGTAATAATGCATGTTATATTGATAATAAAAAAAGTAATAAGTATATTTATTATAGTTCTATCGATAATAGCTGCATAATATGGGTAATAATGCATGTTATATTGATAATATCGGGAGTAATAAGTATAATTATTATAGTTCTAGCGATAATAATAGTGAAATATGGCTAATAGTGCATGTTATATTGATAATAAGAAAAGTAATATGTATATTTATTATAGATCTAGCGATAATAACTGCATTATATTTGTAATAATGCATGTTATATTGATGATTGCAAAAGTAATAAGTATATTTGTTGCAGTTCCAGCGATAGTACTAGTAAAATATGGCTAAGTGTGCATGTTATATTGATAATAATAAAAGTAATAAGAATATTTATTATAGATCTATCGATAATAACTGCATTATATGGGTAATAATGCATGTCCTCTTGATAATAATATAAGTAATAAGTATAATTATTACAGTTCTAGCGATAATAACTCCATTATATGGGTAATAATGCATGTTATATTGATAATATCGGGACTAATAAGTATAATTATTATAGTTCTGGCGATAATAATAGTAAAATATGGGTAATAGTGCATGTTATATTGATAATAATAAAAGTAATAAGTATATTTATTATAGTTCTATCGATAATGACTGCATTATATGGATAATAATGCATGTTATATTGATAATATCGGGACTAATAAGTATAATTATTATAGTTCTAGCGATAATAATAGTAAAATATGGCTAATAGTGCATGTTATATTGATAATAATAAAAGTAATAAGTATATTTATTATAGATCTAGCGATAATAACTGCATTATATGGGTAATAATGCATGTTATATTGATAATAATATAAGTAATAAGTATAATTATTACAGTTCTAGCGATAATAACTGCATTATATGGGTAATAATGCATGTTACATTGATGATAATAAAAGTAATAAGTATAATTATTACAGTTCTAGCGATAATAACTCCATTATATGGGTAATAATGCATGTTACATTGATGATAATAAAAGTAATAAGTATAATTATTACAGTTCTAGCGATAATAACTCCATTATATGGGTAATAATGCATGTTATATTGATAATATCGGGACTAATAAGTATAATTATTATAGTTCTGGCGATAATAATAGTAAAATATGGGTAATAGTGCATGTTATATTGATAATAATAAAAGTAATAAGTATATTTATTATAGTTCTATCGATAATAACTGCATTATATGGGTAATAATGCATGTTATATTGATAATAAAAAAAGTAATAAGTATATTTATTATAGTTCTATCGATAATAACTGCATAATATGTGTACTAATGCATCTTATATTGATGATAACAAAAGTAATAAGTATATTTATTACAGTTCTAGCGATAACAACTGCATTATATAGGTAATAATGCATGTTATATTGATAATATCGGGACTAATAAGCATAATTATTATAGTTCTGGCGATAATAATAGTAAAATATGGGTAATTATGCATGTTTTACTGATAATAATAGAAGTAATAAGTATATTTATTATAGCTCTATCGATAATAACTGCATAATATTGGTAGTAATGCATGTTCTAATGACGATCGCAAAAGTAATAAGTATATTTATTACAGTTCTAGCGATAATAACTGCATTATGTGGGTAATAATGCATGTTATATTGATAATATCGGGACTAATAAGCATAATTATTATAGTTCTAGCGATACTAATAGTAAAATATGGCTAGTGTTGCATGTTATATTGATAATAATAAAAGTAATAAGTATATTTATTATAGTTCTATCGATAATAACTGCATAATATGGGTAATAATGCATCTTATATTGATGATAAGAAAAGTAATAAGTATATTTATTACAGTTCTAGCGATAATAACTGCATAATAGGGGTAATAATGCATGTTATATTGATAATATCGGGAGTAGTAAGTATAATTATTATAGTTCTAGCGATAATAATAGTAAAATATGGCTAATAGTGCATGTTATATTGATAATAATAAAAGTAATAAGTATATTTATTATAGATCTAGCGATAATAACTGCATTATATGGGTAATAATGCATGTTATATTGATAATAATATAAGTAATAAGTATAATTATTACAGTTCTAGCGATAATAACTCCATTATATGGGTAATAATGCATGTTATATTGATAATAATAAAAGTAATAAGTATATTTATTACAGTTCTAGCGATAATAACTGCATTATATGGGTAATAATGCAGGTTATATTGATAATAATATAAGTAATAAGTATAATTATTACAGTTCTAGTGATAATAACTGCATTATATGGGTAATAATGCATGTTATATTGATAATGTCGGGACTAATAAGTATAATTATTACAGTTCTGGCGATAATTATAGTAAAATATGGCTAATTATGCATGTTTTATTGAAAGTAATAAAAGAAATAAGTATATCTATTATAGTTCTATCGATAATAACTGCATAATATGGGTAACAATGCATGTTATATTGATAATAATATGAGTAATAAGTATCATTATTACAGTTCTAGCGATAATAACTGCATAATATGGGTAATAATGCATGTTGTATTGATAATAATATAAGTAATAAGTATAATTATTACAGTTCTAGCGATAATAATTCCATTATATGGGTAGTAATGGATGTTATATTGATAATATCGGGAGTAATACTTATAATTATTACAGTTCTAGCGATAATGCTAGTAAAATATGGCTAATAGTGCATGTTATATTGATAATAATAAAAGTAATATGTATATTTATTATAGATCTAGCGATAATAACTGCATTATAAGGGTAATAATGCATGTTATATTGATAATAATGCATGTTATATTGATAATATCGGGACTAATAAGTATAATTATTATAGTTCTGGCGATAATTATAGTAAAATATGGGTAATTATGCATGTTTTATTGATAATAATAAAACTAATAAGTATATTTATTATAGTTCTATTGATAATAACTGCATAATATGGGTACTAATGCATCTTATATTGATGATAACAAAAGTAATAAGTATAATTATTACAGTTCTAGCGATAATAACTGCATTATATGGGTAATAATGCATGTTATATTTGTGACGATGTCGCGCTACGTCGACAACGTGCTCCGTCGCGTGCCGTCGACCGCGCATCGTCAGCCGCGCACCGCGGTGGGGGACCCCCCACCGAGACCACCCGCGAGACCGTGACCTACTTAGATACCGATCGATCGCGTGATCGATGGAGTTGGCCCGGGGCGTCGGCCCCGAAAGGATCTCTCCGGAGATCCGCTCCCAGGCGTAAAGGTCTTCCTGGCTTGAAGGGTACCCTGAGCTAGGTGGACTGGAGGCCAGTCTCAGGAGGAAGGGTAACACTTCTTCTGAGACCAGCCGAGCCAATGGTCAGCCAGCAAACCGACTCGACAGGGTAACACGGAGGGTCGGTAAGCTGGAGACAGTCGCCACAAGGAGGGGGTAGCACCTCCGCGCGGTGGCTGTCCGATCGTGGAGGAACGCGCCAGCTCCCTCGAAGGCTAGCCTAGCCACAGGTCAGCTGGCGAGTCGACTTAACGGGGGAGCCCGGAGAGTTGGCGAGTCGGAGGCAGTAGCCGCGCTGGGAGGGTAGCACCACGGCGCGGTGTCTGTCCGAACGTGGAGGCGCCTGTAAGACCCCACTGGGGCAATCTCGGAACACTCTCGGAACAACCAGGTTCCAGTTTAATAAGAGCAAGGCAAGGCCAGAACTGGCCATTTACCCGGTGTACTTTGATATCCCTTCTCTCCTCCTCCTCTTGCGACCGTAGTTTAAGACCCGCGAACGCGCCTCCGCGAAACGCGCCTCCGCATCCGACCGCGCCGACCGACACGCGAGTACGTCCCGCGACGAACCGCGTCCAACCGTAACCCGCGAGCGCGCCTCCGCGTAACCCGCGAAACGCGCCTCCGCGCCCGACACTCCCGACCGAACACGGACATCCCGTGATGTCCCCCGTGCCGCACCCCGTCCGCCGTTAGCATGTAAGGTATAGTCCATAAGATATAGTAAGTAAGATAGATTGTATGGTAGATAGGTAAGCGTAGTCTATAAGATAGTATGTAAGCTAGGTAGGACCTAGAGTATAAGATTCGCGCCGCCGTCACCCGCTTTATAACACCGTTTTATATATTATAGAAACCGAATGTAGACCCGCCAGCGAAGCAGGCTGTCCCCACCGGACCAGCCGCCCCGTCACCCGCCGCGGAGGAAGCCAATAAAGCATAGTCATCTTTTGTACATCTTGCGTTTTCTCTTTCTACCCCGCGACCAGTCCCCTTCCCCACCGCGACCGGCCCCCTCGCGAAAACCCTGGCTCGCTGAAGCGTCCAGCACCAGGGGGCCCGCGAGTCGCGACTCCACCGCGTTGCCTAGCAACGCGGTGCGACGAAACCGACTCCGTTACATGGCGCCCGAACAGGGACTGGTGGAAGGGGACTGAGACAGTGACGGCGGCGAAGTTAGCTTTAAGTACGCGTGCGAGAACGGAGGAACGGAAGAAGAGGACGAACCACCGAACCGAGAGCGACCAGACCGAAGCGATGGCACATCGACCCAGGAGGGAGAGCATCGACGCTCCACGAGGCGCCAAGGGTAAACGACCAGGGACCCCGGTTCCCCGAGAACCCCTTGGCCCAGCAGCATCGCCGACCACCAGCACTCCACCAGGCGGTGGAGTAAGCCGGCGAGCCAGTCAGGGACACCGCCGTGACTGGCCAGAAGACAGCAGAGGGTTCTGCCTTTCAGCCAACTCCGAGCTGACCAGAGACCAGGACCCGTTCCAGAGCGAGGCGTTATGCCCGCTGGTCACCGTAGCAGGAGCGACTCCACCCGTCAACAGCAGCCAGCGGTCATTCCTGTGGCCGCCCCGGACCGAACCAGACCGACCGGAGGAGAACGACACCAGCCAGGGGCACGAACGAACGCGAAAGTTCACGTGGCCCCCACCATCCCGGCCCGGGTATTCGGCGGAGCCGCCGCTAGTTGGCGACGCCGAGCCCAGGAGTATAAGGACAGGAGACTCCCACGCCGAAGGAGTCTTGACTCGGTGGCAACCGAAGAGTTCACATCGTGGAGAAGCAACCAGACCTGTGAAGAAGATGCCAGGAATAGCCTGGGTCTACCGGCTCCGCAAACCAGAAGTCCTCCCGCGAGTCGCCCGCGAGTCGCGACTCCACCGCGTTGCCTAGCAACGCGGTGCGACGAAACCGACTCCGTTACATATTGATAATAATATGAGTAATAAGTATCATTATTACAGTTCTAGCGATAATAACTGCATAATATGGGTAACAATGCATGTTATATTGATAATATCGGGACTAATAAGTATAATTATTTTAGTTCTGGCGATAACTCTAGTAAAATATGGGTAATTATGCATGTTTTATTGAAAATAATAAAAGAAATAAGTATATCTATTATAGTTCTATCGATAATAACTGCATAATATGGGTAATAATGCATGTTATATTGATAATATCGGAAGTAATAAGTATAATTATTATAGTTCTAGCGATAATAATGGTAAGATATGGCTAATAGTGCATGTTATATTGATAATAATAAAAGTAATATGTATATTTATTATAGATCTAGCGATAATAACTGCATTATATGGGTAATAATGCATGTTATATTGATAATATCGGGACTAATAAGTATAATTATTATAGTTCTAGCGATAATAATAGTAAAATATGGCTAATAGTGCATGTTATATTGATAATAATAAAAGTAATAAGTATATTTAGTATAGTTCTATCGATAATAACTGCATAATATGGGTAATAATGCATGTTATATTGATAATATCGGGAGTAATAAGTATAATTATTATAGTTCTAGCGATAATAATAGTAAAATATTGCTAATAGTGCATGTTATATTGATAATAATAAAAGTAGTAAGTATATTTATTATAGATCTAGCGATAATAACTGCATTATAAGGGTAATAATGCATGTTATATTGATAATAATATAAGTAATAAGTATATTAATTACAGTTCTAGCGATAATAACTGCATAATATAGGTAATAATGCATGTTATATTCATAATAATAAAAATAATAAGTACATTTATTATAGTTCTATCAATAATAACTGCATAATATGGGTAATAATGCACGTTATATTGCTAATAATATAAGTAATGAGTATAATTATTATTGTTCAAGCGATAATAACTGCATTATATAGGGTAATAATGCATGTTATATTGATAATATCGGGAGTAATAAGTATAATTATTATAGTTCTGGCGATAATTCTAGTAAAATATGGGTAATTATGCATGTTTTATTGAAAATAATAAAAGTAATAAGTATATCTATTATAGTTCTATCGATAATAACTGCATGATATGGGTAATAATGCATGTTATACTGATAATATCGGGAGTAATAAGTATAATTATTATAGTTCTAGCGATAATAATAGTAAAATATGGCTAATAGTGCATGTTATATTGATAATAATAAAAGTAATATGTATATTTATTATAGATCTAGCGATAATAACTGCATTATATGGGTAATAATGCATGTTATATTGATAATATCGGGACTAATAAGTATAATTATTATAGTTCTGGCGATAATTATAGTAAAATATGGGTAATTAAGCATGTTTTATTGATAATAATAAAAGTACTAAGTATATTTATTATAGTTCTAGCGATAATAACTGCATTATATGGGTAATAATGCATGTTATATTGATAATATCGGGACTACTAAGTATAATTATTATAGTTCTGGCGATAATTATAGTAAAATATGGATAATACTGCATGTTATATTGATACTAATAAAAGTAATATGTATATTTATTATAGATCTAGCGATAATAACTGCATTATATGGGTAATAATGCATGTCATATTGATAATAGTATAAGTAATAAGTATAATTATTATAGTACTAGCGATAATAATAGTAAAATATGGCTAATAGTGCATGTTATATTGAAAATAATATAAGTAATAAGTATAAGTATTACAGTTCTAGCGATAATAACTGCATTATATGGGTAATAATGCATGTTATATTGATAATATCGGGAGTAGTAAGTATAATTATTATAGCTCTAGCGATAATAATAGTAAAATATGGCTAATAGTTCATGTTATATTGATAATAATAAAAGTAATAAGTATATTTAGTATAGTTCTATCGATAATAACTGCATAATATGGGTAATAATGCATGTTATATTGATGATAATAAAAGTAGTAAGTATATTTATTAGAGTTCTAGCGATAATAACTGCATTATATGCGTAATAATGCATGTTATATTGATAATATCGGGAGTAATAAGTATAATTATTATAGTTCTAGCGATAATAATAGTAAAATATGGCTAATAGTGCATGTTATATTGATAATAATAAAAGTAATATGTATATTTATTATAGATCTATTGATAATAACTGCATAATATGGGTACTAATGCATCTTATATTGATGATAACAAAAGTAATAAGTATAATTATTACAGTTCTAGCGATAATAACTCCATTATATGGGTAATAATGCATGTTATATTGATAATAATATGAGTAATAAGTATCATTATTACAGTTCCAGCGATTATAACTGCATAATATGGATAATAGTGCATGTTATATTGATAATAATAAAAGTAATATGTATAATTATTATAGTTCTAGCGATAATAACTGCATTATATGGGTAATAATGCATGTTATATTGATAATAATAAAAGTAATATGTATAATTATTATAGTTCTAGCGATAATAACTGCATTATATGGGTAATAATGCATGTTATATTGATAATATCGGGAGTAATAAGTATAATTATTATAGTTCTAGCGATAATAATAGTAAAATATGGCTAATAGTGCATTCTATATTGATAATAATAAAAGTAGTAAGTATATTTATTACAGTTCTATCGATAATAACTGCATAATATGGGTAATAATGCATGTTATATTGATGATAATAAAAGTAATACGTATATTTACTATAGTTCTAGCGATAATAACTGCATAATATGGGTAATAATGCATGTTATATTGATAATAATATAAGTAATAAGTATAATTATTACAGTTCAAGCGATAATACTAGTAAAATATGGCTTAGAGTGCCTGTTATATTGATAACTATAAAAGTAATGAGTATATTTATTATACTTCTGTCGATAATAACTGCATTATATGGGTAATAATGCATGTTTTATTGATAATAATATAAGTAATAAGTATAATTCTTACAGTTCTAGCGATAATAACTCCATTATATGGGTAATAATGCATTTTATATTGATAATAATGTATGTAATAAGTATAATTATTACAGTTCTAGCGATAATAACTGCATTATATGCGTAATAATGCATGTTATATTGATAATATCGGGAGTAATAAGTATAATTATTACAGTTCCAGCGATAATAACTGCATTATATGGGTAACAATGGATGTTATATTGATAATAATATAAGTAGTAAGTATAATTATTACAGTTCTAGCGATAATAAGTGCATTATATGGGTAATAATGGATGTTATATTGATAATAATATAAGTAGTAAGTATAATTATTACAGTTCTAGCGATAATAACTGCATTATATGCGTAATAATGCATGTTATATTGATAATATCGGGAGTAATAAGTATAATTATTACAGTTCTAGCGATAAGAACTGCATTATATGGGTAATAATGCATGTTATACTGATAATATCGGGAGTAATAAGTATAATTATTATAGTTCTAGCGATAATAATAGTAAAATATGGCTAATAGTGCAGGTTATATTGATAATAATAAAAGTAGTAAGTATATTTATTACAGTTCTATCGATAATAACTGCATAATATGGGTAATAATGCATGTTATATTGATGATAATAAAATCAATACGTATATTTACTATAGTTCTAGCGATAATAACTGCATAATATGGGTAATAATGCATGTTATATTGACAATAATATAAGTAATAAGTATAATTATTACAGTTCTAGCGATAATAACTGCATTATATGGGTAATAATGCATGTTATATTGCTAATAATATAAGTAATAAGTATATTTATTACAGTTCTATCGATAATAACTGCATAATATGGGTAATAATGCATGTTATATTGATGATAATAAAAGTAATACGTATATTTACTATAGTTCTAGCGATAATAACTGCATAATATGGGTAATAATGCATGTTATATTGAAAATAATATAAGTAATAAGTATAGTTATTACAGTTCTAGCGATAATAACTGCATAATATGCTTAACAATGCACGTTATATTGCTAATAATATAAGTAATAAGTATAATTATTACAGTTCTAGCGATAATAATAGTAAAATATGGCGAATAGTGCATGGTATATTGATAATAATAAAAGTAATAAGTATATTTATTATAGTTCTATCGATAATAACTGCATTATATGGGTAATAATGGATGTTATATTGATAATATCGGGAGTAATAAGTATAATTATTACAGTTCTAGCGATAATACTAGTAAAACATGGGTAATAGTGCATGTTATATTGATAATAATAAAAGTAATAAGAATATTTATTATACTTCTGTCGATAATAACTGCATTATATGGGTAATAATGCATGTTATATTGATAATAATATAAGTAATAAGTATAATTATTACAGTTCTAGCGATAATAACTCCATTATATGGGTAATAATGCATGTTATATTGATAATAATGTAAGTAATAAGTATAATTATTACAGTTCTTGCGATAATAACTGCATTATATGCATAATAATGCATGTTATATTGATAATATCGAGAGTAATAAGTATAATTATTACAGTTCCAGCGATAATAACTGCATTATATGGGTAACAATGGATGTTATATTGATAATATCGGGAGTAATAAGTATAATTATTACAGTTCTCGCGATAATACTAGTAAAATGTGGCTAAGAGTGCCTGTTATATTGATAATAATAAAAGTAATAAGTATATTTATTATACTTCTGACAATAATAACTGCATTATATGGGTACTAATGCATGTTATATTGATAATAATGTAAGTAATAAGTATAATTATTACAGTTCTAGCGATAATAACTGCATTATATGGGTAATAATGCTTGTTGTATTGATAATATCGGGAGTAATAAGTATAATTATTATAGTTCTAGCGATAATAATAGTAAAATATGGCTAATAGTGCATGTTATATTGATAATAATAAAAGTAGTTAGTATATTTATTACAGTTCTATCGATAATAACTGCATAATATGGGTAATAATGCATGTTATATTGATGATAATAAAAGTAATACGTATATTTACTATAGTTCTAGCGATAATAACTGCATAATATGGGTAATAATGCATGTTATATTGCTAATAATATAAGTAATAAGTATAATTATTACAGTTCTAGCGATAATAATAGTAAAATATGGCGAATAGTGCATGGTATATTGATAATAATAAAAGTAATAAGTATATTTATTATAGTTCTATCGATAATAACTGCATTATATGGGTAATAATGGATGTTATATTGATAATATCGGGAGTAATAAGTATAATTATTACAGTTCTAGCGATAATACTAGTAAAACATGGGTAATAGTGAATGTTATATTGATAATAATGTAAGTAATAAGTATAATTATTACAGTTCTAGCGATAATAATAGTACAATATGGCTAATAGTGCATGTTATATTGATAATAATAAAAGCAATAAGTATATATATTATAGTTCTATCGATAATAACTGCATAATATGGGTAATAATGCATGTTATATTGCTAATAATATAAGTAATAAGTATAATTAGTACAGTTCTAGCGATAATAACTGCATTATACGGGTAATAATGCATGTTATATTGATAATATCGGGAGTAATAAGTATAATTATTATAGTTCTAGCGATAATAATAGTAAAATATGGCTAATAGTGCATGTTATATTGATAATAATAAAAGTAGTAAGTATATTTATTACAGTTCTAGCGATAATAACTGCATAATATGGGTAATAGTGCATGTTATATTGATAATAATATAAGTAATAAGTATAATTATTACAGTTCTAGCGATAATAACTGCATAATATGCTTAACAATGCACGTTATATTGCTAATAATATAAGTAATAAGTATAATTATTACAGTTCTAGCGATAATAACTGCATTATATGGGTAATAATGCATGTTATATTGCTAATAATATAAGTAATAAGTATATTTATTACAGTTCTATCGATAATAACTGCATAATATGGGTAATAATGCATGTTATATTGATGATAATAAAAGTAATACGTATATTTACTATAGTTCTAGCGATAATAACTGCATAATATGGGTAATAATGCATGTTATATTGATAATAATATAAGTAATAAGTATAATTATTACAGTTCTAGCGATAATAACTCCATTATATGGGTAATAATGCATGTTATATTGACAATAATATAAGTAATAAGTATAATTATTACAGTTCTAGCGATAATAACTGCATTATATGGGTAATAATGCATGTTATATTGATAATATCGGGAGTAATAAGTATAATTATTATGGTTCTAGCGATAATAATAGTAAAGTATGGCTAATAGTGCATGTTATATTGATAATATAAAAAGCAATAAGTATATATATTATAGTTCTATCGATAATAACTGCATAATATGGGTAATAATGCATGTTATATTGATAATATCGGGAGTAATAAGTATAATTATTACAGTTCTAGCGATAATAATAGTAAAATATGGCGAATAGTGCATGGTATATTGATAATAATAAAAGTAATAAGTATATTTATTATAGTTCTATCGATAATAACTGCATTATATGGGTAATAATGGATGTTATATTGATAATATCGGGAGTAATAAGTATAATTATTACAGTTCTAGCGATAATACTAGTAAAACATGGGTAATAGTGCATGTTATATTGATAATAATGTAAGTAATAAGTATAATTATTACAGTTCTAGCGATAATAATAGTACAATATGGCTAATAGTGCATGTTATATTGATAATAATAAAAGCAATAAGTATATATATTATAGTTCTATCGATAATAACTGCATAATATGGGTAATAATGCATGTTATATTGATGGTAATAAAAGTACTAAGTATATTTATTACAGTTCTAGCGATAATAACTCCATTATATGGGTAATAATGCATGTTATATTGACAATAATATAAGTAATAAGTATAATTATTACAGTTCTAGCGATAATAACTGCATAATATGGGTAATAATGCACGTTATATTGCTAATAATATAAGTAATAAGTATAATTATTACAGTTCTAGCGATAATAACTGCATTATACGGGTAATAATGCATGTTATATTGATAATATCGGGAGTAATAAGTATAATTATTATAGTTCTAGCGATAATAATAGTAAAATATGGCTAATAGTGCATGTTATATTGATAATAATAAAAGTAGTAAGTATATTTATTACAGTTCTAGCGATAATAACTGCATAATATGGGTAATAGTGCATGTTATATTGATAATAATATAAGTAATAAGTATAATTATTACAGTTCTAGCGATAATAACTGCATAATATGCTTAACAATGCACGTTATATTGCTAATAATATAAGTAATAAGTATAATTATTACAGTTCTAGCGATAATAACTCCATCATATGGGTAATAATGCATGTTATATTGACAATAATATAAGTAATAAGTATAATTATTACAGTTCTAGCGATGATAACTGCATTATATGGGTTATAATGCATGTTATATTGATAATATCGGGAGTAATAAGTATAATTATTATGGTTCTAGCGATAATAATAGTAAAGTATGGCTAATAGTGCATGTTATATTGATAATAATAAAAGTAATAAGTATAATTATTACAGTTCTAGCGATAATAACTGCATAATATGGGTAATAATGCATGTTATATTGATGATAATAAAAGTAATACGTATATTTACTATAGTTCTAGCGATAATAACTGCATAATATGGGTAATAATGCATGTTATATTGATAATAATATAAGTAATAAGTATAGTTATTACAGTTCTAGCGATAATAACTGCATAATATGCTTAACAATGCACGTTATATTGCTAATAATATAACTAATAAGTATAATTATTACAGTTCTAGCGATAATAATAGTAAAATATGGCGAATAGTGCATGTTATATTGATAATAATAAAAGTAATAAGAATATTTATTATACTTCTGTCGATAATAACTGCATTATATGGGTAATAATGCATGTTATATTGATAATAATATAAGTAATAAGTATAATTATTACAGTTCTAGCGATAATACTAGTAAAATATGGCTTAGAGTGCCTGTTATATTGATAACTATAAAAGTAATGAGTATATTTATTATACTTCTGTCGATAATAACTGCATTATATGGGTAATAATGCATGGTATATTGATAATAATATAAGTAATAAGTATAATTATTACAGTTCTAGCGATAATAACTCCATTATATGGGTAATAATGCATGTTATATTGATAATAATGTAAGTAATAAGTATAATTATTACAGTTCTAGCGATAATAACTGCATTATATGCGTAATAATGCATGTTATATTGATAACATCGAGAGTAATAAGTATAATTATTACAGTTCCAGCGATAATAACTGCATTATATGGGTAACAATGGATGTTATATTGATAATATCGGGAGTAATAAGTTTAATTATTACAGTTCTCGCGATAATACTAGTAAAATGTGGCTAAGAGTGCCTGTTATATTGATAATAATAAAAGTAATAAGTATATTTATTATACTTCTGTCAATAATAACTGCATTGTATGGGTAATAGTGCATGTTATATTGATAATAATGTAAGTAATAAGTATAATTATTACAGTTCTAGCGATAATAACTGCATAATATGCTTAACAATGCACGTTATATTGCTAATAATATAAGTAATAAGTATAATTATTACAGTTCTAGCGATAATAACTCCATTATATGGGTAATAATGCATGTTATATTGACAATAATATAAGTAATAAGTATAATTATTACAGTTCTAGCGATAATAACTGCATTATATGGGTAATAATGCATGTTATATTGCTAATAATATAAGTAATAAGTATAATTATTACAGTTCTAGCGATAAGAACTGCATTATATGGGTAATAATGCATGTTATATTGATAATATCGGGAGTAATAAGTATAATTATTATAGTTCTAGCGATAATAATAGTAAAATATGGCTAATAGTGCATGTTATATTGATAATAATAAAAGTAATAAGTATAATTATTACACTTCTAGCGATGAGAACTGCATTATATGTGTAATAATGCACGTTATATTGCTGATAATATAAGTAATAAATATATTTATTACAGCTCTATCGATAATAACTGCATAATATGGGTAATAATGCATGTTATATTGATAATAATATAAGTAATAAGTATAATTATTACAGTTCTAGCGATAGTAACTGCATAACATGCTTAACAATGCACGTTATATTGCTAATAATATAAGTAATAAGTATAATTATTACAGTTCTAGCGATAATAATAGTAAAATATGGCGAATAGTGCGTGGTATATTGATAATAATAAAAGTAATAAGTATATTTATTATAGTTCTATCGATAATAACTGCATTATATGGGTAATAATGGATGTTATATTGATAATATCGGGAGTAATAAGTATAATTATTACAGTTCTAGCGATAATACTAGTAAAACATGGGTAATAGTGCATGTTATATTGATAATAATAAAAGTAATAAGAATATTTATTATACTTCTGTCGATAATAACTGCATTATATGGGTAATAATGCATGTTATATTGATAATAATATAAGTAATAAGTATAATTATTACAGTTCTAGCGATAATACTAGTATAATATGGCTTAGAGTGCCTGTTATATTGATAACTATAAAAGTAATGAGTATATTTATTATACTTCTGTCAATAATAACTGCATTATATGGGTAATAGTGTATGTTATATTGATAATAATATAAGTAATAAGTATAATTATTACAGTTCTAGCGATAATAACTGCATAATATGCTTAACAATGCACGTTATATTGCTAATAATATAAGTAATAAGTATAATTATTACAGTTCCAGCGATAATAACTCCATTATATGGGTAATAATGCATGTTATATTGACAATAATATAAGTAATAAGTATAATTATTACAGTTCTAGCGATAATAACTGCATTATATGGGTAATAATGCATGTTATATTGCTAATAATATAAGTAATAAGTATAATTATTACAGTTCTAGCGATAAGAACTGCATTATATGGGTAATAATGCATGTTATATTGATAATATCGGGAGTAATAAGTATAATTATTATAGTTCTAGCGATAATAATAGTAAAATATGGCTAATAGTGCAGGTTATATTGATAATAATAAAAGTAGTAAGTATATTTATTACAGTTCTATCGATAATAACTGCATAATATGGCTAATAGTGCATGTTACATTGATAATAATAAAAGTAATAAGTATAATTATTACAGTTCTAGCGATAAGAACTGCATTATATGGGTAATAATGCACGTTATATTGCTGATAATATAAGTAACAAGTATAATTATTACAGTTCTAGCGATAATAACTGCATTATATGGGTAATAATGCTTGTTATATTGATAATATCGGGAGTAATAAGTATAATTATTATAGTTCTAGCGATAATAATAGTAAAATATGGCTAATAGTGCATGTTATATTGATAATAATAAAAGTAGTAAGTATATTTATTACAGTTCTATCGATAATAACTGCATAATATGCTTAACCATGCACGTTATATTGCTAATAACATAAGTAATAAGTATAATTATTACAGTTCTAGCGATAATAACTCCATTATATGGGTAATAATGCATGTTATATTGACAATAATATAAGTAATAAGTATAATTATTACAGTTCTAGCGATAATAACTGCATTATATGGGTAATAATGCATGTTATATTGATAATAATATAAGTAATAAGTATAATTATTACATTTCTAGCGATAATAATAGTACAATATGGCTAATAGTGCATGTTATATTGATAATAATAAAAGCAATAAGTATATATATTATAGTTCTAGCGATAATAACTGCATAATATGGGTAATAATGCACGTTATATTGCTGATAATATAAGTAACAAGTATAATTATTACAGTTCTAGCGATAATAACTGCATTATATGGGTAATAATGCTTGTTATATTGATAATATCGGGAGTAATAAGTATAATTATTATAGTTCTAGCGATAATAATAGTAAAATATGGCTAATAGTGCAGGTTATATTGATAATAATAAAAGTAGTAAGTATATTTATTACAGTTCTATCGATAATAACTGCATAATATGGGTAATAATGCATGTTATATTGATGATAATAAAATCAATACGTATATTTACTATAGTTCTAGCGATAATAACTGCATAATATGGGTAATAATGCATGTTATATTGACAATAATATAAGTAATAAGTATAATTATTACAGTTCTAGCGATAATAACTGCATTATATGGGTAATAATGCATGTTATATTGCTAATAATATAAGTAATAAGTATATTTATTACAGTTCTATCGATAATAACTGCATAATATGGGTAATAATGCATGTTATATTGATGATAATAAAAGTAATACGTATATTTACTATAGTTCTAGCGATAATAACTGCATAATATGGGTAATAATGCATGTTATATTGAAAATAATATAAGTAATAAGTATAGTTATTACAGTTCTAGCGATAATAACTGCATAATATGCTTAACAATGCACGTTATATTGCTAATAATATAAGTAATAAGTATAATTATTACAGTTCTAGCGATAATAATAGTAAAATATGGCGAATAGTGCATGGTATATTGATAATAATAAAAGTAATAAGTATATTTATTATAGTTCTATCGATAATAACTGCATTATATGGGTAATAATGGATGTTATATTGATAATATCGGGAGTAATAAGTATAATTATTACAGTTCTAGCGATAATACTAGTAAAACATGGGTAATAGTGCATGTTATATTGATAATAATAAAAGTAATAAGAATATTTATTATACTTCTGTCGATAATAACTGCATTATATGGGTAATAATGCATGTTATATTGATAATAATATAAGTAATAAGTATAATTATTACAGTTCTAGCGATAATAACTCCATTATATGGGTAATAATGCATGTTATATTGATAATAATGTAAGTAATAAGTATAATTATTACAGTTCTTGCGATAATAACTGCATTATATGCATAATAATGCATGTTATATTGATAATATCGAGAGTAATAAGTATAATTATTACAGTTCCAGCGATAATAACTGCATTATATGGGTAACAATGGATGTTATATTGATAATATCGGGAGTAATAAGTATAATTATTACAGTTCTCGCGATAATACTAGTAAAATGTGGCTAAGAGTGCCTGTTATATTGATAATAATAAAAGTAATAAGTATATTTATTATACTTCTGACAATAATAACTGCATTATATGGGTACTAATGCATGTTATATTGATAATAATGTAAGTAATAAGTATAATTATTACAGTTCTAGCGATAATAACTGCATTATATGGGTAATAATGCTTGTTGTATTGATAATATCGGGAGTAATAAGTATAATTATTATAGTTCTAGCGATAATAATAGTAAAATATGGCTAATAGTGCATGTTATATTGATAATAATAAAAGTAGTTAGTATATTTATTACAGTTCTATCGATAATAACTGCATAATATGGGTAATAATGCATGTTATATTGATGATAATAAAAGTAATACGTATATTTACTATAGTTCTAGCGATAATAACTGCATAATATGGGTAATAATGCATGTTATATTGCTAATAATATAAGTAATAAGTATAATTATTACAGTTCTAGCGATAATAATAGTAAAATATGGCGAATAGTGCATGGTATATTGATAATAATAAAAGTAATAAGTATATTTATTATAGTTCTATCGATAATAACTGCATTATATGGGTAATAATGGATGTTATATTGATAATATCGGGAGTAATAAGTATAATTATTACAGTTCTAGCGATAATACTAGTAAAACATGGGTAATAGTGAATGTTATATTGATAATAATGTAAGTAATAAGTATAATTATTACAGTTCTAGCGATAATAATAGTACAATATGGCTAATAGTGCATGTTATATTGATAATAATAAAAGCAATAAGTATATATATTATAGTTCTATCGATAATAACTGCATAATATGGGTAATAATGCATGTTATATTGCTAATAATATAAGTAATAAGTATAATTAGTACAGTTCTAGCGATAATAACTGCATTATACGGGTAATAATGCATGTTATATTGATAATATCGGGAGTAATAAGTATAATTATTATAGTTCTAGCGATAATAATAGTAAAATATGGCTAATAGTGCATGTTATATTGATAATAATAAAAGTAGTAAGTATATTTATTACAGTTCTAGCGATAATAACTGCATAATATGGGTAATAGTGCATGTTATATTGATAATAATATAAGTAATAAGTATAATTATTACAGTTCTAGCGATAATAACTGCATAATATGCTTAACAATGCACGTTATATTGCTAATAATATAAGTAATAAGTATAATTATTACAGTTCTAGCGATAATAACTGCATTATATGGGTAATAATGCATGTTATATTGCTAATAATATAAGTAATAAGTATATTTATTACAGTTCTATCGATAATAACTGCATAATATGGGTAATAATGCATGTTATATTGATGATAATAAAAGTAATACGTATATTTACTATAGTTCTAGCGATAATAACTGCATAATATGGGTAATAATGCATGTTATATTGATAATAATATAAGTAATAAGTATAATTATTACAGTTCTAGCGATAAGAACTGCATTATATGGGTAATAATGCACGTTATATTGCTGATAATATAAGTAATAAGTATAATTATTACAGTTCTAGCGATAATAACTCCATTATATGGGTAATAATGCATGTTATATTGACAATAATATAAGTAATAAGTATAATTATTACAGTTCTAGCGATAATAACTGCATTATATGGGTAATAATGCATGTTATATTGATAATATCGGGAGTAATAAGTATAATTATTATGGTTCTAGCGATAATAATAGTAAAGTATGGCTAATAGTGCATGTTATATTGATAATATAAAAAGCAATAAGTATATATATTATAGTTCTATCGATAATAACTGCATAATATGGGTAATAATGCATGTTATATTGATAATATCGGGAGTAATAAGTATAATTATTACAGTTCTAGCGATAATAATAGTAAAATATGGCGAATAGTGCATGGTATATTGATAATAATAAAAGTAATAAGTATATTTATTATAGTTCTATCGATAATAACTGCATTATATGGGTAATAATGGATGTTATATTGATAATATCGGGAGTAATAAGTATAATTATTACAGTTCTAGCGATAATACTAGTAAAACATGGGTAATAGTGCATGTTATATTGATAATAATGTAAGTAATAAGTATAATTATTACAGTTCTAGCGATAATAATAGTACAATATGGCTAATAGTGCATGTTATATTGATAATAATAAAAGCAATAAGTATATATATTATAGTTCTATCGATAATAACTGCATAATATGGGTAATAATGCATGTTATATTGATGGTAATAAAAGTACTAAGTATATTTATTACAGTTCTAGGGATAATAACTCCATTATATGGGTAATAATGCATGTTATATTGACAATAATATAAGTAATAAGTATAATTATTACAGTTCTAGCGATAATAACTGCATAATATGGGTAATAATGCACGTTATATTGCTAATAATATAAGTAATAAGTATAATTATTACAGTTCTAGCGATAATAACTGCATTATACGGGTAATAATGCATGTTATATTGATAATATCGGGAGTAATAAGTATAATTATTATAGTTCTAGCGATAATAATAGTAAAATATGGCTAATAGTGCATGTTATATTGATAATAATAAAAGTAGTAAGTATATTTATTACAGTTCTAGCGATAATAACTGCATAATATGGGTAATAGTGCATGTTATATTGATAATAATATAAGTAATAAGTATAATTATTACAGTTCTAGCGATAATAACTGCATAATATGCTTAACAATGCACGTTATATTGCTAATAATATAAGTAATAAGTATAATTATTACAGTTCTAGCGATAATAACTCCATCATATGGGTAATAATGCATGTTATATTGACAATAATATAAGTAATAAGTATAATTATTACAGTTCTAGCGATGATAACTGCATTATATGGGTTATAATGCATGTTATATTGATAATATCGGGAGTAATAAGTATAATTATTATGGTTCTAGCGATAATAATAGTAAAGTATGGCTAATAGTGCATGTTATATTGATAATAATAAAAGTAATAAGTATAATTATTACAGTTCTAGCGATAATAACTGCATTATATGGGTAATAATGCTTGTTATATTGATAATATCGGGAGTAATAAGTATAATTATTATAGTTCTAGCGATAATAATAGTAAAATATGGCTAATAGTGCATGTTATATTGATAATAATAAAAGTAGTAAGTATATTTATTACAGTTCTATCGATAATAACTGCATAATATGGGTAATAATGCATGTTATATTGATGATAATAAAAGTAATACGTATATTTACTATAGTTCTAGCGATAATAACTGCATAATATGGGTAATAATGCATGTTATATTGATAATAATATAAGTAATAAGTATAGTTATTACAGTTCTAGCGATAATAACTGCATAATATGCTTAACAATGCACGTTATATTGCTAATAATATAACTAATAAGTATAATTATTACAGTTCTAGCGATAATAATAGTAAAATATGGCGAATAGTGCATGTTATATTGATAATAATAAAAGTAATAAGAATATTTATTATACTTCTGTCGATAATAACTGCATTATATGGGTAATAATGCATGTTATATTGATAATAATATAAGTAATAAGTATAATTATTACAGTTCTAGCGATAATACTAGTAAAATATGGCTTAGAGTGCCTGTTATATTGATAACTATAAAAGTAATGAGTATATTTATTATACTTCTGTCGATAATAACTGCATTATATGGGTAATAATGCATGGTATATTGATAATAATATAAGTAATAAGTATAATTATTACAGTTCTAGCGATAATAACTCCATTATATGGGTAATAATGCATGTTATATTGATAATAATGTAAGTAATAAGTATAATTATTACAGTTCTAGCGATAATAACTGCATTATATGCGTAATAATGCATGTTATATTGATAACATCGAGAGTAATAAGTATAATTATTACAGTTCCAGCGATAATAACTGCATTATATGGGTAACAATGGATGTTATATTGATAATATCGGGAGTAATAAGTTTAATTATTACAGTTCTCGCGATAATACTAGTAAAATGTGGCTAAGAGTGCCTGTTATATTGATAATAATAAAAGTAATAAGTATATTTATTATACTTCTGTCAATAATAACTGCATTGTATGGGTAATAGTGCATGTTATATTGATAATAATGTAAGTAATAAGTATAATTATTACAGTTCTAGCGATAATAACTGCATAATATGCTTAACAATGCACGTTATATTGCTAATAATATAAGTAATAAGTATAATTATTACAGTTCTAGCGATAATAACTCCATTATATGGGTAATAATGCATGTTATATTGACAATAATATAAGTAATAAGTATAATTATTACAGTTCTAGCGATAATAACTGCATTATATGGGTAATAATGCATGTTATATTGCTAATAATATAAGTAATAAGTATAATTATTACAGTTCTAGCGATAAGAACTGCATTATATGGGTAATAATGCATGTTATATTGATAATATCGGGAGTAATAAGTATAATTATTATAGTTCTAGCGATAATAATAGTAAAATATGGCTAATAGTGCATGTTATATTGATAATAATAAAAGTAATAAGTATAATTATTACACTTCTAGCGATGAGAACTGCATTATATGTGTAATAATGCACGTTATATTGCTGATAATATAAGTAATAAATATATTTATTACAGCTCTATCGATAATAACTGCATAATATGGGTAATAATGCATGTTATATTGATAATAATATAAGTAATAAGTATAATTATTACAGTTCTAGCGATAGTAACTGCATAACATGCTTAACAATGCACGTTATATTGCTAATAATATAAGTAATAAGTATAATTATTACAGTTCTAGCGATAATAATAGTAAAATATGGCGAATAGTGCGTGGTATATTGATAATAATAAAAGTAATAAGTATATTTATTATAGTTCTATCGATAATAACTGCATTATATGGGTAATAATGGATGTTATATTGATAATATCGGGAGTAATAAGTATAATTATTACAGTTCTAGCGATAATACTAGTAAAACATGGGTAATAGTGCATGTTATATTGATAATAATAAAAGTAATAAGAATATTTATTATACTTCTGTCGATAATAACTGCATTATATGGGTAATAATGCATGTTATATTGATAATAATATAAGTAATAAGTATAATTATTACAGTTCTAGCGATAATACTAGTATAATATGGCTTAGAGTGCCTGTTATATTGATAACTATAAAAGTAATGAGTATATTTATTATACTTCTGTCAATAATAACTGCATTATATGGGTAATAGTGTATGTTATATTGATAATAATATAAGTAATAAGTATAATTATTACAGTTCTAGCGATAATAACTGCATAATATGCTTAACAATGCACGTTATATTGCTAATAATATAAGTAATAAGTATAATTATTACAGTTCCAGCGATAATAACTCCATTATATGGGTAATAATGCATGTTATATTGACAATAATATAAGTAATAAGTATAATTATTACAGTTCTAGCGATAATAACTGCATTATATGGGTAATAATGCATGTTATATTGCTAATAATATAAGTAATAAGTATAATTATTACAGTTCTAGCGATAAGAACTGCATTATATGGGTAATAATGCATGTTATATTGATAATATCGGGAGTAATAAGTATAATTATTATAGTTCTAGCGATAATAATAGTAAAATATGGCTAATAGTGCAGGTTATATTGATAATAATAAAAGTAGTAAGTATATTTATTACAGTTCTATCGATAATAACTGCATAATATGGCTAATAGTGCATGTTACATTGATAATAATAAAAGTAATAAGTATAATTATTACAGTTCTAGCGATAAGAACTGCATTATATGGGTAATAATGCACGTTATATTGCTGATAATATAAGTAACAAGTATAATTATTACAGTTCTAGCGATAATAACTGCATTATATGGGTAATAATGCTTGTTATATTGATAATATCGGGAGTAATAAGTATAATTATTATAGTTCTAGCGATAATAATAGTAAAATATGGCTAATAGTGCATGTTATATTGATAATAATAAAAGTAGTAAGTATATTTATTACAGTTCTATCGATAATAACTGCATAATATGCTTAACCATGCACGTTATATTGCTAATAACATAAGTAATAAGTATAATTATTACAGTTCTAGCGATAATAACTCCATTATATGGGTAATAATGCATGTTATATTGACAATAATATAAGTAATAAGTATAATTATTACAGTTCTAGCGATAATAACTGCATTATATGGGTAATAATGCATGTTATATTGATAATAATATAAGTAATAAGTATAATTATTACATTTCTAGCGATAATAATAGTACAATATGGCTAATAGTGCATGTTATATTGATAATAATAAAAGCAATAAGTATATATATTATAGTTCTAGCGATAATAACTGCATAATATGGGTAATAATGCATGTTATATTGATGATAATAAAAGTAATACGTATATTTACTATAGATCTAGCGATAATAACTGCATAATATGGGTAATAATGCATGTTATATTGATAATAATATAAGTAATAAGTATAATTATTACAGTTCTAGCGATAAGAACTGCATTATATGGGTAATAATGCATGTTATATTGATAATAATATAAGTAATAAGTATAATTATTACATTTCTAGCGATAATAATAGTACAATATGGCTAATAGTGCATGTTATATTGATAATAATAAAAGCAATAAGTATAATTATTACAGTTCTAGCGATAATAACTGCATTATATGGGTAATAATGGATGTTATATTGATAATATCGGGAGTAATAAGTATAATTATTACAGTTCTAGCGATAATAACTGCATTATATGGGTAACAATGCATGTTATATTGATAATATCGGGAGTAATAAGTATAATTATTATAGTTCTAGCGATATTAATAGTACAATATGGCTAATAGTGCATGTTATATTGATAATAATAAAAGTAGTAAGTATATTTATTACAGCTCTATCGATAATAACTGCATAATATGGGTAATAATGCATGTTATATTGATGACAACAAAAGTAATACGTATATTTACTATAGTTCTAGCGATAATAACTGCATAATATGGGTAATAATGCATGTTATATTGATAATAATATAAGTAATAAGTATAATTATTACAGTTCTAGCGATAAGAACTGCATTATATGGGTAATAATGCACGTTATATTGCTGATAATATAAGTAATAAGTATAATTATTACAGTTCTAGCGATAATAACTGCATTATATGGGTAATAATGCTTGTGATATTGATAATATCGGGAGTAATAAGTATAATTATTATAGTTCTAGCGATAATAATAGTAAAATATGGCTAATAGTGCATGTTATATTGATAATAATAAAAGTAATAAGTATAATTATTACAGTTCTAGCGATAAGAACTGCATTATATGCGTAATAATGCATGTTATATTGATAATCTCGGGAGTAATAAGTATAATTATTACAGTTCTAGCGATAATAACTGCATTATATGGGTAACAATGCATGTTATATTGATAATATCGGGAGTAATAAGTATAATTATTATAGTTCTAGCGATAATAATAGTAAAATATGGCTAATAGTGCATGTTATATTGATAATAATAAAAGTAGTAAGTATATTTATTACAGTTCTATCGATAATAACTGCATAATATGGGTAATAATGCATGTTATATTGATGATAATAAAAGTAATACGTATATTTACTATAGTTCTAGCGATAATAACTGCATAATATGGGTAATAATGCATGTTATATAGATAGTAATATAAGTAATAAGTATAATTATTACAGTTCTAGCGATAAGAACTGCATTATATGGGTAATAATGCACGTTACATTGCTGATAATATAAGTAATAAGTATAATTATTACAGTTCTAGCGATAATAACTGCATTATATAGGGTAATAATTATATGGGTAATAATGCATGTTATATTGATAATAATATAATAAGTATAATTATTACAGTTCTAGCGATAATAACTGCATTGTATGCGTAATAATGCATGTTATATTGATAATATCGGGAGTAATAAGTATAATTATTACAGTTCTAGCGATAATAACTGCATTATATGGGTAACAATGCATGTTATATTGATAATATTGGGAGTAATAAGTATAATTATTATAGTTCTAGCGATAATAATAGTACAATATGGCTAATAGTGCATGTTATATTGATAATAATAAAAGTAATAAGTATATTTATTATAGTTCTATCGATAATAACTGCATAATATGGGTAATAATGCATGTTATATTGATGATAATAAAAGTACTAATTATATTTATTACAGTTCTAGCGATTATAACTGCATAATATGCGTAATAATGCATGTTATATTGATAATAATATAAGTAATAAGTATAAGTATTACAGGTCTAGCGATAATAACTGCATAATATGGGTAATAATGCATGTTATATTGATGATAATAAAAGTAGTAAGTATATTTATTATAGTTCTAGCGATTATAACTGCATAATATGGGTAATAATGCATGTTATATTGATAATAATATAAGTAATAAGTATAATTATTACAGTTCTAGCGATAATAACTGCACTATATGCGTAATAATGCATGTTATATTGATAATATCGGGAGTAATAAGTATAATTATTATAGTTCTAGCGATAATAATAGTAAAATATGGCTAATAGTGCAGGTTATATTGATAATAATAAAAGTAGTAAGTATATTTATTACAGTTCTATCGATAATAACTGCATAATATGGCTAATAGTGCATGTTACATTGATAATAATAAAAGTAATAAGTATAATTATTACAGTTCTAGCGATAAGAACTGCATTATATGGGTAATAATGCACGTTATATTGCTGATAATATAAGTAACAAGTATAATTATTACAGTTCTAGCGATAATAACTGCATTATATGGGTAATAATGCTTGTTATATTGATAATATCGGGAGTAATAAGTATAATTATTATAGTTCTAGCGATAATAATAGTAAAATATGGCTAATAGTGCATGTTATATTGATAATAATAAAAGTAGTAAGTATATTTATTACAGTTCTATCGATAATAACTGCATAATATGCTTAACCATGCACGTTATATTGCTAATAACATAAGTAATAAGTATAATTATTACAGTTCTAGCGATAATAACTCCATTATATGGGTAATAATGCATGTTATATTGACAATAATATAAGTAATAAGTATAATTATTACAGTTCTAGCGATAATAACTGCATTATATGGGTAATAATGCATGTTATATTGCTAATAATGTAAGTAATAAGTATAATTATTACTGTTCTAGCGATAATAATAGTAAAATATGGCAAGTAGTGCATGTTATATTGATAATAATAAAAGTAATAAGTATATTTATTACAGTTCTATCGATAATAACTGCATAATATGAGTAATAATGCATGTTATATTGATGATAATATAAGTAATAAGTATAATTATTACAGTTCTAGCGATAATAACTGCATAATATGGGTAATAATGCACGTTATATAGCTAATAATATAAGTAATAAGTATAATTATTACAGTTCTAGCGATAATAACTGCATTATATGGGTAATAATGCATGTTATATTGATAATATCGGGAGTAATAAGTATAATTATTATGGTACTAGCGATAATAATAGTACAATATGGCTAATAGTGCATGTTATATTGATAATAATAAAAGTAGTAAGTATATTTATTACAGTTCTATCGATAATAACTGCATAATATGGGTAATAATGCATGTTATATTGATGATAATAAAAGTAGTAAGTATATTTATTATAGTTCTAGCGATTATAACTGCATAATATGGGTAATAATGCATGTTATATTGATAATAATAAAAGTAATAAGTATAATTATTACAGTTCTAGCGATAATAACTTCATTATATGGGTAATAATGCACGTTATATTGCTAATAATGTAAGTAAGAAGTATAATTATTACAGTTCTAGCGATAATAATAGTAAAATATGGCAAGTAGTGCATGATATTGATAATAATAAAAGTAATAAGTATATTTTGTGACGTGGTATTTTATACCCGTCACAAGGAGCCTCCTCGGGAGACCGGACGGGTCATAGATCGTAGGCAGGAACCGTCTAGAGAGAGAACGAAGCGCGTATATTATCGTACGAACAAAATCTGGCGCCGTATTATTTTATAGGTACCGCCGGAGAATGACGTCACAGTCAACGAGGGAGCAGCGTACGTCGATGGAACGAGCCGATTCCCTGCCGCTTCCCCGCTGGGAACCTTCGATAGACCAGGAGAAGGCGCGCGGCAAGAGGAGAGAGACCGGCGAGGAAACGACGTACGCCGAAGGAAAGTGCCGATTCCCTGCCGCTTCCCCGCTACGGCCCTACGATAGGAGAGAGAGGCTGTGGAGCCGGAGGAAGTCCTGCCGAAGAAGACTTCGATAGAATTCGGAAATCCGAGCGAGGGTGGGGGAACGCTACGAGATGTCCTAATACCGGTGCAAGGGCCCGAGAGCGATTATTCTGTATTCGGCATTTGCCAGAGTTCACTAGTAAAGTTTTTACCGCTTACCGATTTACCGAGCTATTGAGCCCTGCCGCCCTGTGTTGGACATCTTGGTGAGTCCCCTCAAGTATCGAATTATTTATGTAAAAGAGCGCGAAATCGAGATTACCATATCGCGGGTTGTCGACCACCTGGCTTGCCATTCACGGGCAGGATCTGCAAAGTGTGACCGGAGTGGCTTTTTGTCGTACCGAAATTAGGTTAAGTTTGAAGGGTAGAACCCGGGGGCCCCTGTCCGAGACGGTCGAGGATCCCGACGTCCGGACTTTTCGCGTGTCCGAGAGATCGCTTCTCGATCTCTCGGATTGCCACTCGGCTGGATCACTGAACCTGCACCGGGGGGGTGGTACAGCGTAAGCCACAATCAACGTATCGTCTCGAGTAGGCCTTTGCCAATATTGTGCCCTCCCACGTCTCGATTTCGCCAGCTCTTAATACGGAGGTAGAACATAAGTGCATATTTTATCGTATCGGATATTTCGTGTTTGTCGCGCCATTTCCCGTTTTCTCTCTCTCTAGACGGTCGCCGATACAGAATCGATTTCCGTAAAAGATCAAGTCGCGTCGCGTGTAGAATTAAGTGCGTTTACTTCCGTTGCGTTTCGAGCAACTGCGTTTCCGTTGCGTTTCGTCGAATTCGTCGCGTTTCGTCGTGTACGCCGCGTTTCGTTGCGATAGGATAATTTCGTCGCGTTGAAAGTATTCCGACGCGTTAGAGTAGTTTCGTCGCGTTAGAATAATTCCGCCGCGTTAGTATAATTGCGTCTCGTAGTATAAGAATCCGCGTTACGTTAAAGTTTCGTTGCGTCGCGTATCGGTTCGAGTATCGAGGATAATTCAAAGATTGTATTCCGCTTAGGAACTGGCAAGTATCGTTCCGTGATTAACATCTCGCGGAGAGTTTCTCGGCCTTCCGCCGAGCGTGATTGTAATCGAATTACGTACGATATCGGACCACCCGGTACATTGAAGTCAACTAGATTTAGAATAAAGAGCTCTGTTTTAACAAATACTGTTCGATCAAGGTTTTCTCGCAAAGTTTTCCCGAAACACGTTTATCGTACGCCTCCGCGTCTAGCCCCTTTACCCTTTAAGAATCCCGCCACTCTACCATTTCGTTCGGTTACTGAGCTACCGAGTCGTTCCGCCGCCGATTCGAATCTTCCGCGTTTTCCCGGAATCGCTGTAAACGATTTCCCTAATCTTCCGCTCAGAAACTCATCTCGCGTCTAAGTTCTCTATCGTGACGCGGAAACGCGTCTGGCGCCCAACTAACAAATTAAATAAAGCGATATTGAACGGGTTCGGATCGGGCGCCGAAGTGCTATTCGCTCGCGGATCCGCGGAGGCGCCGCGACGGTCATAGTCGCGGGCGCGGCCAGGGAGGGTCAAACGAGTATTCGCGGGCGGAACGGGGTCGCGGGCAAACACGCGAGCTAGCCGCGATATCCCGGGTAGCAAATTGGCGCCCAACGTGGGGCCCCGAAAGGGTAAATTTTTTTTTTCGTAAAGGACGCTAGAATAATTACCGAATTAAAATACCGAAAAAACGATCGCGGAAAATATCGAAATTATCGTAAAATTATTTTGCCATTTATTTCTGTAAAATACCGTTAGCCACGCATCGCACTAAATTCCGTTATTAAGATATTCCGAAAATTCTAAACATTTTTTTTTTCTCTTCCCGTCGTAAACTTAAGTTAACCGTCTTTAGTTCTCGCCAGAGTTTAGAGGGCAAACACAATTACCGAGTAGAAAAAGTGTCGGGGACAATAACGTCGTAAACCGCTCGAGTGTAATAAACACACATTTTCGTACCGTACCGTCTTCCTGAAACGGTTAGATTTCGAACCGTAGGTTGAACTTGTATACAATTCTCGAAGCAGATACTCTAGCTTGTTTTCGTTAGCGGACAAAGAAACTGTCGAAGGGGCGTCGAGGCCGTGAGTGAGCGCGACGCAGCAAGGCCGCGTGTGTTTACCACGTGCTATTACCGTTGAAACGAGTAACCGAATAGTTTCGATTGCGACCGTTGAAAAAAAATAGCTTATAGACTTATCTTTTAAATATCGGATAATCGCGTTATAGTTACCGCATACCGTTACATTTATTTTCGAACAAAATGCAACGAACTCCTCCAGGAAAAGATTGGGTACGGACTCTGTCTACAGATGAATTAGTAGAGCAATTATCGTTGCGGGGGTTATCAACGAAAGGGATAGTACCGATATTACGAGCGAGACTTGAACAGCATTTACGAGGAGAGCAGGGGGCAACGGGGGGAGCGGAGGCCCCCGGGGCTGCGGGTGAACCGCCCTTACGAGCGGCCACTCCGCCGCCACGGGATCTCCTCCCCGATCCCCCGCGTTCCGCTCAGACCGGTTACATTCCGCCTCGATTTTCGACGGGGACAATACCGCGACGCGCGAGTGACCCCCACTTCCGCACCGACATCTTAGGCGCTACTCGGGTCGGACAGGCAACTGACTTACCGACGCGACAACCACTGGAGCGTACCGAAGGAAGAGGAACCGTTACCGTTACCGATACCGACTCTCGTGTACTGCCAATTGACGTACCGATAGACAAACACTCTCAACGTACCGAAACTCCATTTAATGACTCAGTTCCGAACGTTAACCAGTATGAACCACCGTGGATAAGAACTCCGCGTCAATCACAATCCGAAGTAATTACTAGATCAAATTCCACCGTACCGAATACCGTTCCGCGTGGTGTATCAAGGGTCGGAGAACGAATATCGACAATGACAGGACATAATACCGTTTTAAATACCGCTGTTCTAGATTTATTACGAAAATGTAGTATTCGCTTTTCCGGAGCGAGGGGGGAGGATCCCGAAATGTTCCTAACACAAATTGAAGAATGTCGCGCCTATGCAGACCCTCCCGATGACGAATTGTTAAAATGTATTCCGTTCGTTTTGAGTGGTATCGCGGCGGAGTGGGCGAGATTTCGGGATGAGAATTGGACCACGTGGGAAGAATTCAAGGACGCGTATCGGGCGCGATTTATCGACCATGAACTACAAAGCGCGTTACGACGCGAGATCGCGAATCGAACGCAGGGTGAGCACGAACGGGTTGTAGACTATATTACGTGTATGCGCGCCTTATTGAACCGTTTACGACCACCGTGGCCTTTAGTGGACCAATTGACGTGCACGCACGAACATATGGTCCCGCGTTTACAACAAGCCGTGTCCCGAAGAGAATATACCGATTTCGCGAGTTTGACTCTTGCAGCTAGATCTGCGGAGCAAACGCAGAGCGCAATGAGGGCTTATAGACTGCCTCCACCTCCAGAACGTTCACTATATCCTGCTTTAGCGTGTCCGAGCTCTCGCGCCACGACAAGATACCACCCTGTCTATGCCGCGTGGGAGGAAGATTCCGCGCCAATCACTTCCGGCGCGTATACCGAGTCATATAGAAATCGTCCCGAATACCGTGAAAACTCGTACCGAAATCAGAGTAGGCGAGTCGAGCAGAATACTTTCCGTAGGGGTCAAAGAAACGGTGAGAGTACCGGAAGGGAAGTCCCGTCGCGAGATACTGCGCGAAACACAAATCCTAGTAATAGTAACGCGAACCCTTCATCCACTAATACCGCGGAAAACGAAGGGGGGAAATGTTGGAATTGTGATAAACCGGGGCATCGAGCAGCCGACTGTCCACTTCCGCAACGTCGCTATTGCTATCGTTGCGGAAAGAAGAACGAGACGGTAGAGACGTGTGAGAGGTGCGCGGGAAACCCGAGACGGAGTCGCCGTTAGGGGCCCACGCGACTCCACCCGCAGATATCCAACAAGCCCCAATTTCCGTTACCGACTCCCCAGAATATTTCTACAATGCTTTCGCGCATACCGTTTCTAATTTTTTGTATTTTATCGAGCTGCAAGTTCAGCGAAATTCTCTTCGCGCTCTACTAGATTCCGGTTCGATACGAACATTTTTAAGAAATACCGCTATACAAATGACCGATTTCCCGAGACAGACGTCTCGTACGTGCCGAATTATGACAGCCACGGGTCAGATAGAAGAAACAAACACCAGCATTACCGCGTCAATTAAGCTTAAAAATCAAACTCACATTCTCGAAATATACCTTTTGAACGACCTTGCCGTTCCGTGTATCGTAGGAATGGATTTTCTAAATTTATTTGGTATCGTGGTAGATTTCGCTCGCGCCACGTGGTACTTTTCTTCCAATCCCGAAGTCGAATTCTCGTTTGATGTACAGGAAAACGCGCAACGTTTCGATTCCGATTCTTCATGTGTTGGAATTTTCGAAATCACTCCCGCTCAGCGAAAAGAACTTGATCAGTTTCTAAGTACCGAAATACCTCCGCCCCCTCTCCGTCCCTCGTGCACCACACTTACGGAACACCGGATTGACGTAGGAAATAGTAGACCGATCAAACAACGTAATTATCTCGTTTCGCCAGTAGTACAACAGGCTATCTATACCGAAGTAGATAAAATGTTGGAAGATGGAATCATTGAACCATCGCATAGCGAATGGTCAAGTCCTATCGTGATGGTCAAGAAATCGACGGGGAAATATCGGTTTTGCTTAGATTTCCGAAAAGTGAATGAAGTTTCTAAAAAAGACGCATACCCTTTACCGAACATGACGGGGATATTAGACAAATTACGTGCCGCACACTACTTATCCACACTAGATTTGAGTCAAGCATATTTCCAGATTCCGTTAGAAAAAGACAGTAGGGAAATCACTGCTTTTACCGTACCGGGAAAAGGTCTTTTCCACTTTGTTCGTATGCCGTACGGTTTAACGGGAGCGCCCGCAACCTTCCAACGTTTATTGGACAAATTAATCGGTCCCGAAATGGAACCACACGCGTTCGCGTATTTAGATGATATTATTATCGTGACGGAAACGTTTCAAGAACATCTACATTGGTTAAGAGTCGTGCTCAGAAAAATTACTGCCGCGGGTTTATCAATCAATCCCGAAAAATGCGAATTTTGCCGTTCCGAAGTTCGTTATTTAGGTTTCATTGTCGGTAAAGAAGGTCTCCGAATCGATCCCGAGAAAGTAGCGCCGGTGTTGGAGTATCCCGTACCGAAAAACATTAAACAATTACGGAGATTTTTGGGAATGGGCTCATGGTATCGTCGATTTATTCCGCATTTCGCAACTATAACGGAGCCCTTAACGCGACTCTTACGTAAAGATGCACCGTGGAAGTGGGGGGAACCACAGCAAAAAGCGTTTGATTCCGTCCGCACTTATTTAACTACCGCTCCGATATTATCGTGTCCCGATTTTACCCAACCGTTCGTACTAGCTACAGATGCAAGTACAGTAGGGGTCGGTGCCGTTCTTACCCAACAAATGGACGAGCAGGAACGCGTGATAGCATATGCAAGCCGCTCATTATCGTTTACCGAAAGAAGATATTCCACTACCGAATTGGAGTGTTTAGCAATAGTCTGGTCAATAGAAAAATTTCGCCATTACTTAGAAGGTTATCGTTTCACGGTTATCACTGACCATAATAGCCTGCGGTGGCTAAGGTCAATGAAAAATCCCAACGGTCGTTTAGCACGCTGGGCCTTGGCCCTTCTAGAGTATGATTTTCAAGTTATTTATCGTCAGGGCGCATTACACAAAGTCCCCGATGCTTTATCTCGAATGTATGAGGAGTCGGGTGGAGGAGCCGAAACCCTTACCGCAATTATCGATACCCCGGATTGGTATTCCCGAAGATTTACCGATGTAAAGAACTTCCCGTCCCGCTTTCCGGAGTGGAAAATTCTGGACAACCAGTTGTACGTGAAAAAGCCTAATACCGATATTTCCGATATTACCGTAGATCTGGATGAGTGGAAATTAGTAGTACCGCCGGATCAAAGACTCGAAATATACCGCGAGGCACACGATCAACCTCAAGCCGGACACTTAGGGGTAGAAAAAAACCTATGACCGCGTGGCCATACGATATTACTGGCCGGGAATGTATAAAGATATCGCGGAGTATGTGCGACGCTGTACAATCTGCCAAAGCGCCAAAGTGGAACAATTGGCTCCGACCGGTTTGATGGGATACCGTATTGTCGAAAAACCGTGGGACATTATCGCCGCGGATATTATGGGTCCGTTTCCGCGAAGTCTTTCTGGCTTCATGTACGTACTGGTGGTTCAGGATTTATTCACAAAATGGGTTGAATGTTGCCCCTTACGGAGCGCGACCGGAAAAAAGGTTAAAGAAGCGTTAAAAGTCCTTATACTATGCCGATGGGGTGCACCGCGAGTATTAATTACCGACAACGGAACCGAGTTTAAAAATCACGAAATTTCCGAACTCGCGGAGCAATTTGGTATCCTCCAGTCGACTACTCCCCCATACCATCCACAAGCCAATCCCGTGGAGAGAGTAAATAGAGTTTTGAAAACGATGATAGTATCATACATAGGAAAAGATCATCGAGAGTGGGACCGTCACCTTACCGATTTCCGTTTCGCTTATAATACCGCTCACCATAGCTCCACAAAATTTTCTCCAGCTTTTCTGAACTTTGGCAGAGAGCCAAGACCAATTAATTGCTACCGCGAATCATCCTCAAAAACTAAGGAAATAGTACCGTCAACCAGCGATGCGTGGGAAAAACGTTTGAAACAATTAAAGTTAATTCAAGATTGGGTCGTGAAAAATCTTGATAGAGCAGTGGTTACTCAAGCTTCGCGTTATAATTTAAGACGCAGAGATGAACAGTACCGTGTAGGTGATCTCGTATTGCGACGTAATCACGCGTTATCGTCAGCGGAAAAAAATATCGCCGCTAAATTAATGCCGAAGTTCCTAGGCCCGTACCGTGTCGTTCGAAAGATTTCACCAATAGTTTATGAAATACAGGGGGCGACGGATCGCCAACCGGTTAAAGCGCACATACAAGATTTAAAGAAATATAAACTGTAACGCATTCCGAGTTCAGCAGTACCGTACCGACAAGTTACCGCTGTACCGAAAAAAAAAAGAAACCTCCGAAACAAAAGGAGGAGAAATACAACGACAAACCCGGGCACCTCATCAATCTTTCCGATCAGGAAAAAGTCCGCGGAGGGCTGGAATTGCGGAGGTGTAGGACATCGCTACTCCCGATGCCCGAAACCCCGAGGAACTGTATACTGTTACCGGTGCGGCTGTAAGGGGGTGTCCCTACGCACCTGCCCCGATGCGCCAAAGAGGGGATGGAGGTAGAAACAACAAAAGAGGCGCCGAGGGTATTCCGGCGCGAAGAGAACGAGGAGGCACCAAGGACATCCCGGCGCGAGCAGTCGCCGATAAGATATCCAACGTTCCGGCGCGAAGAATTCGGTGAGGCGCCAGGCGCCACATTCCGGCGCGAAACTTCAAACGAACGACCGTCCCGCACATTCCGGGGCGAATTGCCGAGGGGGGCACCGCCCCAACTTGGAGAAAGGAGGAAGAAGAATACCGCCGCCGCCACCCCAAATAGAAAAAATGAAGACCATTTTTCTTAAAGTGCCGTGATTTGCCGTCACGAGGGACATTTCGTTTGTTTTCTCCCGTCCTTTACCGTGCCGCGACATTCCGTCGCGTAAGAATATGATCGACCAAATAACATTCCGGGACGAGAAATAAATTTACACAATAATAAAATAGGTTTTCGTTTACATTGATACTTACGGTCTGCAATAACATTATTGGTACAACGGTACTGCTGCCCCATACTCCTTTTTATTACTTTTTCCGTAGCATGTATAGATAGGACAGGCGATCCGTGCGCAGCAAAATACTCCCGCGGAGCGTTAGATTAGGTAATACCGGGTGAAATCGCGAACGACAGGTAGGAGAGCAGAGAAACGTGATAATGGAGAAGCAGACAAACACGGTAAGTGATGTATTAATGTATCGTAAATATCTCGGACGTCCGGTACTTCCGGTACGTTTCTTTCTTTATCTAATTAATTATTGTGATTGTCCGATAAAATAATTCCGCTACCGCACTATCGTTCTCTTCCGAGAGGGGCTACCAGGTTGTCCTGCACAGGTGCCGGGTTCTTTGCTCGGTGCGGTGCATTTGGTTTATTATTTTTTTTTTTTTAGTCTGTTTTGCTCAGTTTCGTTAGACCGTTCCGGTCTTCCGTAAGGGGGGGGGGGGGGGGGGGGAGCTGTGACGTGGTATTTTATACCCGTCACAAGGAGCCTCCTCGGGAGACCGGACGGGTCATAGATCGTAGGCAGGAACCGTCTAGAGAGAGAACGAAGCGCGTATAATATCGTACGAACAAATTCTGTCGCCGTATTATTTTATATGTACCGCCGGAGAATGACGTCACAGCCAACGAGGGAACGACGTACGTCGAGGAAACGAGCCGCTGTCCTGCCGCTACCCCGCAGAGACCCTTCGATAGACCAGGAGAAGGCGCGGGGCAAGGAGAGAGAGACTGGCGAGGAACCGACGTACGCCGAAGGAAAGTGCCGATTCCCTGCCGCTTCCCCGCTACGGCCCTACGATAGGAAAGAGAGGCTGTGGAGCCGGAGGAAGTCCTGCCGAAGAAGACTTCGATAGAATTCGGAAACTCCGAGCGAGGGTGGGGGAGGCCTACGAGATGTCCTAATACCGGCGCAAGGGCTCACGAGCGATTATTCTGTATTCGGCGTTTGCCTTAGTGTACCGATAAAGTTTTCCGCCTAACGTATTCCGAGCTATCGAGCCCTGCCGCCCCGTGTTGGACATCTTGGTAAGTCCCCTCAAGTACCGAATTATTTATGTAAAAGAGCGCGAAATCGAGATTACCATATCGCGGGTTGTCGACCACCTGGCTTGCCATTCACGGGCAGGATCTGCAAAGTGTGACCGGAGTGGCTTTTTGTCGTACCGAAATTAGGTTAAGTTTGAAGGGTAGAACCCGGGGGCCCCTGTCCGAGACGGTCGAGGATCCCGACGTCCGGACTTTTTGCGTGTCCGAGAGATCGCTTCTCGATCTCTCGGATTGCCACTCGGCTGGATCACTGAACCTGCACCGGGAGGTGGTACAGCGTAAGCCACAATTAACGTATCGTCTCGAGTAGGCCTTTGCCAATATTGTGCCCTCCCACGTCTCGATTTCGCAAGCTCTTAATACGGAGGTAGAACATAAGTGCATATTTTATCGTATCGGATATTTCGTGTTTGTCGCGCCATTTCCCGTTTTCTCTCTCTCTAGACGGTCGCCGATACAGAATCGATTTCCGTAAAAGATTAAGTCGCGTCGCGTGTAGAATTAAGTGCGTTTAGTTCCGTTGCGTTTCGAGCAATTGCGTTTCCGTTGCGTTCCGCCGAATTCGTCGCGTTTCGTCGTGTGCGCCGCGTTTCGTTGCGATAGGATAATTTCGTCGCGTTGAAAGAATTCCGTCGCGTTAGTATAGTTTCGTCGCGTTAGAATAATTTAGTCGCGTTAGTATAATTGCGTCTCGTTGTGTAAGAAACCGTATAGCGTTAAAGTTCCGTTGCGTCGCGTATCGGTTCGGGTATCGAGGAAAAATTCGAGATTGTATTCCGCTTAGGAACTGGCAACTATCGTTCCGTGATTAAAATCTCGCGAAGAATTTTCGGTCTTTCGCCGAGTGTAAATGTAATCGAATTACCGTACGATACCGGATCACCCGGTACGTTGAAATCACACTAGATTTAGAATAAACACCGCTGTTTTAACCAATACTGTTCAATCAAGGTTTCTCACAAATTTTCCCGAGTCACGTTTTCTCGTACGCCTCCGCGTCTAGCTCCTTTACCCTTTAAGAATCCCGCCGCTCTACCATTTCGTTCGGTTACTGAGCTACCGAGTTGTTCCGCCGCCGATTCGAATCTACCGCGTTTTCCCGGAATCGACATAAACGATTTTACTATTTTTCCGCTCAGAAATCCATCTCGCGTCTAAGTTCTATATCGCGACGCGGAAACGCGTCTGGCGCCCAAATAAGAAATAAAACAAAGCGATATTGAACGGGTTCGGATCGGGCGCCGAAGTGCTATTCGCTCGCGGATCCGCGGAGGCGCCGCGACGGTCACCGTCGCGGGCAAGACCAGGGAGGGTCAGTCGAGTATTCGCGGGCGAAACGGGGTCGCGGGCAAACACGCGAGCTAGCCGCGATATCCCGGGTAGCAAATTATTACAGTTCTAGCGATAATAACTCCATTATATGGGTCATAATGCACGTTATATTGCTAATAATATAAGTAATAAGTATAATTATTACAGTTCTAGCGATAATAACTGCATTATATGGGTAATAGTGCACGTTATATTGCTAATAATGTAAGTAATAAGTATAATTATTACAGTTCTAGCGATAATAATAGTAAAATATGGCAAGTAGTGCATGTTATATTGATAATAATAAAAGTAATAAGTATATTTATTACAGCTCTATCGATAATAACTGCATTATATGGGTAATAATGGATGTTATATTGATAATATCGGGAGTAATAAGTATAATTATTACAGTTCTAGCGATAATACTAGTAAAATATGGCTTAGAGTGCCTGTTATATTGATAACAATAAAAGTAATGAGTATATTTATTATACTTCTGTCGATAATAACTGCATTATATGGGTAATAATGCATGTTATATTGATAATAATATAAGTAATAAGTATAATTATTACAGTTCTAGCGATAATAACTGCATTATATGGGTAATAATGCATGTTATATTGATAATATCGGGAGTAATAAGTATAATTATTATAGTTCTAACGATAATAATAGTAAAATGTGGCGAATAGTGCATGTTATATTGATAATAATAAAAGTAATAAGTATATTTATTACAGTTCTATCGATAATAACTGCATAATATGGGTAATAATGCACGTTATATTGATGATAATATAGGTAATAAGTATAATTATTACAGTTCTAGCGATAATAACTGCATAATATGGGTAATAATGCACGTTATATAGCTAATAATATAAGTAATAAGTAAAATTATTACAGTTCTAGCGATAATAACTGCATTATATGGGTAATAATGCATGTTATATTGATAATATCGGGAGTAATAAGTATAATTATTATAGTTCTAGCGATAATAATAGTAAAATATGGCGAATAGTGCATGTTATATTGATAATAATAAAAGTAATAAGTATATTTATTGCAGTTCTATCGATAAGAACTGCATTATATGGGTAATAATGGATGTTATATTGATAATATCGGGAGTAATAAGTATAATTATTACAGTTCTAGCGATAATAACTGCATAATATGGGTAATAATGCACGTTATATTGCTAATAATATAAGTAATAAATATAATTATTACAGTTCTATCGATAATAGCTGCATAATATGGATAATAATGCATGTTGTATTGATGATAATGAAAGTAGTTAGTATATTTATTATAGTTCTAGCGATTATAACTGCATAATATGGGTAATAATGCATGTTATATTGAGAATAATATAAGAAATAAGTATAATTATTACAGTTCTAGCGATAATAACTGCATTATATGGGTAATAATGCATGTTATATTGATAATATCGGGAGTAACAAGTATAATTATTACAGTTCTAGCGATAATACTAGTAAAATATGGCTTAGAGTGCCTGTTATATTGATAATAATAAAAGTAATAAGTATATTTATTATACTTCTGTCGCTAATAACTGCATAATATGGGTAATAATGCATGTTATATTGATGATAATAAAAGTAATACGTATATTTATTATAGTTCTAGCGATAATAACCTCATAATATGGGTAATAATGCATGTTATATTCATAATAATATAAGTAATAAGTATAATTATTACAGATCTAGCGATAATAACTGCATTATGTGGGTAATAATGCACGTTATATTGCTAATAATGTAAGTAATAAGTATAATTATTACAGTTCTAGCGATAATAATAGTAAAATATGGCAAGTAGTGCATGTTGTATTGATAATAATAAAAGTAATAAGTATATTTATTACAGTTCTATCGATAATAACTGCATAAAATGGGTAATAATGCATGTTATATTGATGATAATATAAGTAATAAGTATAATTATTACAGTTCTAGCGATAATAACTGCATAATATTGGTAATAATGCATGTTATATTGATAATATCGGGAGTAATAAGTATAATTATTACAGTTCTAGCGATAATAACTGCATTATATGGGTAATAGTGCACGTTATATTGCTAATAATGTAAGTAATAAGTATAATTATTACGGTTCTAGCGATAATAATAGTAAAATATGGCAAATAGTGCATGTTATATTGATAATAATAAAAGTAATAAGTATATTTATTGCAGTTCTATCGATAATAACTGCATAATATGGGTAATAATGCACGTTATATAGCTAATAATATAAGTAATAAGTAAAATTATTACAGTTCTAGCGATAATACTAGTAAAATATGGCTTAGAGTGCCTGTTATATTGATAATAATAAAAGTAATAAGTATATTTATTATACTTCTGTCGATAATAACTGCATTATATAGGAAATAATGCATGTTATATTGATAATATCGCAAGTAATAAGTATAATTATTATAGTTCTAGCGATAATAATAGTAAAATATGGCGAATAGTGCATGTTATATTGATAATAATAAAAGTAATAAGTATATTTATTACAGTTCTATCGATAATAACTGCATTATATGGGTAACAATGCATGTTATATTGATAATATCGGGAGTAATAAGTATAATTATTACAGTTCTGGCGATAATACTAGTAAAATGTGGCTTAGAGTGCCTGTTATATTGATAACAATAAAAGTAATGAGTATATTTATTATACTTCTGTCGATAATAACTGCATTATATGGGTAATAATGCATGTTATATTGATAATAATATAAGTAATAAGTATAATTATTACAGTTCTAGCGATAATAACTCCATTATATGGGTAATAATGCATGTTATATTGATAATAATATAAGTAATAAGTATAATTATTACAGTCCTAGCGATAATAACTGCATAATATGGGTAATAATGCACGTTATATTGCTAATAATATAAGTAATAAGTATAATTATTACAGTTCTAGCGATAATAACTGCATAATATGGGTAATAATGCATGTTATATTGAGAATAATATAAGTAATAAGTATAATTATTACAGTTCTAGCGATAATAACTGCATAATATGGGTAATAATGCATGTTATATTGAGAATAATATAAGTAATAAGTATAATTATTACAGTTCTAGCGATAATAACTGCATTATATGGGTAATAATGCATGTTATATTGATAATAGCGGGAGCAATAAGTATAATTATTATAATTCTAGCGATAATAATAGTACAATATTGCTAATAGTGCATGTTATATTGATAATAATAAAAGTAATAAGTATATTTATTATAGTTCTATCGATAATAACTGCATAATATGAGTAATAATGCATGTTATATTGATTATAATAAAAGCAGTAAGTATATTTATTATAGTTCTAGCGATTATAACTGCATAATATAGGTAATAATGCATGTTATATTGAGAATAATATAAGTAATAAGTATAATTATTACAGTTCTAGCGATAATAACTGCATTATACGCGTAATAATGCATGTTATATTGATAATAATATAAGTAATAAGTATAATTATTACAGTTCTAGCGATAATAACTGCATTATATGGGTAATAATGCATGTAATATTGATAATATCGGGAGTAATAGGTATAATTATTACAGTTCTAGCGATAATACTAGTAAAATATGGCTTAGAGTGCCTGTTATATTGATAATAATAAAAGTAATAAGTATATTTATTATACTTCTGTCGCTAATAACTGCATTATATGGGTAATAATGCATGTTATATTGATAATAATATAAGTAATAAGTATAATTATTACAGTTCTAGCGATAATACTAGTAAAATATGGCTTAGAGTGCCTGTTATATTGATAATAATAAAAGTAATAAGTATATTTATTATACTTCTGTCGCTAATAACTGCATTATATGGGTAATAATGCATGTTATATTGATAATAATATAAGTAATAAGTATAATTATTACAGTTCTAGCGATAATAACTGAATTATATGGGTAATAATGCATGTTATATTGATAATAATATAAGTAATAAGTATAATTATTACAGTTCTAGCGATAATAACTGCATTATATGGGTAATAATGCATGTTATACTGATAATATCGGGAGTAATAAGTATAATTATTACAGTTCTAGCGATAATACTAGTAAAATATGGCTTAGAGTGCCTGTTATATTGATAATAATAAAAGTAATAAGTATATTTATTATACTTCTGTCGCTAATAACTGCATTATATGGGTAATAATGCACGTTATATTGCTAATAATATAAGTAATGAGTATAATTATTACAGTTCTAGCGATAATGACTGCATTATATGGGTAATAATGCATGTTATATTAATAATAATATAAGTAATAAGTATAATTATTACAGTTCTAGCGATAATAACTGCATAATATGGGTAATAATGCACGTTATATTGCTAATAATATAAGTAATAAGTATAATTATTACAGTTCTAGCGATAATAACTGCATTATATGGGTAATAATGCATGTTATATTGATAATATCGGGAGCAATAAGTATAATTATTATAGTTCTAGCGATAATAATAGTACAATATTGCTAATAGTGCATGTTATATTGATAATAATAAAAGTAATAAGTATATTTATTATAGTTCTATCGATAATAACTGCATAATATGGGTAATAATGCATGTTATATTGATTATAATAAAAGCAGTAAGTATATTTATTATAGTTCTAGCGATTATAACTGCATTATATGGGTAACAATGCATGTTATATTGATAATATTGGGAGTAATAAGTATAATTATTATAGTTCTAGCGATAATGATAGTACAATATTGCTAATAGTGCATGTTATATTGATAATAATAAAAGTAAGAAGTATATTTATTATAGTTCTATCGATAATAACTGCATAATATGGGTAATAATGCATGTTATATTGATTATAATAAAAGCAGTAAGTATATTTATTATAGTTCTAGCGATTATAACTGCATAATATGGGTAATAATGCATGTTATATTGAGAATAATATAAGTAATATGTAAAATTATTACAGTTCTAGCGATAATAACTGCATTATATGGGTAACAATGCATGTTATATTGATAATATTGGGAGTAATAAGTATAATTATTATAGTTCTAGCGATAATGATAGTAAAATATGGCTAATAGTGCATGTTATATTGATAATGATCAAAGTAATAAGTATATTTATTATAGTTCTATCGATAATAACTGCATAATATGGGTAATAATGCATGTTATATTGATGTCAATATAAGTAATAAGTATAATTATTACAGTTCTAGCGATAATAACTGCATAATATGGGTAATAATGCATGTTATATTGAGAATAATATAAGTAATAAGTAAAATTATTACAGTTCTAGCGATAATAACTGCATTATATGGGTAATAATGCATGTTATATTGATAATATCGGGAGTAATAAGTATAATTATTACAGTTCTGGCGATAATACTAGTAAAATGTGGCTTAGAGTGCCTGTTATATTGATAACAATAAAAGTAATGAGTATATTTATTATACTTCTGTCGATAATAACTGCATTATATGGGTAATAATGCATGTTATATTGATAATAATATAAGTAATAAGTGTAATTATTACAGTTCTAGCGATAATAACTGAATTATATGGGTAATAATGCATGTTATATTGATAATAATATAAGTAATAAGTATAATTATTACAGTTCTAGCGATAATAACTGCATTATATGGGTAATAATGCATGTTATACTGATAATATCGGGAGTAATAAGTATAATTATTACAGTTCTAGCGATAATACTAGTAAAATATGGCTTAGAGTGCCTGTTATATTGATAATAATAAAAGTAATAAGTATATTTATTATACTTCTGTCGCTAATAACTGCATTATATGGGTAATAATGCACGTTATATTGCTAATAATATAAGTAATGAGTATAATTATTACAGTTCTAGCGATAATGACTGCATTATATGGGTAATAATGCATGTTATATTAATAATAATATAAGTAATAAGTATAATTATTACAGTTCTAGCGATAATAACTGCATAATATGGGTAATAATGCACGTTATATTGCTAATAATATAAGTAATAAGTATAATTATTACAGTTCTAGCGATAATAACTGCATTATATGGGTAATAATGCATGTTATATTGATAATATCGGGAGCAATAAGTATAATTATTATAGTTCTAGCGATAATAATAGTACAATATTGCTAATAGTGCATGTTATATTGATAATAATAAAAGTAATAAGTATATTTATTATAGTTCTATCGATAATAACTGCATAATATGGGTAATAATGCATGTTATATTGATTATAATAAAAGCAGTAAGTATATTTATTATAGTTCTAGCGATTATAACTGCATTATATGGGTAACAATGCATGTTATATTGATAATATTGGGAGTAATAAGTATAATTATTATAGTTCTAGCGATAATGATAGTACAATATTGCTAATAGTGCATGTTATATTGATAATAATAAAAGTAAGAAGTATATTTATTATAGTTCTATCGATAATAACTGCATAATATGGGTAATAATGCATGTTATATTGATTATAATAAAAGCAGTAAGTATATTTATTATAGTTCTAGCGATTATAACTGCATAATATGGGTAATAATGCATGTTATATTGAGAATAATATAAGTAATATGTAAAATTATTACAGTTCTAGCGATAATAACTGCATTATATGGGTAACAATGCATGTTATATTGATAATATTGGGAGTAATAAGTATAATTATTATAGTTCTAGCGATAATGATAGTAAAATATGGCTAATAGTGCATGTTATATTGATAATGATCAAAGTAATAAGTATATTTATTATAGTTCTATCGATAATAACTGCATAATATGGGTAATAATGCATGTTATATTGATGTCAATATAAGTAATAAGTATAATTATTACAGTTCTAGCGATAATAACTGCATAATATGGGTAATAATGCATGTTATATTGAGAATAATATAAGTAATAAGTAAAATTATTACAGTTCTAGCGATAATAACTGCATTATATGGGTAATAATGCATGTTATATTGATAATATCGGGAGTAATAAGTATAATTATTACAGTTCTGGCGATAATACTAGTAAAATGTGGCTTAGAGTGCCTGTTATATTGATAACAATAAAAGTAATGAGTATATTTATTATACTTCTGTCGATAATAACTGCATTATATGGGTAATAATGCATGTTATATTGATAATAATATAAGTAATAAGTGTAATTATTACAGTTCTAGCGATAATAACTGAATTATATGGGTAATAATGCATGTTATATTGATAATAATATAAGTAATAAGTATAATTATTACAGTTCTAGCGATAATAACTGCATTATATGGGTAATAATGCATGTTATACTGATAATATCGGGAGTAATAAGTATAATTATTACAGTTCTAGCGATAATACTAGTAAAATATGGCTTAGAGTGCCTGTTATATTGATAATAATAAAAGTAATAAGTATATTTATTATACTTCTGTCGCTAATAACTGCATTATATGGGTAATAATGCACGTTATATTGCTAATAATATAAGTAATGAGTATAATTATTACAGTTCTAGCGATAATGACTGCATTATATGGGTAATAATGCATGTTATATTAATAATAATATAAGTAATAAGTATAATTATTACAGTTCTAGCGATAATAACTGCATAATATGGGTAATAATGCACGTTATATTGCTAATAATATAAGTAATAAGTATAATTATTACAGTTCTAGCGATAATAACTGCATTATATGGGTAATAATGCATGTTATATTGATAATATCGGGAGCAATAAGTATAATTATTATAGTTCTAGCGATAATAATAGTACAATATTGCTAATAGTGCATGTTATATTGATAATAATAAAAGTAATAAGTATATTTATTATAGTTCTATCGATAATAACTGCATAATATGGGTAATAATGCATGTTATATTGATTATAATAAAAGCAGTAAGTATATTTATTATAGTTCTAGCGATTATAACTGCATTATATGGGTAACAATGCATGTTATATTGATAATATTGGGAGTAATAAGTATAATTATTATAGTTCTAGCGATAATGATAGTACAATATTGCTAATAGTGCATGTTATATTGATAATAATAAAAGTAAGAAGTATATTTATTATAGTTCTATCGATAATAACTGCATAATATGGGTAATAATGCATGTTATATTGATTATAATAAAAGCAGTAAGTATATTTATTATAGTTCTAGCGATTATAACTGCATAATATGGGTAATAATGCATGTTATATTGATAATAATATAAGTAATATGTATATTTATTACAGTTCTAGCGATAATAACTGCATTATATGGGTAATAATGCATGTTATATTGATAATATTGGGAGTAATAAGTATAGTTATTATAGTTCTAGCGATAATGATAGTAAATTATGGCTAATAGTGCATGTTATATTGATAATGATAAAAGTAATAAGTATATTTATTATAGTTCTATCGATAATAGCTGCATAATATGGGTAATAATACATGTTATATTGATGATAATAAAAGTAATAAGTATATTTATTATAGTTCTATCGATAATAACTGCATTGTATGGGTAATAATGCCTGTTACATTGATGATAATAAAAGTAATACGTATATTTATTATAGTTCTATCGATAATATGTGCATAATATGGGTAATAATGCATGTTATATTGATAATATCGGGAGTAATAAGTATAATTATTATAGTTCTAGCGATAATAATAGTAAAATATGGCTAAGAGTGCCTGTTATATTGATAATAATAAAAGTAATAAGTATATTTATAATACTTCTGTCGATAATAACTGCATTATATGGGTAATAATGCATGTTATATTGATAATAATATAAGTAATAAGTATAATTATTACAGTTCTAGCGATAATAACTCCATTATATGCGTAATAATGCATGTTACATTGATAATAATATAAGTAATAAGTATAATTATTACAGTTCCAGCGATAATAACTGCATTATATGGGTAATAATGCATGTTATATTGATAATATTGGGAGTAATAAGTGTACTTACTATAGTTCTAGCGATAATGATAGTAAAATATGGCTAATAGTGCATGTTATATTGATAATAATAAAAGTAATAAGTATATTTATTAAAGTTCTATCGATAATAACTGCATAATATGGGCAATAATGCATGTTATATTGATGATAATAAAAGTGATACGTATATTTATTATAGTTCTATCTTTAATAACTGCATAATATGGGTAATAATGCATGTTATATTGATGATAATAAAAGTACTAAGTATATTTATTACAGCTCTAGCGATAATAACTGCAATTTATGGGTAATAATTCATGTTATATTGATAATATCGGGAGTAATACGTATAATTATTATAGTTCTAGCGATAATAATAGTAAAATATGGCTAATAGTGCATGTTATATTGATAATAATAAAAGTAATAAGTATATTTATTATACTTCTGTCGATAATAACTGCATAATATGGGTAATAATGCCTGTTACATTGATGATAATAAAAGTAATACGTATATTTATTATAGTTCTAGCGATAATAACTGCATAATATGGGTAATAATGCACGTTATATTGCTAATAATATAAGTAATAAGTATAATTAATTCAGTTCTATCGATAATAACTGCATAATATGGGTAATAATGCATGTTATATTGATGATAATAAAAGTAGTAAGTATATCTATTATAGTTCTAGCGATTATAACTGCATAATATGGGTAATAATGCATGTTATATTGAGAATAATATAAGTAATAAGTATAAGTATTACAGTTCTAGCGATAATAACTGCATTATATGGGTAATAATGCATGTTATATTGATAATATCGGGAGTAATACGTATAATTATTATAGTTCTAGCGATAATAATAGTAAAATATGGCTAATAGTGCATGTTATATTGATAATAATAAAAGTAATAAGTATATTTATTATACTTCTGTCGATAATAACTGCATAATATGGGTAATAATGCCTGTTACATTGATGATAATAAAAGTAATACGTATATTTATTATAGTTCTAGCGATAATAACTGCATAATATGGGTAATAATGCACGTTATATTGCTAATAATATAAGTAATAAGTACAATTATTACAGTTTTAGCGATAATAACTGCATTATATGGGTAATAATGCATGTTATATTGATGATAATAAAATTAATAAGTATAATTATTACAATTCTAGCGATAATAACTGCATAATATGGGTAATAATGCACGTTATATTGCTAATAATATAAGTTATAAGTATAATTATTATAGTTCTAGCGATAATAATAGTAAAATATGGCTAATAGTGCATGTTATATTGATAATAATAAAAGTAATAAGTATATTTATTATAGTTCTATCGATAATAACTGCATAATATGGGTAATAATGCATGTTATATTGATGATAATAAAAGTAGTTAGTATATTTATTATAGTTCTAGCGATTATAACTGCATAATATGGGTAATAATGCATGTTATATTGAGAATAATATAAGAAATAAGTATAATTATTACAGTTCTAGCGATAATAACTGCATAATATGGGTAATAATGCACGTTATATTGCTAACAATATAAGTAATAAGTATAATTATTACAGTTCTAGCGATAATAACTGCATAATATGGGTAATAATGCACGTTGTATTGCTAATAATATAAGTAATAAGTATAATTATTACAGTTCGAGCGATAATAACTGCATTATATGGGTAATAATGCATGTTATATTGATAATATTGGGAGTAATAAGTGTACTTACTATAGTTCTAGCGATAATGATAGTAAAATACGGCTAATAGTGCATGTTATATTGATAATAATAAAAGTAATAAGTATATTTATTACAGTTCTATCGATAGTAACTGCATAATATGGGCAATAATGCATGTCATATTGATGATAATAGAAGTACTAAGTATATTTATTATAGTTCTAGCGATTATAACTGCATAATATGCGTAATAATGCATGTTATATTGATAATAATATACGTAATAAGTATAATTATTACAGTTGTAGCGATAATAACTGCATTATATTTGTAATAATGCATGTTATATTGATAATATTGGGAGTAATAAGTATAGTTATTATAGTTCTAGCGATAATGATAGTAAATTATGGCTAATAGTGCGTGTTATATTGATAATGATAAAAGTAATAAGTATATTTATTATAGTTCTATCGATAATAGCTGCATAATATGGGTAGTAATGCATGTTATATTGATGATAATAAAAGTAATAAATATATTTATTACAGCTCTATCGATAATAACTGCATAATATGGGTAATAATGCATGTTATATTGATGATAATAAAAGTAATACGTATATTTATTATAGTTCTAGCGATAATAACTGCATAATATGGGTAATAATGCATGTTATATTCATAATAATATAAGTAATAGGTATAATTATTACGGTTCTAGCGATAATAACTGCATTATGTGGGTAATAATGCACGTTATATTGCTAATAATGTAAGTAATAAGTATAATTATTACAGTTCTAGCGATAATAATAGTGAAATATGGCAAGTAGTGCATGTTATATTGATAATAATAAAAGTAATAAGTATATTTATTACTGTTCTATCGATAATAACTGCATAATATGGGTAATAATGCATGTTATATTGATGATAATAAAAGTAGTAAGTATATTTATTATAATTCTATCGATAATAACTGCATAATATAGGTAATAATGCATGTTATATTGATGATAATAAAAGTAGTAAGTATATTTATTATAGTTCTAGCGATTATAACTGCATAATATGGGTAATAATGCATGTTATATTGAGAATAATATAAGTAATAAGTATAATTATTACAGTTCTAGCGATAATAACTGCATTATATGGGTAATAATGCATGTTATATTGATAATATTGGGAGTAGTAAGTATAATTATTATAGTTCTAGCGATAATAACTGCATGATATGGGTAATAATGGATGTTATATTGATAATATCGGGAGCAATAAGTATAATTATTACAGTTCTAGCGATAACACTAGTAAAATATGGCTTAGAGTGCCTGTTATATTGATAATAACAAAAGTAATAAGTATATTTATTATACTTCTGTCGATAATAACTGCATTATATGGGTAATAATGCATGTTATATTGATAATAATATAAGTAATAAGTATAATTATTACAGTTCTAGCGATAATAACTCCATTATATGGGTAATAATGCATGTTATATTGATAATAATATAAGTAATAAGTATAATTATTACAGTTCTAGCGATAATAACTCCATTATATGGGTAATAACGCATGTTATATTGATAATAATATAAGCAATAAGTATAATTATTACAGTTCTAGCGATAATAACTGCATAATATGGGTAATAATGCACGTTATATTGCTAATAATATAAATAATAAGTATAATTATTACAGTTCTAGCGATAATAACTGCATTATATGGGTAATAATGCATATTATATTGATAATATTGGGAGTAATAAGTATAGTTATTATAGTTCTAGCGATAATGATTGTGAAATATGGCTAATAGTGCATGTTATATTGATAATGATAAAAGTAATAAGTATATTTATTATAGTTCTATCGATAATAACTGCATAATATGGGTAATAATGCATGTTATATTGATGATAATAAAAGTAGTATGTATATTTATTATAGTTCTAGCGATTATAACTGCATAATATGGGTAATAATGCATGTTATATTGATGATAATAAAAGTACTAAGTATATTTATTACAGTTCTAGCGATAATAACTGCAATTTATGGCTAATAATGCATGTTATATTGATAATATCGGGAGTAATACGTATAATTATTATAGTTCTAGCGATAATAATAGTAAAATATGGCTAATAGTGCATGTTATATTGATGATAATAAAAGTACTAAGTATATTTATTACAGTTCTAGCGATAATAACTGCAATTTATGGGTAATAATGCATGTTATATTGATAATATCGGGAGTAATACGTATAATTATTATTGTTCTAGCGATAATAATAGTAAAATATGGCTAATGATGCATGTTATATTGATGATAATAAAAGTACTAAGTATACTTATTACAGTTCTAGCGATAATAACTACAATTTATGGGTAATAATGCACGTTATATTGCTAATAATATAAGTAATAAGTATATTTATTACAGTTCTATCGATAATAACTGCATAATATGGGTAATAAAGCATGTTATATTCATAATAATATAAGTAATAAGTATAATTATTACGGTTCTAGCGATAATAACTGCATTATGTGGGTAATAATGCACGTTATATTGCTAATAATGTAAGTAATAAGTATAATTATTATAGTTCTAGCGATAATAATAGTAAAATATGGCTAATAGTGCATGTTATATTGATAATGATAAAAGTAATAAGTATATTTATTATACTTCTGTCGATAATAACTGCATTATATGGGTAATAATGCATGTTATATTGATAATAATATAAGCAATAAGTATAATTATTACAGTTCTAGCGATAATAACTGCATAATATGGGTAATAATGCACGTTATATTGCTAATAATATAAGTAATAAGTATAATTATTACAGTTCTAGCGATAATAACAGCATTATATGGGTAATAATGCATATTATATTGATAATATTGGGAGTAATAAGTATAGTTATTATAGTTCTAGCGATAATGATAGTAAAATATGGCTAATAGTGCATCTTATATTGATAATAATAAAAGTAATAAGTATATTTATTACAGTTCTGTCAATAGTAACTGCATAATATGGGTAATAATGCATGTTATATTGATGATAATAAAAGTAATACGTACATTTATTATAGTTCTAGCGATAATAACTGCATAATATGGGTAATAATGCACGTTATATTGCTAATAATATAAGTAATAAGTATAATTATTACAGTTCTAGCGATAATAACTGCATTATATGGGTAATAATGCATGTTATATTGATGATAATAAAAGTAATAAGTATAATTATTACAGTTCTAGCGATAATAACTGCATAATATGCTTAACAATGCACGCTATATTGCTAATAATATAAGTAATAAGTATAATTATTACAGTTCTAGCGATAATAACTCCATTATATGAGTAATAATGCATGTTATATTGACAATAATATAAGTAACAAGTATAATTATTACAGTTCTAGCGATAATAACTGCATAATATGGGTAATAATGCACGTTATATTGCTAATAATATAAGTAATAAGTATAATTATTACAGTTCTAGCGATAATAACTGCATTATATGGGTAATAATGCATGTTATATTGATAATATTGGGAGTAATAACTGTACTTACTATAGTTCTAGCGATAATGATAGTAAAATATGGCTAATAGTGCATGTTATATTGATAATAATAAAAGTAATAAGTATATTTATTACAGCTCTATCGATAGTAACTGCATAATATGGGCAATAATGCATGTTATATTGATGATAATAAAAGTAATACGTATATTTATTATAGTTCTATCGATAATAACTGCATAATATGGGTAATAATGCATGTTATATTGATGATAATAAAAGTACTAAGCATATTTATTACAGTTCTAGCGATAATAACTGCAATTTATGGCTAATAATGCATGTTATATTGATAATATCGGGAGTAATACGTATAATTATTATAGTTCTAGCGATAATAATAGTAAAATATGGCAAATAGTGCATGTTATATTGATAATAATATAAGTAATAAGTGAAATTATTACATTTCTAGCGATAATAACTGCATAATATGGGTAATAATGCACGTTATATTGCTAATAATATAAGTTATAAGTATAATTATTATAGTTCCAGCGATAATAACTGCATTATATGGGTAATAATGCATGTTATATTGATAATATCGGGAGTAATAAGTATAATTATTATAGTTCTAGCGATAATAATAGTAAAATATGGCTAATAGTGCATGTTATATTGATAATAATAAAAGTAATAAGTATATTTATTATAGTTCTATCGATAATAACTGCATAATATGGGTAATAATGCATGTTATATTGATGATAATAAAAGTAGTTAGTATATTTATTATAGTTCTAGCGATTATAACTGCATAATATGGGTAATAATGCATGTTATATTGAGAATAATATAAGAAATAAGTATAATTATTACAGTTCTAGCGATAATAACTGCATAATATGGGTAATAATGCACGTTATATTGCTAACAATATAAGTAATAAGTATAATTATTACAGTTCTAGCGATAATAACTGCATAATATGGGTAATAATGCACGTTATATTGCTAATAATATAAGTAATAAGTATAATTATTACAGTTCTAGCGATAATAACTGCATTATATGGGTAATAATGCATGTTATATTGATAATATTGGGAGTAATAAGTGTACTTACTATAGTTCTAGCGATAATGATAGTAAAATATGGCTAATAGTGCATGTTATATTGATGATAATAAAAGTAATAAGTATATTTATTACAGTTCTATCGATAGTAACTGCATAATATTGGCAATAATGCATGTTATATTGATGATAATAAAAGTAATACGTATATTTATTATAGTTCTATCGATAATAACTGCATAATATGGGTAATAATGCATGTTATATTGATGGTAATAAAACTAGTTAGTATTTTTATTATAGTTCTAGCGATTATGACTGCATAATATGGGTAATAATGCATGTTATATTGATAATAATATAAGTAATAAGTAAAATTATTACAGTTCTAGCGATAATAACTGCATTATATGGGTAATAATGCATGTTATATTGATAATATCGGGAGTAATACGTATAATTATTATAGTTCTAGCGATAATAATAGTAAAATATGGCTAATAGTGCATGTTATATTGATAATAATAAAAGTAATAAGTATATTTATTATACTTATGTCGATAATAACTGCATAATATGGGTAATAATGCCTGTTATATTCATGATAATAAAAGTAATACGTATATTTATTATAGTTCCAGCGATAATAACTGCGTAATATGGGTAATAATGCACGTTATATTGCTAATAATATAAGTAATAAGTATAATTATTACAGTTCTAGCGATAATAACTGCATAATATGGGTAATAATGCACGTTATATTGCTAATAATATAAGTTATAAGTATAATTATTATAGTTCCAGCGATAATAACTGCATTATATGGGTAATAATGCATGTTATATTGATAATATCGGGAGTAATAAGTATAATTATTATAGTTCTAGCGATAATAATAGTAAAATATGGCTAATAGTGCATGTTATATTGATAATAATAAAAGTAATAAGTATATTTATTATACTTCTGTCGATAATAACTGCATAATATGGGTAATAATGCCTGTTATATTGATGATAATAAAAGTAATACGTATATTTATTATAGTTCCAGCGATAATAACTGCGTAATATGGGTAATAATGCACGTTATATTGCTAATAATATAAGTAATAAGTATAATTATTACAGTTCTAGCGATAATAACTGCATAATATGGGTAATAATGCACGTTATATTGCTAATAATATAAGTTATAAGTATAATTATTATAGTTCTAGCGATAATAATAGTAAAATATGGCTAATAGTGCATGTTATATTGATAATAATAAAAGTAATAAGTATATTTATTATAGTTCTATCGATAATAACTGCAGTATATGGGTAATAATGCATGTTATATTGATAATAATATAAGTAATAAGTATAATTATTACAGTTCTCGCGATAATAACTGCATTATATGGGTAATAATGCATGTTATATTGATGATAATAAAAGTAGTTAGTATATTTATTATAGTTCTAGCGATTATGACTGCATAATATGGGTAATAATGCATGTTATATTGAGAATAATATAAGTAATAAGTATTATTATTACAGTTCTAGCGATAATAACTCCATTATATGCGTAATAATGCATGTTATATTGATCATAATAAAAGTACTAAGTATATTTATTACAGTTCTAGCGATAATAACTGCAATTTATGGCTAATAATGCATGTTATATTGATAATATCGGGAGTAATACGTATAATTATTATAGTTCTAGCGATAATAATAGTAAAATATGGCTAATAATGCATGTTATATTGATGATAATAAAAGTACTAAGTATATTTATTACAGATCTAGCGATAATAACTACAATTTATGGGTAATAATGCACGTGATATTGCTAATAATATAAGTAATAAGTATATTTATTATAGTTCTATCGATAATAACTGCATAATATGGGTAATAATGCATGTTATATTGATGATAATAAAAGTAGTTAGTATATTTATTATAGTTCTAGCGATTATAACTGCATAATATGGGTAATAATGCATGTTATATTGAGAATAATATAAGAAATAAGTATAATTATTACAGTTCTAGCGATAATAACTGCATAATATGGGTAATAATGCACGTTATATTGCTAACAATATAAGTAATAAGTATAATTATTACAGTTCTAGCGATAATAACTGCATAATATGGGTAATAATGCACGTTATATTGCTAATAATATAAGTAATAAGTATAATTATTACAGTTCTAGCGATAATAACTGCATTATATGGGTAATAATGCATGTTATATTGATAATATTGGGAGTAATAAGTGTACTTACTATAGTTCTAGCGATAATGATAGTAAAATATGGCTAATAGTGCATGTTATATTGATGATAATAAAAGTAATAAGTATATTTATTACAGTTCTATCGATAGTAACTGCATAATATTGGCAATAATGCATGTTATATTGATGATAATAAAAGTAATACGTATATTTATTATAGTTCTATCGATAATAACTGCATAATATGGGTAATAATGCATGTTATATTGATGGTAATAAAACTAGTTAGTATTTTTATTATAGTTCTAGCGATTATGACTGCATAATATGGGTAATAATGCATGTTATATTGATAATAATATAAGTAATAAGTAAAATTATTACAGTTCTAGCGATAATAACTGCATTATATGGGTAATAATGCATGTTATATTGATAATATCGGGAGTAATACGTATAATTATTATAGTTCTAGCGATAATAATAGTAAAATATGGCTAATAGTGCATGTTATATTGATAATAATAAAAGTAATAAGTATATTTATTATACTTATGTCGATAATAACTGCATAATATGGGTAATAATGCCTGTTATATTCATGATAATAAAAGTAATACGTATATTTATTATAGTTCCAGCGATAATAACTGCGTAATATGGGTAATAATGCACGTTATATTGCTAATAATATAAGTAATAAGTATAATTATTACAGTTCTAGCGATAATAACTGCATAATATGGGTAATAATGCACGTTATATTGCTAATAATATAAGTTATAAGTATAATTATTATAGTTCCAGCGATAATAACTGCATTATATGGGTAATAATGCATGTTATATTGATAATATCGGGAGTAATAAGTATAATTATTATAGTTCTAGCGATAATAATAGTAAAATATGGCTAATAGTGCATGTTATATTGATAATAATAAAAGTAATAAGTATATTTATTATACTTCTGTCGATAATAACTGCATAATATGGGTAATAATGCCTGTTATATTGATGATAATAAAAGTAATACGTATATTTATTATAGTTCCAGCGATAATAACTGCGTAATATGGGTAATAATGCACGTTATATTGCTAATAATATAAGTAATAAGTATAATTATTACAGTTCTAGCGATAATAACTGCATAATATGGGTAATAATGCACGTTATATTGCTAATAATATAAGTTATAAGTATAATTATTATAGTTCTAGCGATAATAATAGTAAAATATGGCTAATAGTGCATGTTATATTGATAATAATAAAAGTAATAAGTATATCTATTATAGTTCTATCGATAATAACTGCAGTATATGGGTAATAATGCATGTTATATTGATAATAATATAAGTAATAAGTATAATTATTACAGTTCTCGCGATAATAACTGCATTATATGGGTAATAATGCATGTTATATTGATGATAATAAAAGTAGTTAGTATATTTATTATAGTTCTAGCGATTATGACTGCATAATATGGGTAATAATGCATGTTATATTGAGAATAATATAAGTAATAAGTATTATTATTACAGTTCTAGCGATAATAACTCCATTATATGCGTAATAATGCATGTTATATTGATCATAATAAAAGTACTAAGTATATTTATTACAGTTCTAGCGATAATAACTGCAATTTATGGCTAATAATGCATGTTATATTGATAATATCGGGAGTAATACGTATAATTATTATAGTTCTAGCGATAATAATAGTAAAATATGGCTAATAATGCATGTTATATTGATGATAATAAAAGTACTAAGTATATTTATTACAGATCTAGCGATAATAACTACAATTTATGGGTAATAATGCACGTGATATTGCTAATAATATAAGTAATAAGTATATTTATTACAGTTCTATCGATAATAACTGCATAATATGGGTAATAAAGCATGTTATATTGATAATAATAAAAGTAATAAGTATATTTATTACAGTTCTATCGATAGTAACTGCATAATATGGGCAATAATGCATGTCATATTGATGATAATAGAAGTACTAAGTATATTTATTATAGTTCTAGCGATTATAGCTGCATAATATGGGTAGTAATGCATGTTATATTGATGATAATAAAAGTAATAAATATATTTATTACAGCTCTATCGATAATAACTGCATAATATGGGTAATAATCCATGTTATATTCATAATAATATAAGTAATAAGTATAATTATTACGGTTCTTGCGATAATAACTGCATTATGTGGGTAATAATGCACGTTATATTGCTAATAATGTAAGTAATAAGTATAATTATTACAGTTCTAGCGATAATAATAGTAAAATATGGCAAGTAGTGCATGTTATATTGATAATAATAAAAGTAATAAGTATATTTATTACTGTTTTATCGATAATAACTGCATATTATGGGTAATAATGCATGTTATAAGGATGATAATGTAAGTAATAAGTATAATTATTACAGTTCTAGCGATAATAACTGCATAATATTGGTAATAATGCATGTTATATTGATAATATCGGGAGTAATAAGTATAATTATTACAGTTCTAGCGATAATAACTGCATTATATGGGTAACAATGCATGTTATATTGATAATATTGGGAGTAATAAGTATAATTATTATAGTTCTAGCGATAATAATAGTAAAATATGGCTAATAGTGCATGTTATATTGATAATGATAAAAGTAATAAGTATATTTATTATAGTTCTATCGATAATAACTGCATAATATGGGTAATAATGCATGTTATATTGATGATAATAAAAGTAGTAAGTATATTTATTATAGTTCTAGCGATTATAACTGCATAATATGGGTAATAATGCATGTTATATTAAGAATAATATAAGTAATAAGTATAATTATTACAGTTCTAGCGATAATAACTGCATAATATTGGTAATAATGCATGTTATATTGATAATATTGGGAGTAGTAAGTATAATTATTATAGTTCTAGCGATAATAACTGCATGATATGGGTAATAATGGATGTTATATTGATAATATCGGGAGTAATAAGTATAATTATTACAGTTCTAGCGATAACACTAGTAAAATATGGCTTAGAGTGCCTGTTATATTGATAATAACAAAAGTAATAAGTATATTTATTATACTTCTGTCGATAATAACTGCATTATATGGGTAATAATGCATATTATATTGATAATATTGGGAGTAATAAGCATAGTTATTATAGTTCTAGCGATAATGATAGTAAAATATGGCTAATAGTGCATGTTATATTGATAATAATAAAAGTAATAAGTATATTTATTACAGTTCTGTCAATAGTAACTGCATAATATGGGTAATAATGCATGTTATATTGATGATAATAAAAGTAATACGTACATTTATTATAGTTCTAGCGATAATAACTGCATAATATGGGTAATAATGCATGTTATATTGATGATAATAAAAGTACTAAGTATATTTATTACAGTTCTAGCGATAATAACTGCAATTTATGGCTAATAATGCATGTTATATTGATAATATCGGGATTAATACGTATAATTATTATAGTTCTAGCGATAATAATAGTAAAATATGGCTAATAGTGCATGTTATATTGATAATAATAAAAGTAATAAGTATATTTATTATACTTCTGAAGATAATAACTGCATAATATGGGCAATAATGCATGTTATATTGATATTAATAAAAGTAATAAGTTTATTTATTATACTTCTGTCGATAATAACTGCATTATATGGGTAATAATGCATGTTATATTGATAATAATATAAGTAGTAAGTATAATTATTACAGTTCTAGCGATAATAACTCCATTATATGCGTAATAATGCATGTTATATTGGTAATAATATAAGTAATAAGTATAATTGTTACAGTTCTAGCGATAATAACCGCATTATATGGGTAATAATGCATGTTATATTGATAATATTGGGAGTAATAAGTATAATTATTACAGTTCTAGCGATAATAACTGCATAATATGGGTAATAATGCACGTTATATTGCTAATAATATAAGTTATAAGTATAATTATTATAGTTCCTGCGATAATAACTGCATTATATGGGTAATAATGCATGTTATATTGATAATATCGGGAGTAATAAGTATAGTTATTATAGTTCTAGCGATAATGATAGTAAAATATGGCTAATAGTGCATGTTATATTGATAATGATAAAAGTAATAAGTATATTTATTATAGTTCTATCGATAATAACTGCAGTATATGGGTAATAATGCATGTTATATTGATAATAATATAAGTAATAAGTATAATTATTACAGTTCTAGCGATAATAACTCCATTATATGCGTAATAATGCATGTTATATTGATAATAATATAAGTAATAAGTATAATTATTACAGTTCTCGCGATAATAACTGCATTATATGGGTAATAATGCATGTTATATTGATGATAATAAAAGTAATAAGTATAATTATTACAGTTCTAGCGATAATAACTGCATAATATGGGTAATAATGCACGTTATATTGCTAATAATATAAGTTATAAGTATAATTATTATAGTTCTAGCGATAATAATAGTAAAATATGGCAAATAGTGCATGTTATATTGATAATAATATAAGTAATAAGTAAAATTATTACAGTTCTAGCGATAATAACTGCATTATATGGGTAATGATGCATGTTATATTGATAATATCGGGAGTAATACGTATAATTATTATAGTTCTAGCGATAATAATAGTAAAATATGGCTAATAGTGCATGTTATATTGATAATAATAAAAGTAATAAGTATATTTATTATAGTTCTATCGATAATAACTGCATAATATGGGTAATAATGCATGTTATATTGATGATAATAAAAGTAGTTAGTATATTTATTATAGTTCTAGCGATTATAACTGCATAATATGGGTAATAATGCATGTTATATTGAGAATAATATAAGAGATAAGTATAATTATTACAGTTCTAGCGATAATAACTGCATTATATGGGTAATAATGCATGTTATATTGATAATAATATAAGTAATAAGTATAATTATTAGAGTTCTAGCGATAATAACTCCATTATATGGGTAATAATGCATGTTATATTGATAATAATAAAAGTAATAAGTATATTTATTATAGTTCTATCGATAATAACTGCATAACATGGGTAATAATGCATGTTATATTGATGATAATGAAAGTAGTATGTATATTTATTACAGTCCTAGCGATAATAACTGCATTATATGCGTAATAATGCATGTTATATTGATGATAATAAAAGTAATGAGTATAATTATTACAGTTCTAGCGATAATAACTGCATAATATGGGTAATAATGCATGTTATATTGATAATAATAAAAGTAATAAGTATATTTATTATAGTTCTATCGATAATAGCTGCATTATATCTGTAATAATGCATATTATATTGATAATATTAAAAGTAATAAGTATATTTATTATAGTTCTATCGATAATAACTGCATAATATGGGTAATAATGCATGTTATATTGATAATAATAAAAGTAATAAGTATAATTATTACAGTTCTAGCGATAATAACTGCATAATATGGGTAATAATGCATGTTATATTGATAATAATAAAAGTAATAAGTATATTTATTATAGTTCTATCGATAATAGCTGCATTATATCTGTAATAATGCATATTATATTGATAATATTAAAAGTAATAAGTATATTTATTATAGTTCTATCGATAATAACTGCATAATATGGGTAATAATGCATGTTATATTGATAATAATAAAAGTAATAAGTATATTTATTATAGTTCTATCGATATTAACTGCATAATATGGGTAATAATGCATGTTATATTGATAATAATAAAAGTAATAAGTATATTTGTTATAGTTCTATCGATAATAACTGCATACCATGGGTAATAATGCATGTTATATTGATGATAATGAAAGTAGTATGTATATTTATTACAGTTCTAGCGATAATAACTGCATTATATGCGTAATAATGCATGTTATATTGATGATAATAAAAGTACTAAGTATATTTATTATAGTTCTAGCGATTATAACTGCATAACATGGGTAATAATGCACGTAATATTGCAAATAATATAAGTAATAAGTATAATTATTACAGTTCTAGCCACAATAACTGCATTGTATGCGTAATAATGCATGTTATATTGATAACATTGGGAGCAATAAGTATAATTATTATAGTTCTAGCGATAATGATAGTAAAATATGGCTAATAGTGCATGTTATATTGATAATAATAAAAGTAATAAGTATATTTATTACAGTTCTATCGATAATAACTGCATAATATGGGTAATAATGCATGTTATATTGATGATAATAAAAGTAATACGTATATTTATTATAGTTCTAGCGATAATAACTGCATAATATGGGTAATAATGCATGTTATATTGATAATATCGGGAGTAATAAGTATAATTATTACAGTTCTAGCGATAATAATAGTACAATATGGCTAATAGTGCATGTTGTATTGATAATAATAAAAGTAATAAGTATATTTATTATACTTCTGTCGATAATAACTGCATTATATGGGTAATAATGCATGTTATATTGATAATAATATAAGTAATAAGTATAATTATTACAGTTCTAGCGATAATAACTCCATTATATGGGTAATAATGCATGTTATATTGATAATAATATAAGTAATAAGTATAATTATCACAGTTCTAGCGATAATAGCTGCATTATATGGGTAATAATGCATGTTATATTGATAATAATAAAAGTAATAAGTATATTTATTATAGTTCTATCGATAGTAACTGCATAATATGGGTAATAATGCATGTTATATTGATAATAATAAAAGTAATAAGTATATTTATTATAATTCTATCGATAATAACTGCATAATATGGGTAATAATGCATGTTATATTGATGATAATGAAAGTAGTAAGTTTATTTATTACAGTTCTAGCGATAATAACTGCATTATATGCGTAATAATGCATGTTATATTGATGATAATGAAAGTAGTAAGTATATTTATTACAGTTCTATCGATAATAACTGCATAATATGGGTAATAATGCATGTTGTATTGATGATAATGAAAGTAGTAAGTATATTTATTATAGTTCTAGCGATAATAACTGCATTATATGCGTAATAATGCATGTTATATTGATAATAATAAAAGTAATAAGTATATTTATTACAGTTCTATCGATAATAAATGCATAATATGGGTAATAATGCATGTTATATTGATGATAATGAAAGTAGTAAGTATATTTATTACAGTTCTGTCGATAATAACTGCATAATATGGGTAATAATGCATGTTATATTGATCATCATAAAAGTAATAAGTATATTTATTATAGTTCTAGCGATTATAACTGCATAATATGGGTAATAATGCATGTTATATTGAGAATAATATAAGTAATAAGTATAATTATTACAGTTCTAGCGATAATAACTCCATTATATGGGTAATAATGCATGTTATATTGATAATAATATAAGTAATAAGTATAATTATCACAGTTCTAGCGATAATAGCTGCATAACATGGGTAATAATGCATGTCATATTGATAATATTGGGAGTAATAAGTATATTTATTATAGTTCTAGCGATAATAACTGCATAATGTGGGTAATAATGCATGTTATATTGATAATATTGGGAGTATTAAGTATAATTATTGTAGTTCTAGAGATAATAACTGCATAATATGGGTAATAATGCATGTTATATTGATAATATTGGGAGTAATAAGTATATTTATTATAGTTCTGACGATAATAACAGTATAATATGGGTAATAATGCATGTTATATAGATAATATTGGGAGTAATAAGTATAATTATTATAGTTCTAGCGATAATAACTGCATAATAGGGGTAACAATGCATGTTATACTGATAATAATATAAGTAATAAGTATAACTATTATAGTTCTAGCGATAATAACTGTATAATATGGGTAATAATGCATGTTATATTGATAATATTGGGAGTAATAAGTATAATTATTATAGTTCTAGCGATAATAACGGCATAATATGGGTAATAATGCATGACATATTGATAATATTAGGAGTAATAAGTATAATTATTATAGTTCTAGCGATAATAACTGCATAATATGGGTAATAATGCATGTTATATTGATAATATTGGGAGTAATAAGTATATTTATTATAGTTCTAGCGATAATAACTGCATAATAGGGGTAATAATGCATGTTATATTGATAATATTGGTAGTAATAAGTATATTTAATATAGTTCTGACGATAATAACAGTATAATATGGGTAATAATGCATGTTATATTGATAATATTGGGAGTAATAAGTATAATTATTATAGTTCTAGCGATAATAACTGCATAATATGGGTAATAGTGCATGTTATATTGATAGTAATAATAGTAATAAGTATAATTACTATAGTTCGAGCGATAATAACTGCATAATATGGGTAATAGTGCATGTTATATTGATAGTAATAAAAGTAATAAGTATAATTATTATAGTTCCAGCAATAACAACTGCATAATATGGGTAATAGTGCATGTTAAATTGATAATAATAAAAGTAATAAGTATAATTATTGTAGTTCTAGCGATAATAACTGCATAATATGGGTAATAATGCATGTTATATTGATAATATTGGTAGTAATAAGTATATTTAATATAGTTCTGACGATAATAACAGTATAATATGGGTAATAATGCATGTTATATTGATAATATTGGGAGTAATAAGTATAACTATTATAGTTCTAGCGATAATAACTGCATAATAGGGGTAATAATGCATGTTATACTGATAATAATATAAGTAATAAGTATAATTATTATAGTTCGAGCGATAATGACTGCATAATATGGGTAATAGTGCATGTTATATTGATAATAATAAATGTAATAAGTATAATTATTGTAGTTCTAGAGATAATAACTGCATAATATGGGTAATAATGCATGTTATATTGATAATATTGGGAGTAATAAGTATATTTATTATAGTTCTAGCGATAATAACTGCATAATAGGGGTAATAATGCATGTTATATTGATAATATTGGTAGTAATAAGTATATTTAATATAGTTCTGACGATAATAACAGTATAATATGGGTAATAATGCATGTTATATTGATAATATTGGGAGTAATAAGTATAATTATTATAGTTCTAGCGATAATAACTGCATAATATGGGTAATAGTGCATGTTATATTGATAGTAATAATAGTAATAAGTATAATTACTATAGTTCGAGCGATAATAACTGCATAATATGGGTAATAGTGCATGTTATATTGATAGTAATAAAAGTAATAAGTATAATTATTATAGTTCCAGCAATAACAACTGCATAATATGGGTAATAGTGCATGTTAAATTGATAATAATAAAAGTAATAAGTATAATTATTGTAGTTCTAGCGATAATAACTGCATAATATGGGTAATAATGCATGTTATATTGATAATATTGGTAGTAATAAGTATATTTAATATAGTTCTGACGATAATAACAGTATAATATGGGTAATAATGCATGTTATATTGATAATATTGGGAGTAATAAGTATAACTATTATAGTTCTAGCGATAATAACTGCATAATAGGGGTAATAATGCATGTTATACTGATAATAATATAAGTAATAAGTATAATTATTATAGTTCTAGCGATAATAACTGCATAATAGGGGTAATAATGCATGTTATACTGATAATAATATAAGTAATAAGTATAATTATTATAGTTCGAGCGATAATAACTGCATAATATGGGTAATAGTGCACGTTATACTGATAATAATATAAGTAATAAGTATAATTATTATAGTTCTAGCGATAATAACTGCATAATAGGGGTAATAATGCATGTTATACTGATAATAATATAAGTAATAAGTATAATTATTATAGTTCGAGCGATAATAACTGCATAATATGGGTAATAGCGCATGTTATATTGATAATAATAAAAGTAATAAGTATAATTATTATAGTTCGAGCGATAATAACTGCATAATATGGGTAATAGTGCATGTTATATTGATAATAATAAAAGTAACAAGTATAATTATTGTAGTTCTAGAGATAATAACTGCATAATATGGGTAATAATGCATGTTATATTGATAATATTGGGAGTAATAAGTATATTTATTATAGTTCTAGCGATAATAACTGCATAATGTGGGTAATAATGCATGTTATATTGATAACATTGGGAATAATAAGTATATTTATTATAGTTCTGACGATAATAACTGCATAATATGGGTAATAATGCATGTTATATTGATAATATTGGGAGTAATAAGTATAATTATTATAGTTCTAGCGATAATAACTGCATAATAGGGGTAATAATGCATGTTATATTGATAATAATAAAAGTAACAAGTATAATTATTGTAGTTCTAGAGATAATAACTGCATAATATGGGTAATAATGCATGTTATATTGATAATATTGGGAGTAATAAGTATATTTATTATAGTTCTAGCGATAATAACTGCATAATGTGGGTAATAATGCATGTTATATTGATAATATTGGGAGTATTAAGTATAATTATTGTAGTTCTAGAGATAATAACTGCATAATATGGGTAATAATGCATGTTATATTGATAATATTGGGAGTAATAAGTATATTTATTATAGTTCTGACGATAATAACAGTATAATATGGGTAATAATGCATGTTATATTGATAATATTGGGAGTAATAAGTATAATTATTATAGTTCTAGCGATAATAACTGCATAATAGGGGTAACAATGCATGTTATACTGATAATAATATAAGTAATAAGTATAACTATTATAGTTCTAGCGATAATAACTGTATAATATGGGTAATAATGCATGTTATATTGATAATATTGGGAGTAATAAGTATAATTATTATAGTTCTAGCGATAATAACTGCATAATATGGGTAATAATGCATGACATATTGATAATATTAGGAGTAATAAGTATAATTATTATAGTTCTAGCGATAATAACTGCATAATATGGGTAATAATGCATGTTATATTGATAATATTGGTAGTAATAAGTATATTTAATATAGTTCTGACGATAATAACAGTATAATATGGGTAATAATGCATGTTATATTGATAATATTGGGAGTAATAAGTATAATTATTATAGTTCTAGCGATAATAACTGCATAATATGGGTAATAGTGCATGTTATATTGATAGTAATAATAGTAATAAGTATAATTACTATAGTTCGAGCGATAATAACTGCATAATATGGGTAATAGTGCATGTTATATTGATAGTAATAAAAGTAATAAGTATAATTATTATAGTTCCAGCAATAACAACTGCATAATATGGGTAATAGTGCATGTTATATTAATAATAATAAAAGTAATAAGTATAATTATTGTAGTTCTAGCGATAATAACTGCATAATATGGGTAATAATGCATGTTATATTGATAATATTAGGAGTAATAAGTATAATTATTATAGTTCTAGCGATAATAACTGCATAGTAGGGGTAATAATGCATGTTATAGTGATAATAATATAAGTAATAAGTATAACTACTATAGTTGTAGCGATAATAACTGTATAATATGGGTAATAATGCATGACATATTGATAATATTAGGAGTAATAAGTATAATTATTATAGTTCTAGCGATAATAACTGCATAATATGGGTAATAGTGCATGTTATATTGATAGTAATAAAAGTAATAAGTATAATTATTATAGTTCGAGCGATAATGACTGCATAATATTGGTAATAGTGCATGTTATATTGATAATAATAAATGTAATAAGTATAATTATTGTAGTTCTAGAGATAATAACTGCATAATATGGGTAATAATGCATGTTATATCGATAATATTGGGAGTGATAAGTATATTTATTATAGTTCTGACGATAATAACAGTATAATATGGGTAATAATGCATGTTATATTGATAATATTGGGAGTAATAAGTATAATTATTATAGTTCTAGCGATAATAACTGCATAATAGGGGTAATAATGCATGTTATAGTGATAATAATATAAGTAATAAGTATAACAATTATAGTTGTAGCGATAATAACTGTGTAATATGGGTAATAATGCATGACATATTGATAATATTAGGAGCAATAAGTATAATTATTATAGTTCTAGCGATAATAACTGCATAATAGGGGTAATAATGCATGTTATACTGATAATAATATAAGTAATAAGTATAATTATTATAGTTCGAGCGATAATAACTGCATAATATGGGTAATAGTGCATGTTATACTGATAATAATATAAGTAATAAGTATAATTATTATAGTTCTAGCGATAATAACTGCATAATAGGGGTAATAATGCATGTTATACTGATAATAATATAAGTAATAAGTACAATTATTATAGTTCGAGCGATAATAACCGCATAATACGGGTAATAGTGCATGTTATATTGATAATAATAAAAGTAATAAGTATAATTATTGTTGTTCTAGAGATAATAACTGCATAATATGGGTAATAATGCATGTTATATTGATAATAATAAAAGTAATAAGTATAACTATTATAGTTCTAGCGATAATAACTGCATAATAGGGGTAATAATGCATGTTATACTGATAATAATATAAGTAATAAGTATAATTATTATAGTTCGAGCGATAATGACTGCATAATATGGGTAATAGTGCATGTTATATTGATAATAATAAATGTAATAAGTATAATTATTGTAGTTCTAGAGATAATAACTGCATAATATGGGTAATAATGCATGTTATATTGATAATATTGGGAGTAATAAGTATATTTATTATAGTTCTAGCGATAATAACTGCATAATAGGGGTAATAATGCATGTTATATTGATAATATTGGTAGTAATAAGTATATTTAATATAGTTCTGACGATAATAACAGTATAATATGGGTAATAATGCATGTTATATTGATAATATTGGGAGTAATAAGTATAATTATTATAGTTCTAGCGATAATAACTGCATAATATGGGTAATAGTGCATGTTATATTGATAGTAATAATAGTAATAAGTATAATTACTATAGTTCGAGCGATAATAACTGCATAATATGGGTAATAGTGCATGTTATATTGATAGTAATAAAAGTAATAAGTATAATTATTATAGTTCCAGCAATAACAACTGCATAATATGGGTAATAGTGCATGTTAAATTGATAATAATAAAAGTAATAAGTATAATTATTGTAGTTCTAGCGATAATAACTGCATAATATGGGTAATAATGCATGTTATATTGATAATATTGGTAGTAATAAGTATATTTAATATAGTTCTGACGATAATAACAGTATAATATGGGTAATAATGCATGTTATATTGATAATATTGGGAGTAATAAGTATAACTATTATAGTTCTAGCGATAATAACTGCATAATAGGGGTAATAATGCATGTTATACTGATAATAATATAAGTAATAAGTATAATTATTATAGTTCTAGCGATAATAACTGCATAATAGGGGTAATAATGCATGTTATACTGATAATAATATAAGTAATAAGTATAATTATTATAGTTCGAGCGATAATAACTGCATAATATGGGTAATAGTGCACGTTATACTGATAATAATATAAGTAATAAGTATAATTATTATAGTTCTAGCGATAATAACTGCATAATAGGGGTAATAATGCATGTTATACTGATAATAATATAAGTAATAAGTATAATTATTATAGTTCGAGCGATAATAACTGCATAATATGGGTAATAGCGCATGTTATATTGATAATAATAAAAGTAATAAGTATAATTATTATAGTTCGAGCGATAATAACTGCATAATATGGGTAATAGTGCATGTTATATTGATAATAATAAAAGTAACAAGTATAATTATTGTAGTTCTAGAGATAATAACTGCATAATATGGGTAATAATGCATGTTATATTGATAATATTGGGAGTAATAAGTATATTTATTATAGTTCTAGCGATAATAACTGCATAATGTGGGTAATAATGCATGTTATATTGATAACATTGGGAATAATAAGTATATTTATTATAGTTCTGACGATAATAACTGCATAATATGGGTAATAATGCATGTTATATTGATAATATTGGGAGTAATAAGTATAATTATTATAGTTCTAGCGATAATAACTGCATAATAGGGGTAATAATGCATGTTATATTGATAATAATAAAAGTAACAAGTATAATTATTGTAGTTCTAGAGATAATAACTGCATAATATGGGTAATAATGCATGTTATATTGATAATATTGGGAGTAATAAGTATATTTATTATAGTTCTAGCGATAATAACTGCATAATGTGGGTAATAATGCATGTTATATTGATAATATTGGGAGTATTAAGTATAATTATTGTAGTTCTAGAGATAATAACTGCATAATATGGGTAATAATGCATGTTATATTGATAATATTGGGAGTAATAAGTATATTTATTATAGTTCTGACGATAATAACAGTATAATATGGGTAATAATGCATGTTATATTGATAATATTGGGAGTAATAAGTATAATTATTATAGTTCTAGCGATAATAACTGCATAATAGGGGTAACAATGCATGTTATACTGATAATAATATAAGTAATAAGTATAACTATTATAGTTCTAGCGATAATAACTGTATAATATGGGTAATAATGCATGTTATATTGATAATATTGGGAGTAATAAGTATAATTATTATAGTTCTAGCGATAATAACTGCATAATATGGGTAATAATGCATGACATATTGATAATATTAGGAGTAATAAGTATAATTATTATAGTTCTAGCGATAATAACTGCATAATATGGGTAATAATGCATGTTATATTGATAATATTGGTAGTAATAAGTATATTTAATATAGTTCTGACGATAATAACAGTATAATATGGGTAATAATGCATGTTATATTGATAATATTGGGAGTAATAAGTATAATTATTATAGTTCTAGCGATAATAACTGCATAATATGGGTAATAGTGCATGTTATATTGATAGTAATAATAGTAATAAGTATAATTACTATAGTTCGAGCGATAATAACTGCATAATATGGGTAATAGTGCATGTTATATTGATAGTAATAAAAGTAATAAGTATAATTATTATAGTTCCAGCAATAACAACTGCATAATATGGGTAATAGTGCATGTTATATTAATAATAATAAAAGTAATAAGTATAATTATTGTAGTTCTAGCGATAATAACTGCATAATATGGGTAATAATGCATGTTATATTGATAATATTAGGAGTAATAAGTATAATTATTATAGTTCTAGCGATAATAACTGCATAGTAGGGGTAATAATGCATGTTATAGTGATAATAATATAAGTAATAAGTATAACTACTATAGTTGTAGCGATAATAACTGTATAATATGGGTAATAATGCATGACATATTGATAATATTAGGAGTAATAAGTATAATTATTATAGTTCTAGCGATAATAACTGCATAATATGGGTAATAGTGCATGTTATATTGATAGTAATAAAAGTAATAAGTATAATTATTATAGTTCGAGCGATAATGACTGCATAATATTGGTAATAGTGCATGTTATATTGATAATAATAAATGTAATAAGTATAATTATTGTAGTTCTAGAGATAATAACTGCATAATATGGGTAATAATGCATGTTATATTGATAATATTGGGAGTAATAAGTATATTTATTATAGTTCTAGCGATAATAACTGCATAATGTGGGTAATAATGCATGTTATATTGATAACATTGGGAATAATAAGTATATTTATTATAGTTCTGAAGATAATAACTGCATAATATGGGTAATAATGCATGTTATATTGATAATATTGGGAGTAATAAGTATAATTATTATAGTTCTAGCGATAATAACTGCATAATAGGGGCAATAATGCATGTTATACTGATAATAATATAAGTAATAAGTATAATTATTGTAGTTCGAGCGATAATAACTGCATAATATGGGTAATAATGCATGTTATACTGATAATAATATAAGTAATAAGTATAATTATTATAGTTCGAGCGATAATAACTGCATAATATGGGTAATAGTGCATGTTATATTGATAATAATAAAAGTAATAAGTATAATTATTGTAGTTCTAGAGATAATAACTGCATAATATGGGTAATAATGCATGTTATACTGATAATAATATAAGTAATAAGTATAATTATTATAGTTCGAGCGATAATAACTGCATAATATGGGTAATAGCGCATGTTATATTGATAATAATAAAAGTAATAAGTATAATTATTATAGTTCGAGCGATAATAACTGCATAATATGGGTAATAGTGCATGTTATATTGATAATAATAAAAGTAACAAGTATAATTATTGTAGTTCTAGAGATAATAACTGCATAATATGGGTAATAATGCATGCTATATTGATAATATTGGGAGTAATAAGTACATTTATTATAGTTCTAGCGATAATAACTGCATAATGTGGGTAATAATGCATGTTATATTGATAATATTGGGAGTAATAAGTATAATTATTGTAGTTCTAGAGATAATAACTGCATAATATGGGTAATAATGCATGTTATATTGATAATATTGGGAGTAATAAGTATATTTATTATAGTTCTGACGATAATAACAGTATAATATGGGTAATGATGCATGTTATATTGATAATATTGGGAGTAATAAGTATAATTATTATAGTTCTAGCGATAATAACTGCATAATAGGGGTAACAATGCATGTTATACTGATAATAATATAAGTAATAAGTATAATTATTGTAGTTCGAGCGATAATAACTGCATAATATGGGTAATAGTGCATGTTATATTGATAATAATAAAAGTAATAAGTGCAATTATTGTAGTTCTAGAGATAATAACTGCATAATATGGGTAATAATGCATGTTATATTGATAATATTGGGAGTAATAAGTATAATTATTATAGTTCTAGCGATAATAACTGCATAATAGGGGTAACAATGCATGTTATACTGATAATAATATAAGTAATAAGTATAACTATTATAGTTCTAGCGATAATAACTGTATAATATGGGTAATAATGCATGTTATATTGATAATATTGGGAGTAATAAGTATAATTATTATAGTTCTAGCGATAATAACTGCATAATATGGGTAATAATGCATGACATATTGATAATATTAGGAGTAATAAGTATAATTATTATAGTTCTAGCGATAATAACTGCATAATATGGGTAATAATGCATGTTATATTGATAATATTGGGAGTAATAAGTATAATTATTATAGTTCTAGCGATAATAACTGCATAATATGGGTAATAGTGCATGTTATATTGATAGTAATAATAGTAATAAGTATAATTACTATAGTTCGAGCGATAATAACTGCATAATATGGGTAATAGTGCATGTTATATTGATAGTAATAAAAGTAATAAGTATAATTATTATAGTTCCAGCAATAACAACTGCATAATATGGGTAATAGTGCATGTTATATTAATAATAATAAAAGTAATAAGTATAATTATTGTAGTTCTAGCGATAATAACTGCATAATATGGGTAATAATGCATGTTATATTGATAATATTGGTAGTAATAAGTATATTTAATATAGTTCTGACGATAATAACAGTATAATATGGGTAATAATGCATGTTATATTGATAATATTAGGAGTAATAAGTATAATTATTATAGTTCTAGCGATAATAACTGCATAGTAGGGGTAATAATGCATGTTATAGTGATAATAATATAAGTAATAAGTATAACTACTATAGTTGTAGCGATAATAACTGCATAATATGGGTAATAATGCATGTTATATTGATAATATTGGGAGTAATAAGTATATTTATTATAGTTCTAGCGATAATAACTGCATAATGTGGGTAATAATGCATGTTATATTGATAACATTGGGAATAATAAGTATATTTATTATAGTTCTGAAGATAATAACTGCATAATAGGGGTAACAATGCATGTTATACTGATAGTAATATAAGTAATAAGTATAACTATTATAGTTCTAGCGATAATAACTGTATAATATGGGTAATAATGCATGTTATATTGATAATATTGGGAGTAATAAGTATATTTATTAGAGTTCTAGCGATAATAACTGCATAATGTGGGTAATAATGCATGTTATATTGATAATATTGGGAGTAATAAGTATAATTATTGTAGTTCTAGAGATAATAACTGCATAATATGGGTAATAATGCATGTTATATTGATAATATTGGGAGTAATAAGTATATTTATTATAGTTCTGACGATAATAACAGTATAATATGGGTAATGATGCATGTTATATTGATAATATTGGGAGTAATAAGTATAATTATTATAGTTCTAGCGATAATAACTGCATAATAGGGGTAACAATGCATGTTATACTGATAATAATATAAGTAATAAGTATAATTATTGTAGTTCGAGCGATAATAACTGCATAATATGGGTAATAGTGCATGTTATATTGATAATAATATAAGTAATAAGTATAATTATTATAGTTCTAGCGATAATAACTGCATAATAGGGGTAATAATGCATGTTATACTGATGATAATATAAGTAATAAGTATAATTATTATAGTTCGAGCGATAATAACTGCATAATATGGGTAATAGTGCATGTTATATTGATAATAATAAAAGTAATAAGTATAATTATTGTAGTTCTAGAGATAATAACTGCATAATATGGGTAATAATGCATGTTATACTGATAATAATATAAGTAATAAGTATAATTATTATAGTTCGAGCGATAATAACTGCATAATATGGGTAATAGCGCATGTTATATTGATAATAATAAAAGTAATAAGTATAATTATTATAGTTCGAGCGATAATAACTGCATAATATGGGTAATAGTGCATGTTATATTGATAATAATAAAAGTAACAAGTATAATTATTGTAGTTCTAGAGATAATAACTGCATAATATGGGTAATAATGCATGCTATATTGATAATATTGGGAGTAATAAGTATATTTATTATAGTTCTAGCGATAATAACTGCATAATGTGGGTAATAATGCATGTTATATTGATAACATTGGGAATAATAAGTATATTTATTATAGTTCTGACGATAATAACTGCATAATATGGGTAATAATGCATGTTATATTGATAATATTGGGAGTAATAAGTATAATTATTATAGTTCTAGCGATAATAACTGCATAATAGGGGTAATAATGCATGTTATATTGATAATAATAAAAGTAACAAGTATAATTATTGTAGTTCTAGAGATAATAACTGCATAATATGGGTAATAATGCATGTTATATTGATAATATTGGGAGTAATAAGTATATTTATTATAGTTCTAGCGATAATAACTGCATAATGTGGGTAATAATGCATGTTATATTGATAATATTGGGAGTAATAAGTATAATTATTGTAGTTCTAGAGATAATAACTGCATAATATGGGTAATAATGCATGTTATATTGATAATATTGGGAGTAATAAGTATATTTATTATAGTTCTGACGATAATAACAGTATAATATGGGTAATAATGCATGTTATATTGATAATATTGGGAGTAATAAGTATAATTATTATAGTTCTAGCGATAATAACTGCATAATAGGGGTAATAATGCATGTTATATTGATAATAATAAAAGTAACAAGTATAATTATTGTAGTTCTAGAGATAATAACTGCATAATATGGGTAATAGCGCATGTTATATTGATAATAATAAAAGTAATAAGTATAATTATTATAGTTCGAGCGATAATAACTGCATAATATGGGTAATAGTGCATGTTATATTGATAATAATAAAAGTAACAAGTATAATTATTGTAGTTCTAGAGATAATAACTGCATAATATGGGTAATAATGCATGCTATATTGATAATATTGGGAGTAATAAGTATATTTATTATAGTTCTAGCGATAATAACTGCATAATGTGGGTAATAATGCATGTTAAATTGATAACATTGGGAATAATAAGTATATTTATTATAGTTCTGACGATAATAACTGCATAATATGGGTAATAATGCATGTTATATTGATAATATTGGGAGTAATAAGTATAATTATTATAGTTCTAGCGATAATAACTGCATAATAGGGGTAATAGTGCATGTTATATTGATAATAATAAAAGTAACAAGTATAATTATTGTAGTTCTAGAGATAATAACTGCATAATATGGGTAATAATGCATGTTATATTGATAATATTGGGAGTAATAAGTATAACTATTATAGTTCTAGCGATAATAACTGCATAATAGGGGTAATAATGCATGTTATACTGATAATAATATAAGTAATAAGTATAATTATTATAGTTCTAGCGATAATAACTGCATAATAGGGGTAATAATGCATGTTATACTGATAATAATATAAGTAATAAGTATAATTATTATAGTTCGAGCGATAATAACTGCATAATATGGGTAATAGTGCATGTTATATTGATAATAATAAAAGTAATAAGTATAATTATTGTAGTTCTAGCGATAATAACTGCATAATATGGGTAATAATGCATGTTATATTGATAATATTGGTAGTAATAAGTATATTTAATATAGTTCTGACGATAATAACAGTATAATATGGGTAATAATGCATGTTATATTGATAATATTAGGAGTAATAAGTATAATTATTATAGTTCTAGCGATAATAACTGCATAGTAGGGGTAATAATGCATGTTATAGTGATAATAATATAAGTAATAAGTATAACTACTATAGTTGTAGCGATAATAACTGTATAATATGGGTAATAATGCATGACATATTGATAATATTAGGAGTAATAAGTATAATTATTATAGTTCTAGCGATAATAACTGCATAATATGGGTAATAGTGCATGTTATATTGATAGTAATAAAAGTAATAAGTATAATTATTATAGTTCGAGCGATAATGACTGCATAATATGGGTAATAGTGCATGTTATATTGATAATAATAAATGTAATAAGTATAATTATTGTAGTTCTAGAGATAATAACTGCATAATATGGGTAATAATGCATGTTATATTGATAATATTGGGAGTAATAAGTATATTTATTATAGTTCTAGCGATAATAACTGCATAATGTGGGTAATAATGCATGTTATATTGATAACATTGGGAATAATAAGTATATTTATTATAGTTCTGAAGATAATAACTGCATAATATGGGTAATAATGCATGTTATATTGATAATATTGGGAGTAATAAGTATAATTATTATAGTTCTAGCGATAATAACTGCATAATAGGGGTAATAATGCATGTTATACTGATAATAATATAAGTAATAAGTATAATTATTGTAGTTCGAGCGATAATAACTGCATAATATGGGTAATAATGCATGTTATACTGATAATAATATAAGTAATAAGTATAATTATTATAGTTCGAGCGATAATAACTGCATAATATGGGTAATAGTGCATGTTATATTGATAATAATAAAAGTAATAAGTACAATTATTGTAGTTCTAGAGATAATAACTGCATAATATGGGTAATAATGCATGTTATACTGATAATAATATAAGTAATAAGTATAATTATTATAGTTCGAGCGATAATAACTGCATAATATGGGTAATAGCGCATGTTATATTGATAATAATAAAAGTAATAAGTATAATTATTATAGTTCGAGCGATAATAACTGCATAATATGGGTAATAGTGCATGTTATATTGATAATAATAAAAGTAACAAGTATAATTATTGTAGTTCTAGAGATAATAACTGCATAATATGGGTAATAATGCTTGCTATATTGATAATATTGGGAGTAATAAGTATATTTATTATAGTTCTAGCGATAATAACTGCATAATGTGGGTAATAATGCATGTTATATTGATAACATTGGGAATAATAAGTATATTTATTATAGTTCTGACGATAATAACTGCATAATATGGGTAATAATGCATGTTATATTGATAATATTGGGAGTAATAAGTATAATTATTATAGTTCTAGCGATAATAACTGCATAATAGGGGTAATAATGCATGTTATATTGATAATAATAAAAGTAACAAGTATAATTATTGTAGTTCTAGAGATAATAACTGCATAATATGGGTAATAATGCATGTTATATTGATAATATTGGGAGTAATAAGTATATTTATTATAGTTCTAGCGATAATAACTGCATAATGTGGGTAATAATGCATGTTATATTGATAATATTGGGAGTATTAAGTATAATTATTGTAGTTCTAGAGATAATAACTGCATAATATGGGTAATAATGCATGTTATATTGATAATATTGGGAGTAATAAGTATATTTATTATAGTTCTGACGATAATAACAGTATAATATGGGTAATAATGCATGTTATATTGATAATATTGGGAGTAATAAGTATAATTATTATAGTTCTAGCGATAATAACTGCATAATAGGGGTAACAATGCATGTTATACTGATAATAATATAAGTAATAAGTATAACTATTATAGTTCTAGCGATAATAACTGTATAATATGGGTAATAATGCATGTTATATTGATAATATTGGGAGTAATAAGTATAATTATTCTAGTTCTAGCGATAATAACTGCATAATATGGGTAATAATGCATGACATATTGATAATATTAGGAGTAATAAGTATAATTATTATAGTTCTAGCGATAATAACTGCATAATATGGGTAATAATGCATGTTATATTGATAATATTGGTAGTAATAAGTATATTTAATATAGTTCTGACGATAATAACAGTATAATATGGGTAATAATGCATGTTATATTGATAATATTGGGAGTAATAAGTATAATTATTATAGTTCTAGCGATAATAACTGCATAATATGGGTAATAGTGCATGTTATATTGATAGTAATAATAGTAATAAGTATAATTACTATAGTTCGAGCGATAATAACTGCATAATATGGGTAATAGTGCATGTTATATTGATAGTAATAAAAGTAATAAGTATAATTATTATAGTTCCAGCAATAACAACTGCATAATATGGGTAATAGTGCATGTTATATTAATAATAATAAAAGTAATAAGTATAATTATTGTAGTTCTAGCGATAATAACTGCATAATATGGGTAATAATGCATGTTATATTGATAATATTGGTAGTAATAAGTATATTTAATATAGTTCTGACGATAATAACAGTATAATATGGGTAATAATGCATGTTATATTGATAATATTAGGAGTAATAAGTATAATTATTATAGTTCTAGCGATAATAACTGCATAGTAGGGGTAATAATGCATGTTATAGTGATAATAATATAAGTAATAAGTATAACTACTATAGTTGTAGCGATAATAACTGTATAATATGGGTAATAATGCATGACATATTGATAATATTAGGAGTAATAAGTATAATTATTATAGTTCTAGCGATAATAACTGCATAATATGGGTAATAGTGCATGTTATATTGATAGTAATAAAAGTAATAAGTATAATTATTATAGTTCGAGCGATAATGACTGCATAATATGGGTAATAGTGCATGTTATATTGATAATAATAAATGTAATAAGTATAATTATTGTAGTTCTAGAGATAATAACTGCATAATATGGGTAATAATGCATGTTATATTGATAATATTGGGAGTAATAAGTATATTTATTATAGTTCTAGCGATAATAACTGCATAATGTGGGTAATAATGCATGTTATATTGATAACATTGGGAATAATAAGTATATTTATTATAGTTCTGAAGATAATAACTGCATAATATGGGTAATAATGCATGTTATATTGATAATATTGGGAGTAATAAGTATAATTATTATAGTTCTAGCGATAATAACTGCATAATAGGGGTAATAATGCATGTTATACTGATAATAATATAAGTAATAAGTATAATTATTGTAGTTCGAGCGATAATAACTGCATAATATGGGTAATAGTGCATGTTATATTGATAATAATAAAAGTAATAAGTATAATTATTGTAGTTCTAGAGATAATAACTGCATAATATGGGTAATAATGCATGTTATACTGATAATAATATAAGTAATAAGTATAATTATTATAGTTCGAGCGATAATAACTGCATAATATGGGTAATAGCGCATGTTATATTGATAATAATAAAAGTAATAAGTATATTTATTATAGTTCTAGCGATAATAACTGCATAATGTGGGTAATAATGCATGTTATATTGATAACATTGGGAATAATAAGTATATTTATTATAGTTCTGACGATAATAACTGCATAATATGGGTAATAATGCATGTTATATTGATAATATTGGGAGTAATAAGTATAATTATTATAGTTCTAGCGATAATAACTGCATAATAGGGGTAATAATGCATGTTATATTGATAATAATAAAAGTAACAAGTATAATTATTGTAGTTCTAGAGATAATAACTGCATAATATGGGTAATAATGCATGTTATATTGATAATATTGGGAGTAATAAGTATATTTATTATAGTTCTAGCGATAATAACTGCATAATGTGGGTAATAATGCATGTTATATTGATAATATTGGGAGTAATAAGTATAATTATTGTAGTTCTAGAGATAATAACTGCATAATAGGGGTAACAATGCATGTTATACTGATAATAATATAAGTAATAAGTATAACTATTATAGTTCTAGCGATAATAACTGTATAATATGGGTAATAATGCATGTTATATTGATAATATTGGGAGTAATAAGTATAATTATTATAGTTCTAGCGATAATAACTGCATAATAGGGGTAATAATGCATGTTATATTGATAATAATAAAAGTAACAAGTATAATTATTGTAGTTCTAGAGACAATAACTGCATAATATGGGTAATAATGCATGTTATATTGATAATATTGGGAGTAATAAGTATATTTATTAGAGTTCTAGCGATAATAACTGCATAATGTGGGTAATAATGCATGTTATATTGATAATATTGGGAGTAATAAGTATAATTATTGTAGTTCTAGAGATAATAACTGCATAATATGGGTAATAATGCATGTTATATTGATAATATTGGGAGTAATAAGTATATTTATTATAGTTCTGACGATAATAACAGTATAATATGGGTAATGATGCATGTTATATTGATAATATTGGGAGTAATAAGTATAATTATTATAGTTCTAGCGATAATAACTGCATAATAGGGGTAACAATGCATGTTATACTGATAATAATATAAGTAATAAGTATAATTATTGTAGTTCGAGCGATAATAACTGCATAATATGGGTAATAGTGCATGTTATATTGATAATAATAAAAGTAATAAGTATAATTATTGTAGTTCTAGAGATAATAACTGCATAATATGGGTAATAATGCATGTTATATTGATAATATTGGGAGTAATAAGTATATTTATTATAGTTCTGACGATAATAACAGTATAATATGGGTAATAATGCATGTTATATTGATAATATTGGGAGTAATAAGTATAATTATTATAGTTCTAGCGATAATAACTGCATAATAGGGGTAACAATGCATGTTATACTGATAATAATATAAGTAATAAGTATAACTATTATAGTTCTAGCGATAATAACTGTATAATATGGGTAATAATGCATGTTATATTGATAATATTGGGAGTAATAAGTATAATTATTATAGTTCTAGCGATAATAACTGCATAATAGGGGTAATAATGCATGTTATATTGATAATAATAAAAGTAACAAGTATAATTATTGTAGTTCTAGAGACAATAACTGCATAATATGGGTAATAATGCATGTTATATTGATAATATTGGGAGTAATAAGTATATTTATTAGAGTTCTAGCGATAATAACTGCATAATGTGGGTAATAATGCATGTTATATTGATAATATTGGGAGTAATAAGTATAATTATTGTAGTTCTAGAGATAATAACTGCATAATATGGGTAATAATGCATGTTATATTGATAATATTGGGAGTAATAAGTATATTTATTATAGTTCTGACGATAATAACAGTATAATATGGGTAATGATGCATGTTATATTGATAATATTGGGAGTAATAAGTATAATTATTATAGTTCTAGCGATAATAACTGCATAATAGGGGTAACAATGCATGTTATACTGATAATAATATAAGTAATAAGTATAATTATTGTAGTTCGAGCGATAATAACTGCATAATATGGGTAATAATGCATGTTATATTGATAATATTGGGAGTAATAAGTATAATTATTATAGTTCTAGCGATAATAACTGCATAATAGGGGTAATAATGCATGTTATATTGATAATAATAAAAGTAACAAGTATAATTATTGTAGTTCTAGAGATAATAACTGCATAATATGGGTAATAATGCATGTTATATTGATAATATTGGGAGAAATAAGTATATTTATTATAGTTCTAGCGATAATAACTGCATAATGTGGGTAATAATGCATGTTATATTGATAATATTGGGAGTAATAAGTATAATTATTGTAGTTCTAGAGATAATAACTGCATAATATGGGTAATAATGCATGTTATATTGATAATATTGGGAGTAATAAGTATATTTATTATAGTTCTGACGATAATAACAGTATAATATGGGTAATAATGCATGTTATATTGATAATATTGGGAGTAATAAGTATAATTATTATAGTTCTAGCGATAATAACTGCATAATAGGGGTAACAATGCATGTTATACTGATAATAATATAAGTAATAAGTATAACTATTATAGTTCTAGCGATAATAACTGTATAATATGGGTAATAATGCATGTTATATTGATAATATTGGGAGTAATAAGTATAATTATTATAGTTCTAGCGATAATAACTGCATAATAGGGGTAATAATGCATGTTATATTGATAATAATAAAAGTAACAAGTATAATTATTGTAGTTCTAGAGACAATAACTGCATAATATGGGTAATAATGCATGTTATATTGATAATATTGGGAGTAATAAGTATATTTATTAGAGTTCTAGCGATAATAACTGCATAATGTGGGTAATAATGCATGTTATATTGATAATATTGGGAGTAATAAGTATAATTATTGTAGTTCTAGAGATAATAACTGCATAATATGGGTAATAATGCATGTTATATTGATAATATTGGGAGTAATAAGTATATTTATTATAGTTCTGACGATAATAACAGTATAATATGGGTAATGATGCATGTTATATTGATAATATTGGGAGTAATAAGTATAATTATTATAGTTCTAGCGATAATAACTGCATAATAGGGGTAACAATGCATGTTATACTGATAATAATATAAGTAATAAGTATAATTATTGTAGTTCGAGCGATAATAACTGCATAATATGGGTAATAGTGCATGTTATATTGATAATAATAAAAGTAATAAGTATAATTATTGTAGTTCTAGAGATAATAACTGCATAATATGGGTAATAATGCATGTTATATTGATAATATTGGGAGTAATAAGTATATTTATTATAGTTCTGACGATAATAACAGTATAATATGGGTAATAATGCATGTTATATTGATAATATTGGGAGTAATAAGTATAATTATTATAGTTCTAGCGATAATAACTGCATAATAGGGGTAATAATGCATGTTATAGTGATAATAATATAAGTAATAAGTATAACTATTATAGTTGTAGCGATAATAACTGTGTAATATGGGTAATAATGCATGACATATTGATAATATTAGGAGTAATAAGTATAATTATTATAGTTCTAGCGATAATAACTGCATAATATGGGTAATAATGCATGTTATATTGATAATATTGGTAGTAATAAGTATATTTAATATAGTTCTGACGATAATAACAGCATAATATGGGTAATAGTGCATGTTATACTGATAATAATATAAGTAATAAGTATAATTATTATAGTTCTGGCGATAATAACTGCATAATAGGGGTAATAATGCATGTTATACTGATAATAATATGAGTAATAAGTATAATTATTATAGTTCGAGCGATAATAACTGCATAATATGGGTAATAATGCATGTTATATTGATAATATTGATAGTAATAAGTATATTTAATATAGTTCTGACGATAATAACAGTATAATATGGGTAATAATGCATGTTATATTGATAATATTGGGAGTAATAAGTATAACTATTATAGTTCTAGCGATAATAACTGCATAATAGGGGTAATAATGCATGTTATACTGATAATAATATAAGTAATAAGTATAATTATTATAGTTCTAGCGATAATAACTGCATAATAGGGGTAATAATGCATGTTATACTGATAATAATATAAGTAATAAGTATAATTATTATAGTTCGAGCGATAATAACTGCATAATATGGGTAATAGTGCATGTTATATTGATAATAATAAAAGTAATAAGTATAATTATTGTAGTTCTAGAGATAATAACTGCATAATATGGGTAATAATGCATGTTATATTGATAATATTGGGAGTAATAAGTATAATTATTATAGTTCTAGCGATAATAACTGCATAATATGGGTAATAATGCATGTTATAGTGATAATAATATAAGTAATAAGTATAACTACTATAGTTGTAGCGATAATAACTGTATAATATGGGTAATAGTGCATGTTATATTGATAATAATAAAAGTAACAAGTATAATTATTGTAGTTCTAGAGATAATAACTGCATAATATGGGTAATAATGCATGCTATATTGATAATATTGGGAGTAATAAGTATATTTATTATAGTTCTAGCGATAATAACTGCATAATGTGGGTAATAATGCATGTTATATTGATAATATTGGGAGTAATAAGTATAATTATTGTAGTTCTAGAGATAATAACTGCATAATATGGGTAATAATGCATGTTATATTGATAATATTGGGAGTAATAAGTATATTTATTATAGTTCTGACGATAATAACAGTATAATATGGGTAATGATGCATGTTATATTGATAATATTGGGAGTAATAAGTATAATTATTATAGTTCTAGCGATAATAACTGCATAATAGGGGTAACAATGCATGTTATACTGATAATAATATAAGTAATAAGTATAATTATTGTAGTTCGAGCGATAATAACTGCATAATATGGGTAATAGTGCATGTTATATTGATAATAATAAAAGTAATAAGTGCAATTATTGTAGTTCTAGAGATAATAACTGCATAATATGGGTAATAATGCATGTTATATTGATAATATTGGGAGTAATAAGTATAATTATTATAGTTCTAGCGATAATAACTGCATAATAGGGGTAACAATGCATGTTATACTGATAATAATATAAGTAATAAGTATAACTATTATAGTTCTAGCGATAATAACTGTATAATATGGGTAATAATGCATGTTATATTGATAATATTGGGAGTAATAAGTATAATTATTATAGTTCTAGCGATAATAACTGCATAATATGGGTAATAATGCATGACATATTGATAATATTAGGAGTAATAAGTATAATTATTATAGTTCTAGCGATAATAACTGCATAATATGGGTAATAATGCATGTTATATTGATAATATTGGGAGTAATAAGTATAATTATTATAGTTCTAGCGATAATAACTGCATAATATGGGTAATAGTGCATGTTATATTGATAGTAATAATAGTAATAAGTATAATTACTATAGTTCGAGCGATAATAACTGCATAATATGGGTAATAGTGCATGTTATATTGATAGTAATAAAAGTAATAAGTATAATTATTATAGTTCCAGCAATAACAACTGCATAATATGGGTAATAGTGCATGTTATATTAATAATAATAAAAGTAATAAGTATAATTATTGTAGTTCTAGCGATAATAACTGCATAATATGGGTAATAATGCATGTTATATTGATAATATTGGTAGTAATAAGTATATTTAATATAGTTCTGACGATAATAACAGTATAATATGGGTAATAATGCATGTTATATTGATAATATTAGGAGTAATAAGTATAATTATTATAGTTCTAGCGATAATAACTGCATAGTAGGGGTAATAATGCATGTTATAGTGATAATAATATAAGTAATAAGTATAACTACTATAGTTGTAGCGATAATAACTGCATAATATGGGTAATAATGCATGTTATATTGATAATATTGGGAGTAATAAGTATATTTATTATAGTTCTAGCGATAATAACTGCATAATGTGGGTAATAATGCATGTTATATTGATAACATTGGGAATAATAAGTATATTTATTATAGTTCTGAAGATAATAACTGCATAATAGGGGTAACAATGCATGTTATACTGATAGTAATATAAGTAATAAGTATAACTATTATAGTTCTAGCGATAATAACTGTATAATATGGGTAATAATGCATGTTATATTGATAATATTGGGAGTAATAAGTATATTTATTAGAGTTCTAGCGATAATAACTGCATAATATGGGTAATAATGCATGTTATATTGATAATATTGGTAGTAATAAGTATATTTAATATAGTTCTGACGATAATAACAGCATAATATGGGTAATAGTGCATGTTATACTGATAATAATATAAGTAATAAGTATAATTATTATAGTTCGAGCGATAATAACTGCATAATATGGGTAATAGTGCATGTTATATTGATAATAATAAAAGTAACAAGTATAATTATTGTAGTTCTAGAGATAATAACTGCATAATATGGGTAATAATGCATGCTATATTGATAATATTGGGAGTAATAAGTATATTTATTATAGTTCTAGCGATAATAACTGCATAATGTGGGTAATAATGCATGTTATATTGATAATATTGGGAGTAATAAGTATAATTATTGTAGTTCTAGAGATAATAACTGCATAATATGGGTAATAATGCATGTTATATTGATAATATTGGGAGTAATAAGTATATTTATTATAGTTCTGACGATAATAACAGTATAATATGGGTAATGATGCATGTTATATTGATAATATTGGGAGTAATAAGTATAATTATTATAGTTCTAGCGATAATAACTGCATAATAGGGGTAACAATGCATGTTATACTGATAATAATATAAGTAATAAGTATAATTATTGTAGTTCGAGCGATAATAACTGCATAATATGGGTAATAGTGCATGTTATATTGATAATAATAAAAGTAATAAGTGCAATTATTGTAGTTCTAGAGATAATAACTGCATAATATGGGTAATAATGCATGTTATATTGATAATATTGGGAGTAATAAGTATAATTATTATAGTTCTAGCGATAATAACTGCATAATAGGGGTAACAATGCATGTTATACTGATAATAATATAAGTAATAAGTATAACTATTATAGTTCTAGCGATAATAACTGTATAATATGGGTAATAATGCATGTTATATTGATAATATTGGGAGTAATAAGTATAATTATTATAGTTCTAGCGATAATAACTGCATAATATGGGTAATAATGCATGACATATTGATAATATTAGGAGTAATAAGTATAATTATTATAGTTCTAGCGATAATAACTGCATAATATGGGTAATAATGCATGTTATATTGATAATATTGGGAGTAATAAGTATAATTATTATAGTTCTAGCGATAATAACTGCATAATATGGGTAATAGTGCATGTTATATTGATAGTAATAATAGTAATAAGTATAATTACTATAGTTCGAGCGATAATAACTGCATAATATGGGTAATAGTGCATGTTATATTGATAGTAATAAAAGTAATAAGTATAATTATTATAGTTCCAGCAATAACAACTGCATAATATGGGTAATAGTGCATGTTATATTAATAATAATAAAAGTAATAAGTATAATTATTGTAGTTCTAGCGATAATAACTGCATAATATGGGTAATAATGCATGTTATATTGATAATATTGGTAGTAATAAGTATATTTAATATAGTTCTGACGATAATAACAGTATAATATGGGTAATAATGCATGTTATATTGATAATATTAGGAGTAATAAGTATAATTATTATAGTTCTAGCGATAATAACTGCATAGTAGGGGTAATAATGCATGTTATAGTGATAATAATATAAGTAATAAGTATAACTACTATAGTTGTAGCGATAATAACTGCATAATATGGGTAATAATGCATGTTATATTGATAATATTGGGAGTAATAAGTATATTTATTATAGTTCTAGCGATAATAACTGCATAATGTGGGTAATAATGCATGTTATATTGATAACATTGGGAATAATAAGTATATTTATTATAGTTCTGAAGATAATAACTGCATAATAGGGGTAACAATGCATGTTATACTGATAGTAATATAAGTAATAAGTATAACTATTATAGTTCTAGCGATAATAACTGTATAATATGGGTAATAATGCATGTTATATTGATAATATTGGGAGTAATAAGTATATTTATTAGAGTTCTAGCGATAATAACTGCATAATGTGGGTAATAATGCATGTTATATTGATAATATTGGGAGTAATAAGTATAATTATTGTAGTTCTAGAGATAATAACTGCATAATATGGGTAATAATGCATGTTATATTGATAATATTGGGAGTAATAAGTATATTTATTATAGTTCTGACGATAATAACAGTATAATATGGGTAATGATGCATGTTATATTGATAATATTGGGAGTAATAAGTATAATTATTATAGTTCTAGCGATAATAACTGCATAATAGGGGTAACAATGCATGTTATACTGATAATAATATAAGTAATAAGTATAATTATTGTAGTTCGAGCGATAATAACTGCATAATATGGGTAATAGTGCATGTTATATTGATAATAATATAAGTAATAAGTATAATTATTATAGTTCTAGCGATAATAACTGCATAATAGGGGTAATAATGCATGTTATACTGATGATAATATAAGTAATAAGTATAATTATTATAGTTCGAGCGATAATAACTGCATAATATGGGTAATAGTGCATGTTATATTGATAATAATAAAAGTAATACGTATAATTATTGTAGTTCTAGAGATAATAACTGCATAATATGGGTAATAATGCATGTTATACTGATAATAATATAAGTAATAAGTATAATTATTATAGTTCGAGCGATAATAACTGCATAATATGGGTAATAGCGCATGTTATATTGATAATAATAAAAGTAATAAGTATAATTATTATAGTTCGAGCGATAATAACTGCATAATATGGGTAATAGTGCATGTTATATTGATAATAATAAAAGTAACAAGTATAATTATTGTAGTTCTAGAGATAATAACTGCATAATATGGGTAATAATGCATGCTATATTGATAATATTGGGAGTAATAAGTATATTTATTATAGTTCTAGCGATAATAACTGCATAATGTGGGTAATAATGCATGTTATATTGATAACATTGGGAATAATAAGTATATTTATTATAGTTCTGACGATAATAACTGCATAATATGGGTAATAATGCATGTTATATTGATAATATTGGGAGTAATAAGTATAATTATTATAGTTCTAGCGATAATAACTGCATAATAGGGGTAATAATGCATGTTATATTGATAATAATAAAAGTAACAAGTATAATTATTGTAGTTCTAGAGATAATAACTGCATAATATGGGTAATAATGCATGTTATATTGATAATATTGGGAGTAATAAGTATATTTATTATAGTTCTAGCGATAATAACTGCATAATGTGGGTAATAATGCATGTTATATTGATAATATTGGGAGTAATAAGTATAATTATTGTAGTTCTAGAGATAATAACTGCATAATATGGGTAATAATGCATGTTATATTGATAATATTGGGAGTAATAAGTATATTTATTATAGTTCTGACGATAATAACAGTATAATATGGGTAATAATGCATGTTATATTGATAATATTGGGAGTAATAAGTATAATTATTATAGTTCTAGCGATAATAACTGCATAATAGGGGTAATAATGCATGTTATATTGATAATAATAAAAGTAACAAGTATAATTATTGTAGTTCTAGAGATAATAACTGCATAATATGGGTAATAGCGCATGTTATATTGATAATAATAAAAGTAATAAGTATAATTATTATAGTTCGAGCGATAATAACTGCATAATATGGGTAATAGTGCATGTTATATTGATAATAATAAAAGTAACAAGTATAATTATTGTAGTTCTAGAGATAATAACTGCATAATATGGGTAATAATGCATGCTATATTGATAATATTGGGAGTAATAAGTATATTTATTATAGTTCTAGCGATAATAACTGCATAATGTGGGTAATAATGCATGTTAAATTGATAACATTGGGAATAATAAGTATATTTATTATAGTTCTGACGATAATAACTGCATAATATGGGTAATAATGCATGTTATATTGATAATATTGGGAGTAATAAGTATAATTATTATAGTTCTAGCGATAATAACTGCATAATAGGGGTAATAGTGCATGTTATATTGATAATAATAAAAGTAACAAGTATAATTATTGTAGTTCTAGAGATAATAACTGCATAATATGGGTAATAATGCATGTTATATTGATAATATTGGGAGTAATAAGTATAACTATTATAGTTCTAGCGATAATAACTGCATAATAGGGGTAATAATGCATGTTATACTGATAATAATATAAGTAATAAGTATAATTATTATAGTTCTAGCGATAATAACTGCATAATAGGGGTAATAATGCATGTTATACTGATAATAATATAAGTAATAAGTATAATTATTATAGTTCGAGCGATAATAACTGCATAATATGGGTAATAGTGCATGTTATATTGATAATAATAAAAGTAATAAGTATAATTATTGTAGTTCTAGCGATAATAACTGCATAATATGGGTAATAATGCATGTTATATTGATAATATTGGTAGTAATAAGTATATTTAATATAGTTCTGACGATAATAACAGTATAATATGGGTAATAATGCATGTTATATTGATAATATTAGGAGTAATAAGTATAATTATTATAGTTCTAGCGATAATAACTGCATAGTAGGGGTAATAATGCATGTTATAGTGATAATAATATAAGTAATAAGTATAACTACTATAGTTGTAGCGATAATAACTGTATAATATGGGTAATAATGCATGACATATTGATAATATTAGGAGTAATAAGTATAATTATTATAGTTCTAGCGATAATAACTGCATAATATGGGTAATAGTGCATGTTATATTGATAGTAATAAAAGTAATAAGTATAATTATTATAGTTCGAGCGATAATGACTGCATAATATGGGTAATAGTGCATGTTATATTGATAATAATAAATGTAATAAGTATAATTATTGTAGTTCTAGAGATAATAACTGCATAATATGGGTAATAATGCATGTTATATTGATAATATTGGGAGTAATAGGTATATTTATTATAGTTCTAGCGATAATAACTGCATAATGTGGGTAATAATGCATGTTATATTGATAACATTGGGAATAATAAGTATATTTATTATAGTTCTGAAGATAATAACTGCATAATATGGGTAATAATGCATGTTATATTGATAATATTGGGAGTAATAAGTATAATTATTATAGTTCTAGCGATAATAACTGCATAATAGGGGTAATAATGCATGTTATACTGATAATAATATAAGTAATAAGTATAATTATTGTAGTTCGAGCGATAATAACTGCATAATATGGGTAATAATGCATGTTATACTGATAATAATATAAGTAATAAGTATAATTATTATAGTTCGAGCGATAATAACTGCATAATATGGGTAATAGTGCATGTTATATTGATAATAATAAAAGTAATAAGTACAATTATTGTAGTTCTAGAGATAATAACTGCATAATATGGGTAATAATGCATGTTATACTGATAATAATATAAGTAATAAGTATAATTATTATAGTTCGAGCGATAATAACTGCATAATATGGGTAATAGCGCATGTTATATTGATAATAATAAAAGTAATAAGTATAATTATTATAGTTCGAGCGATAATAACTGCATAATATGGGTAATAGTGCATGTTATATTGATAATAATAAAAGTAACAAGTATAATTATTGTAGTTCTAGAGATAATAACTGCATAATATGGGTAATAATGCTTGCTATATTGATAATATTGGGAGTAATAAGTATATTTATTATAGTTCTAGCGATAATAACTGCATAATGTGGGTAATAATGCATGTTATATTGATAACATTGGGAATAATAAGTATATTTATTATAGTTCTGACGATAATAACTGCATAATATGGGTAATAATGCATGTTATATTGATAATATTGGGAGTAATAAGTATAATTATTATAGTTCTAGCGATAATAACTGCATAATAGGGGTAATAATGCATGTTATATTGATAATAATAAAAGTAACAAGTATAATTATTGTAGTTCTAGAGATAATAACTGCATAATATGGGTAATAATGCATGTTATATTGATAATATTGGGAGTAATAAGTATATTTATTATAGTTCTAGCGATAATAACTGCATAATGTGGGTAATAATGCATGTTATATTGATAATATTGGGAGTAATAAGTATAATTATTGTAGTTCTAGAGATAATAACTGCATAATATGGGTAATAATGCATGTTATATTGATAATATTGGGAGTAATAAGTATATTTATTATAGTTCTGACGATAATAACTGCATAATATGGGTAATAGTGCATGTTATATTGATAGTAATAAAAGTAATAAGTATAATTATTATAGTTCCAGCAATAACAACTGCATAATATGGGTAATAGTGCATGTTAAATTGATAATAATAAAAGTAATAAGTATAATTATTGTAGTTCTAGCGATAATAACTGCATAATATGGGTAATAATGCATGTTATATTGATAATATTGGTAGTAATAAGTATATTTAATATAGTTCTGACGATAATAACAGTATAATATGGGTAATAATGCATGTTATATTGATAATATTGGGAGTAATAAGTATAACTATTATAGTTCTAGCGATAATAACTGCATAATAGGGGTAATAATGCATGTTATACTGATAATAATATAAGTAATAAGTATAATTATTATAGTTCGAGCGATAATAACTGCATAATATGGGTAATAGTGCATGTTATATTGATAATAATAAAAGTAACAAGTATAATTATTGTAGTTCTAGAGATAATAACTGCATAATATGGGTAATAATGCTTGCTATATTGATAATATTGGGAGTAATAAGTATATTTATTATAGTTCTAGCGATAATAACTGCATAATGTGGGTAATAATGCATGTTATATTGATAACATTGGGAATAATAAGTATATTTATTATAGTTCTGACGATAATAACTGCATAATATGGGTAATAATGCATGTTATATTGATAATATTGGGAGTAATAAGTATAATTATTATAGTTCTAGCGATAATAACTGCATAATAGGGGTAATAATGCATGTTATATTGATAATAATAAAAGTAACAAGTATAATTATTGTAGTTCTAGAGATAATAACTGCATAATATGGGTAATAATGCATGTTATATTGATAATATTGGGAGTAATAAGTATATTTATTATAGTTCTAGCGATAATAACTGCATAATGTGGGTAATAATGCATGTTATATTGATAATATTGGGAGTATTAAGTATAATTATTGTAGTTCTAGAGATAATAACTGCATAATATGGGTAATAATGCATGTTATATTGATAATATTGGGAGTAATAAGTATATTTATTATAGTTCTGACGATAATAACAGTATAATATGGGTAATAATGCATGTTATATTGATAATATTGGGAGTAATAAGTATAATTATTATAGTTCTAGCGATAATAACTGCATAATAGGGGTAACAATGCATGTTATACTGATAATAATATAAGTAATAAGTATAACTATTATAGTTCTAGCGATAATAACTGTATAATATGGGTAATAATGCATGTTATATTGATAATATTGGGAGTAATAAGTATAATTATTATAGTTCTAGCGATAATAACTGCATAATATAGGTAATAATGCATGACATATTGATAATATTAGGAGTAATAAGTATAATTATTATAGTTCTAGCGATAATAACTGCATAATATGGGTAATAATGCATGTTATATTGATAATATTGGTAGTAATAAGTATATTTAATATAGTTCTGACGATAATAACAGTATAATATGGGTAATAATGCATGTTATATTGATAATATTGGGAGTAATAAGTATAATTATTATAGTTCTAGCGATAATAACTGCATAATATGGGTAATAGTGCATGTTATATTGATAGTAATAATAGTAATAAGTATAATTACTATAGTTCGAGCGATAATAACTGCATAATATGGGTAATAGTGCATGTTATATTGATAGTAATAAAAGTAATAAGTATAATTATTATAGTTCCAGCAATAACAACTGCATAATATGGGTAATAGTGCATGTTATATTAATAATAATAAAAGTAATAAGTATAATTATTGTAGTTCTAGCGATAATAACTGCATAATATGGGTAATAATGCATGTTATATTGATAATATTGGTAGTAATAAGTATATTTAATATAGTTCTGACGATAATAACAGTATAATATGGGTAATAATGCATGTTATATTGATAATATTAGGAGTAATAAGTATAATTATTATAGTTCTAGCGATAATAACTGCATAGTAGGGGTAATAATGCATGTTATAGTGATAATAATATAAGTAATAAGTATAACTACTATAGTTGTAGCGATAATAACTGTATAATATGGGTAATAATGCATGACATATTGATAATATTAGGAGTAATAAGTATAATTATTATAGTTCTAGCGATAATAACTGCATAATATGGGTAATAGTGCATGTTATATTGATAGTAATAAAAGTAATAAGTATAATTATTATAGTTCGAGCGATAATGACTGCATAATATGGGTAATAGTGCATGTTATATTGATAATAATAAATGTAATAAGTATAATTATTGTAGTTCTAGAGATAATAACTGCATAATATGGGTAATAATGCATGTTATATTGATAATATTGGGAGTAATAAGTATATTTATTATAGTTCTAGCGATAATAACTGCATAATGTGGGTAATAATGCATGTTATATTGATAACATTGGGAATAATAAGTATATTTATTATAGTTCTGAAGATAATAACTGCATAATATGGGTAATAATGCATGTTATATTGATAATATTGGGAGTAATAAGTATAATTATTATAGTTCTAGCGATAATAACTGCATAATAGGGGTAATAATGCATGTTATACTGATAATAATATAAGTAATAAGTATAATTATTGTAGTTCGAGCGATAATAACTGCATAATATGGGTAATAGTGCATGTTATATTGATAATAATAAAAGTAATAAGTATAATTATTGTAGTTCTAGAGATAATAACTGCATAATATGGGTAATAATGCATGTTATACTGATAATAATATAAGTAATAAGTATATTTATTATAGTTCTAGCGATAATAACTGCATAATGTGGGTAATAATGCATATTATATTGATAATATTGGGAGTAATAAGTATAATTATTGTAGTTCTAGAGATAATAACTGCATAATATGGGTAATAATGCATGTTATATTGATAATATTGGGAGTAATAAGTATATTTATTATAGTTCTGACGATAATAACAGTATAATATGGGTAATAATGCATGTTATATTGATAATATTGGGAGTAATAAGTATAATTATTATAGTTCTAGCGATAATAACTGCATAATAGGGGTAACAATGCATGTTATACTGATAATAATATAAGTAATAAGTATAACTATTATAGTTCTAGCGATAATAACTGTATAATATGGGTAATAATGCATGTTATATTGATAATATTGGGAGTAATAAGTATAATTATTATAGTTCTAGCGATAATAACTGCATAATAGGGGTAATAATGCATGTTATATTGATAATAATAAAAGTAACAAGTATAATTATTGTAGTTCTAGAGACAATAACTGCATAATATGGGTAATAATGCATGTTATATTGATAATATTGGGAGTAATAAGTATATTTATTAGAGTTCTAGCGATAATAACTGCATAATGTGGGTAATAATGCATGTTATATTGATAATATTGGGAGTAATAAGTATAATTATTGTAGTTCTAGAGATAATAACTGCATAATATGGGTAATAATGCATGTTATATTGATAATATTGGGAGTAATAAGTATATTTATTATAGTTCTGACGATAATAACAGTATAATATGGGTAATGATGCATGTTATATTGATAATATTGGTAGTAATAAGTATATTTAATATAGTTCTGACGATAATAACAGCATAATATGGGTAATAGTGCATGTTATACTGATAATAATATAAGTAATAAGTATAATTATTATAGTTCTGGCGATAATAACTGCATAATAGGGGTAATAATGCATGTTATACTGATAATAATATGAGTAATAAGTATAATTATTATAGTTCGAGCGATAATAACTGCATAATATGGGTAATAATGCATGTTATATTGATAATATTGATAGTAATAAGTATATTTAATATAGTTCTGACGATAATAACAGTATAATATGGGTAATAATGCATGTTATATTGATAATATTGGGAGTAATAAGTATAACTATTATAGTTCTAGCGATAATAACTGCATAATAGGGGTAATAATGCATGTTATACTGATAATAATATAAGTAATAAGTATAATTATTATAGTTCTAGCGATAATAACTGCATAATAGGGGTAATAATGCATGTTATACTGATAATAATATAAGTAATAAGTATAATTATTATAGTTCGAGCGATAATAACTGCATAATATAGGTAATAGTGCATGTTATATTGATAATAATAAAAGTAATAAGTATAATTATTGTAGTTCTAGAGATAATAACTGCATAATATGGGTAATAATGCATGTTATATTGATAATATTGGGAGTAATAAGTATAATTATTATAGTTCTAGCGATAATAACTGCATAATATGGGTAATAATGCATGTTATAGTGATAATAATATAAGTAATAAGTATAACTACTATAGTTGTAGCGATAATAACTGTATAATATGGGTAATAATGCATGACATATTGATAATATTAGGAGTAATAAGTATAATTATTATAGTTCTAGCGATAATAACTGCATAATATGGGTAATAGTGCATGTTATATTGATAGTAATAAAAGTAATAAGTATAATTATTATAGTTCGAGCGATAATGACTGCATAATATGGGTAATAGTGCATGTTATATTGATAATAATAAATGTAATAAGTATAATTATTGTAGTTCTAGAGATAATAACTGCATAATATGGGTAATAATGCATGTTATATTGATAATATTGGGAGTAATAAGTATATTTATTATAGTTCTAGCGATAATAACTGCATAATGTGGGTAATAATGCATGTTATATTGATAACATTGGGAATAATAAGTATATTTATTATAGTTCTGAAGATAATAACTGCATAATATGGGTAATAGTGCATGTTATATTAATAATAATAAAAGTAATAAGTATAATTATTGTAGTTCTAGCGATAATAACTGCATAATATGGGTAATAATGCATGTTATATTGATAATATTGGTAGTAATAAGTATATTTAATATAGTTCTGACGATAATAACAGTATAATATGGGTAATAATGCATGTTATATTGATAATATTAGGAGTAATAAGTATAATTATTATAGTTCTAGCGATAATAACTGCATAGTAGGGGTAATAATGCATGTTATAGTGATAATAATATAAGTAATAAGTATAACTACTATAGTTGTAGCGATAATAACTGCATAATATGGGTAATAATGCATGTTATATTGATAATATTGGGAGTAATAAGTATATTTATTATAGTTCTAGCGATAATAACTGCATAATGTGGGTAATAATGCATGTTATATTGATAACATTGGGAATAATAAGTATATTTATTATAGTTCTGAAGATAATAACTGCATAATAGGGGTAATAATGCATGTTATACTGATAATAATATAAGTAATAAGTATAATTATTATAGTTCTAGCGATAATAACTGCATAATAGGGGTAATAATGCATGTTATACTGATAATAATATAAGTAATAAGTATAATTATTATAGTTCTAGCGATAATAACTGCATAATAGGGGTAATAATGCATGTTATAGTGATAATAATATAAGTAATAAGTATAACTATTATAGTTGTAGCGATAATAACTGTGTAATATGGGTAATAATGCATGACATATTGATAATATTAGGAGTAATAAGTATAATTATTATAGTTCTAGCGATAATAACTGCATAATATGGGTAATAATGCATGTTATATTGATAATATCGGTAGTAATAAGTATATTTAATATAGTTCTGACGATAATAACAGCATAATATGGGTAATAGTGCATGTTATACTGATAATAATATAAGTAATAAGTATAATTATTATAGTTCTGGCGATAATAACTGCATAATAGGGGTAATAATGCATGTTATACTGATAATAATATGAGTAATAAGTATAATTATTATAGTTCGAGCGATAATAACTGCATAATATGGGTAATAATGCATGTTATATTGATAATATTGATAGTAATAAGTATATTTAATATAGTTCTGACGATAATAACAGTATAATATGGGTAATAATGCATGTTATATTGATAATATTGGGAGTAATAAGTATAACTATTATAGTTCTAGCGATAATAACTGCATAATAGGGGTAATAATGCATGTTATAGTGATAATAATATAAGTAATAAGTATAACAATTATAGTTGTAGCGATAATAACTGTGTAATATGGGTAATAATGCATGACATATTGATAATATTAGGAGCAATAAGTATAATTATTATAGTTCTAGCGATAATAACTGCATAATAGGGGTAATAATGCATGTTATACTGATAATAATATAAGTAATAAGTATAATTATTATAGTTCGAGCGATAATAACTGCATAATATGGGTAATAGTGCATGTTATACTGATAATAATATAAGTAATAAGTATAATTATTATAGTTCTAGCGATAATAACTGCATAATAGGGGTAATAATGCATGTTATACTGATAATAATATAAGTAATAAGTACAATTATTATAGTTCGAGCGATAATAACCGCATAATACGGGTAATAGTGCATGTTATATTGATAATAATAAAAGTAATAAGTATAATTATTGTTGTTCTAGAGATAATAACTGCATAATATGGGTAATAATGCATGTTATATTGATAATAATAAAAGTAATAAGTATAATTATTGTATTTCTAGAGATAATAACTGCATAATATGGGTAATAATGCATGTTATATTGATAATATTGGGAGTAATAAGTATAATTATTATAGTTCTAGCGATAATAACTGCATAATATGGGTAATAGTGCATGTTATATTGATAGTAATAATAGTAATAAGTATAATTACTATAGTTCGAGCGATAATAACTGCATAATATGGGTAATAGTGCATGTTATATTGATAGTAATAAAAGTAATAAGTATAATTATTATAGTTCCAGCAATAACAACTGCATAATATGGGTAATAGTGCATGTTATATTAATAATAATAAAAGTAATAAGTATAATTATTGTAGTTCTAGCGATAATAACTGCATAATATGGGTAATAATGCATGTTATATTGATAATATTGGTAGTAATAAGTATATTTAATATAGTTCTGACGATAATAACAGTATAATATGGGTAATAATGCATGTTATATTGATAATATTAGGAGTAATAAGTATAATTATTATAGTTCTAGCGATAATAACTGCATAGTGGGGGTAATAATGCATGTTATAGTGATAATAATATAAGTAATAAGTATAACTACTATAGTTGTAGCGATAATAACTGCATAATATGGGTAATAATGCATGTTATATTGATAATATTGGGAGTAATAAGTATATTTATTATAGTTCTAGCGATAATAACTGCATAATGTGGGTAATAATGCATGTTATATTGATAACATTGGGAATAATAAGTATATTTATTATAGTTCTGAAGATAATAACTGCATAATAGGGGTAACAATGCATGTTATACTGATAGTAATATAAGTAATAAGTATAACTATTATAGTTCTAGCGATAATAACTGTATAATATGGGTAATAATGCATGTTATATTGATAATATTGGGAGTAATAAGTATATTTAATATAGTTCTGACGATAATAACAGTATAATATGGGTAATAATGCATGTTATATTGATAATATTAGGAGTAATAAGTATAATTATTATAGTTCTAGCGATAATAACTGCATAATAGGGGTAACAATGCATGTTATACTGATAATAATATAAGTAATAAGTATAATTATTGTAGTTCGAGCGATAATAACTGCATAATATGGGTAATAGTGCATGTTATATTGATAATAATATAAGTAATAAGTATAATTATTATAGTTCTAGCGATAATAACTGCATAATAGGGGTAATAATGCATGTTATACTGATGATAATATAAGTAATAAGTATAATTATTATAGTTCGAGCGATAATAACTGCATAATATGGGTAATAGTGCATGTTATATTGATAATAATAAAAGTAATAAGTATAATTATTGTAGTTCTAGAGATAATAACTGCATAATATGGGTAATAATGCATGTTATACTGATAATAATATAAGTAATAAGTATAATTATTATAGTTCGAGCGATAATAACTGCATAATATGGGTAATAGCGCATGTTATATTGATAATAATAAAAGTAATAAGTATAATTATTATAGTTCGAGCGATAATAACTGCATAATATGGGTAATAGTGCATGTTATATTGATAATAATAAAAGTAACAAGTATAATTATTGTAGTTCTAGAGATAATAACTGCATAATATGGGTAATAATGCATGCTATATTGATAATATTGGGAGTAATAAGTATATTTATTATAGTTCTAGCGATAATAACTGCATAATGTGGGTAATAATGCATGTTATATTGATAACATTGGGAATAATAAGTATATTTATTATAGTTCTGACGATAATAACTGCATAATATGGGTAATAATGCATGTTATATTGATAATATTGGGAGTAATAAGTATAATTATTATAGTTCTAGCGATAATAACTGCATAATAGGGGTAATAATGCATGTTACATTGATAATAATAAAAGTAACAAGTATAATTATTGTAGTTCTAGAGATAATAACTGCATAATATGGGTAATAATGCATGTTATACTGATAATATCGGGAGTAATAAGTATAATTATTACAGTTCTAGCGATAATAACTGCATTATATGGGTAATAATGGATGTTATATTGATAATATCGGGAGTAATAAGTATAATTATTGCAGCTCCAGCGATAAGAACTGCATTATATGGGTAATAATGGATGTTATATTGATAACATCTTGAGTAATAAGTACAATTATTACAGTCCTAGCGATAATACTAGTAAAATATGGCTAAGAGTGCCTGTTATATTGATAATAATAAAAGTAATAAGTATATTTATTATACTTCGGTCGATAATAACTGCATTATATGGGTAATAATGCATGTTATATTGATAATAATATAAGTAATAAGTATGATTGTTACAGTTCTAGCGATAATAACTGCATTATGTGGGTTATAATGCATGTTATATTGATAATATCGAAAGTAATAAGTATAATTATTACAGTTCTAGCGATAATAACTGCATAATATGGGTAACAATGCATGTTATATTGATGATAATAAAAGTAATACGTATATTTATTATAGTTCTAGCGATAATAACTGCATAAAATGGGTAATAATGCATGTTATATTGATAACAATATAAGTAATTAGTATAATTATTACAGTTCTAGCGATAATAACTGCATTATATGGGTAATAATGCACGTTATATTGCTAATAATATAAGTAATAAGTATAATTATTACAGTCCTAGCGATAATAACTGCATTATATGGGTAATAATGCATGTTATATTGATAATATCGGGAGTAATAAGTATAATTATTACAGTTCTAGCGATAATAACTGCATTATATGGGTAATAATGGATGTTATATTGATAACATCGGGAGTAATAAGTATAATTATTACAGTTCTAGCGATAATACTAGTAAAATATTTCTAAGAGTGCCTGTTATATTGATAATAATAAAAGTAATAAGTATATTTATTATACTTCTGTCGATAATAACTGCATTATATGGGTAATAATGCATGTTATATTGATAATAATATAAGTAATAAGTATAATTATTACAGTTCTAGCGATAATAACTGCATTATATGCGTAATAATGCATGTTATATTGATAATATCGGGAGTAATAAGTATAATTATTGCAGCTCCAGCGATAAGAACTGCATTATATGGGTAATAATGGATGTTATATTGATAATATCTTGAGTAATAAGTATAATTATTACAGTCCTAGCGATCATACTAGTAAAATATGGCTAAGAGTGCCTGTTATATTGATAATAATAAAAGTAATAAGTATATTTATTAAACTTCTGTCGATAATAACTGCATTATATGGGTAATAATGCATGTTATATTGATAATAATATAAGTAATAAGTATAATTACTACAGTTCTAGCGATAATAACTCCATTATATGGGTAATAATGCATGTTATATTGATAACAATAAAAGTAATACGTATATTTATTATACTTCTGTCGATAATAACTGCATTATATGGGTAATAATGCACGTTATATTGCTAATAATATAAGTAATAAGTATAATTATTACAGTTCTAGCGATAATAACTGCATTATATGGGTAATAATGCACGTTATATTGCTAATAATATAAGTAATAAGTATAATTATTACAGTTCTAGCGATAATAACTGCATTATATGGGTAATAATGCATGTTATATTGATAATATCGGGAGTAATAAGTATAATTATTACAGTCCTAGCGATAATAACTGCATAATATGGGTAACAATGCACGTTATATTGCTAATAATATAAGTAATAAGTATAATTATTACAGTTCTAGCGATAATAACTGCATTATATGGGTAATAATGCACGTTATATTGCTAATAATATAAGTAATAAGTATAATTATTACAGTTCTAGCGATAATAACTGCATTATATGGGTAATAATGGATGTTATATTGATAATAATAAAAGTAATAAGCATATTTATTATACTTCTGTCGATAATAACTGCATTATATGGGTAATAATGCATGTTATAATGGCAATAATATAAGTAATAAGTATAATTATTACAGTTCTAGCCATAATAACTGCATAATACGGGTAATAATGCACGTTATATTGCTAATAATATAAGTAATATGTATAATTGTTACAGTTCTAGCGATAATAACTGAATTATGTGGGTAATAATGCATGTTAAATTGATAATATCGGGAGTAATAGGTATAATTATTACAGTTCTAGCGATAATAACTGCATAATATGGGTAACAATGCACGTTATATTGCTAATAATATAAGTAATAAGTATAATTATTACAGTTCTAGCGATAATAATAGTAAAATATGGCTAATAGTGCATGTTATATTGATAATAATAAGAGTAATAAGTATATTTATTATAGTTCTATCGATAATAACTTCATAATATGGGTAATAATGCATGTTATATTGATAATAATAAAAGTAATAAGTATATTTATTACAGTTCTATCGATAATAACTGCATAATATGGGTAATAATGCATGTTATATTGATGATAATAAAAGTAATACGTATATTTATTATAGTTCTAGCTATAATAACTGCATAATATGGGTAATAATGCATGTTATATTGATAATAATATAAGTAAAAAGTATAATTATTACAGTTCTAGCGATAATAACTGCATTATGTGCATAATAATGCATGTTATATTGATAATATCGGGAGTAATAAGTATAATTATTACAGTTCTATCGATAATAACTGCATAATATGGGTAATAATGCATGTTATAATGATGATAATAAAAGTAATACGTATATTTATTATAGTTCTAGCGATAATAACTGCATAAAGTGGGTAATAATGCATGTTACATTGATAATAATATAAGTAATAAGTACAATTATTACAGTTCTAGCGATAATAACTGCATTATATGGGTAATAATGCACGTTATATTGCTAATAATATAAGTAATAAGTATAATTATTACAGTTCTAGCGATAATAACTGCATTATATGGGTAATAATGGATGTTATATTGATAATAATAAAAGTAATAAGCATATTTATTATACTTCTGTCGATAATAACTGCATTATATGGGTAATAATGCATGTTATAATGGCAATAATATAAGTAATAAGTATAATTATTACAGTTCTAGCCATAATAACTGCATAATACGGGTAATAATGCACGTTATATTGCTAATAATATAAGTAATAAGTATAATTGTTGCAGTTCTAGCGATAATAACTGAATTATGTGGGTAATAATGCATGTTAAATTGATAATATCGGGAGTAATAGGTATAATTATTACAGTTCTAGCGATAATAACTGCATAATATGGGTAACAATGCACGTTATATTGCTAATAATATAAGTAATAAGTATAATTATTGCAGTTCTAGCGATAATAATAGTAAAATATGGCTAATAGTGCATGTTATATTGATAATAATAAAAGTAATAAGTATATTTATTACAGTTCTATCGATAATAACTGCATAATATGGGTAATAATGCATGTTATATTGATGATAATAAAAGTAATACGTATATTTATTACAGTTCTATCGATAATAACTGCATAATATGGGTAATAATGCATGTTATATTGATGATAATAAAAGTAATACGTATATTTATTATAGTTCTAGCGATAATAACCTAATAAAATGGGTAATAATGCATGTTATATTGATAACAATATAAGTAATAAGTATAATTATTACAGTTCTAGCGATAATAACTGCATTATATGCGTAATAATGCATGTTATATTGATAATATCGGGAGTAATAAGTATAATTATTACAGTCCTAGCGATAATACTAGTAAAATATGGCTAAGAGTGCCTGTTATATTGATAATAATAAAAGTAATAAGTATATTTATTATACTTCTGTCGATAATAACTGCATAATATGGGTAATAATGCATGTTATATTGATAATAATATAAGTAATAAGTATAATTATTACAGTTCTAGCGATAATAACTGCATTATATGGGTAATAATGCACGTTATATTGCTAATAATATAAGTAATAAGTATAATTGTTACAGTTCTAGCGATAATAACTGCATTATATGGGTAATAATGCATGGTATATTGATAATATCGGGAGTAATAAGTATAATTATTATAGTTCTAGCGATAATAACTGCATAATATGGGTAACAATGCACGTTATATTGCTAATAATATAAGTAATAAGTATAATTATTACAGTTCTAGCGATAATAACTGCATTATAAGGGTAATAATGCATGTTATATTGATAATAATAAAAGTAATAAGTATATTTATTATACTTCTGTCGATAATAACTGCATTATATGGGTAATAGTGCATGTTATATTGATAATAATATAAGTAATAAGTATAATTACTACAGTTCTAGCGATAATAACTCCATTATATGGGTAATAATGCATGTTATAATGGCAATAATATAAGTAATAAGTATAATTATTACAGTTCTAGCAATAATAACTGCATAATATGGGTAATAATGCACGTTATATTGATAATAATATAAGTAATAAGTATAATTATTACAGTTCTAGCGATAATAACTCCATTATATGGGTAATAATGCATGTTATAATGGCAATAATATAAGTAATAAGTATAATTATTACAGTTCTAGCGATAAGAACTGCATTATATGGGTAATAAAGGATGTTATATTGATAATATCTTGAGTAATAAGTATAATTATTACAGTCCTAGAGATAATACTAGTAAAATATGGCTAAGAGTGCCTGTTATATTGATAATAATCAAAGTAATAAGTATATTTATTATACTTCTGTCGATAATAACTGCATTATATGGGTAATAATGCACGTTATATTGCTAATAATATAAGTAATAAGTATAATTATTACATCTCTAGCGATAATAACTGCATTATATGGGTAATAATGCATGTTGTATTGATAATATCGTGAGTAATAAGTATAATTATTATAGTTCTAGTGATAACAATAGTAAAATATGGCTAATAGTGCATGTTATACTGATAATAATAAAAGTAATAAGTATATTTATTACATCTCTAGCGATAATAACTGCATTATATGGGTAACAATGCACGTTATATTGCTAATAATATAAGTAATAAGTATAATTATTACAGTTCTAGCGATAATAACTGCATTATATGGGTAATAATGCATGTTATATTGATAATATCGGAAGTAATAAGTACAATTATTACAGTTCTAGCGATAATAACTGCATAATATGGGTAACAATGCACGTTATATTGCTAATAATATAAGTAATAAGTATAATTATTACAGTTCTAGCGATAATAACTGCATTATATGGGTAATAATGCATGTTATATTTATAATAATAAAAGTAATAAGTATATTTATTATACTTCTGTCGATAATAACTGCATTATATGGGTAATAATGCATGTTATAATGGCAATAATATAAGTAATAAACATAATTATTACAGTTCTAGCCATAATAACTGCATAATACGGGTAATAATGCACGTTATATTGCTAATAATATAAGTAATAAGTATAATTATTACAGTTCTAGCGATAATAACTGCATTATATGGGTAATAATGGATGTTATATTGATAATATCGGGAGCAATAAGTATAATTATTACAGTTCTACCGATAATACTAGTAAAATATGGCTAAGAGTGCCAGTTATATTGATAATAATAAAAGTAATAAGTATATTTATTATACTTCTGTCGATAATAACTGCATTATATGGGTAATAATGCACGTTATATTGCTAATAATATAAGTAATAAGTATAATTATTACATCTCTAGCGATAATAACTGCATTATATGGGTAATAATGCATGTTGTATTGATAATATCGTGAGTAATAAGTATAATTATTATAGTTCTAGTGATAATAATAGTAAAATATGGCTAATAGTGCATGTTATACTGATAATAATAAAAGTAATAAGTATATTTATTACAGTTCTATCGATAATAACTGCATAATATGGGTAATAATGCATGTTATATTGATGATAATAAAAGTAATACGTATATTTATTATAGTTCTAGCGATTATAACTGCATAATATCGGTAACAATGCATGTTATATTGAGAATAATATAAGTAATAAGTATTATTATTACAGTCCTAGCGATAATACTAGTAAAATATGGCTAAGAGTGCCTGTTATATTGATAATAATAAAAGTAATAAGTATATTTATTATACTTCTGTCGATAATAGCTGCATAATATGGGTAATAATGCATGTTATATTGATAATAATATAAGTAATAAGTATAATTATTACAGTTCTAGCGATAATAACTGAATTATGTGGGTAATAATGCATGTTAAATTGATAATATCGGGAGTAATAGGTATAATTATTACAGCTCCAGCGATAAGAACTGCATTATATGGGTAATAAAGGATGTTATATTGATAATATCTTGAGTAATAAGTATAATTACTACAGTCCTAGCGATAATACTAGTAAAATATGGCTAAGAGTGCCTGTTATATTGATAATAATAAAAGTAATAAGTATATTTATTATACTTCTGTCGATAATAACTGCATTATATGGGTAATAATGCATGTTACATTGATAATAATATAAGTAATAAGTATAATTACTACAGTTCTAGCGATAATAACTCCATTATATGGGTAATAATGCATGTTATAATGGCAATAATATAAGTAATAAGTATAATTATTACAGTTCTAGCGATAATAACTGCATTATATGGGTAATAATGCATGTTATATTGATAATAATATAAGTAATAAGTATAATTATTACAGTTCTAGCGATAGTAACTGCATAATATGGGTAACAATGCACGTTATATTGCTAATAATATAAGTAATAAGTATAATTATTACAGTTCTAGCGATAATAACTGCATTATATGGGTAATAATGCATGTTATATTGATAATAATAAAAGTAATAAGTATATTTATTATACATCTGTCGATAATAACTGCATTATATGGGTAATAATGCACGTTATAATGGCAATAATATAAGTAATAAGTATAATTATTACAGTTCTAGCCATAATAACTGCATAATACGGGTAATAATGCACGTTATATTGCTAATAATATAAGTAATAAGTATAATTGTTACAGTTCTAGCGATAATAACTACATTATATGGGTAATAATGCATGTTATATTGATAATATCGAAAGTAATAAGTATAATTATTACAGTTCCAGCGATAATAACTGCATAATATGGGTAACAATGCACGTTATATTGCTAATAATATAAGTAATAAGTATAATTATTACAGTTCTAGCGATAATAACCGGATTATATGGGTAATAATGCATGTTATATTGATAATAATATAAGTAATAAGTATAATTATTACAGTTCTAGCGATAATAACTGCATTATATGCGCAATAATGCATGTTATATTGATAATATCGGGAGTAATAAGTATAATTATTACAGTTCCAGCGATAAGAACTGCATTATATGGGTAATAATGGATGTTATATTGATAATATCGGGAGTAATAAGTATAATTATTACAGTCCTAGCGATAATACTAGTAAAATATGGCTAAGAGTGCCTGTTATATTGATAATAATAAAAGTAATAAGTATATTTATTTTACTTCTGTCGATAATAACTGCATTATGTGGGTAATAATGCATGTTATATTGATAATAATATAAGTAATAAGTATAATTATTACAGTTCCAGCGATAGTAACTGCATTATATGGGTAATAATGCATGTTATATTGATAATATCGGGAGTAATAAGTATAATTATTACAGTTCTAGCGATAATAACAGCATTATATGGGTAATAATGGATGTTATATTGATAATATCTTGAGTAATAAGTATAATTATTACAGTCCTAGCGATAATACTAGTAAAATATGGCTAAGAGTGCCTGCTATATTGATAATAATAAAAGTAATAAGTATATTTATTATACTTCTATCGATAATAACTGCATTATATGGGTAATAGTGCATGTTATATTGATAATAGTATAAGTAATAAGTATAATTATTACAGTTCTAGCGATAATAACTGCATAATATGGGTAACAATGCACGTTATATTGCTAATAATATAAGTAATAAGTATAATTATTACAGTTCTAGCGATAATAACTGCATTATGTGGGTAATAATGCATGTTATATTGATAATAATAAAAGTAATACGTATATTTATTATACTTCTGTCGATAATAACTGCATTATATGGGTAATAATGCACGTTATATTGCTAATAATATAAGTAATAAGTATAATTATTACAGTTCTAGCCATAATAACTGCATAATACGGGTAATAATGCACGTTATATTGCTAATTATATAAGTAATAAGTACAATTATTACAGTTCTAGCGATAATAGCTGCATTATGTGGGTAATAATGCATGTTATATTGATAATAATAAAAGTAATAAGTATATTTAATATACTTCTGTCGATAATAACTGCATAATATGGGTAATAATGCATGTTATATTGATAATAATATAAGTAATAAGTATAATTATTACAGTTCTAGAGATAATAACTGAATTATGTGGGTAATAATGCATGTTAAATTGATAATATCGGAAGTAATAGGTATAATTATTACAGCTCCAGCGATAAGAACTGCATTATATGGGTAATAAAGGATGTTATATTGATAATATCTTGAGTAATAAGTATAATTATTATAGTCCTAGCGATAATACTAGTAAAGTATGGCTAAGAGTGCCTGTTATATTGATAATAATAAAAGTAATAAGTATATTTATTTTACTTCTGTCGATAATAACTGCATTATGTGGGTAATAATGCATGTTATATTGATAATAATATAAGTAATAAGTATAATTACTACAGTTCTAGCGATAATAACTCCATTATATGGGTAATAATGCATGTTATAATGGCAATAATATAAGTAATAAGTATAATTATTACAGTTCTAGCGATAATAACTGCATTATATGGGTAATAATGCATGTTATATTGATAATAATATAAGTGATAAGTATAATTATTACAGTTCTAGCGATAATAACTGCATAATATGGGTAACAATGCACGTTATATTGCTAATAATATAAGTAATAAGTATAATTATTACAGTTCTAGCGATAATAACTGCATTATATGGGTAATAATGCATGTTATATTGATAACAATAAAAGTAATAAGTATATTTATTATACTTCTGTCGATAATAACTGCATTATATGGGTAATAATGCATGTTATAATGGCAATAATATAAGTAATAAGTATAATTATTACAGTTCTAGCCATAATAACTGCATAATACGGGTAATAATGCACGTTATATTGCTAATAATATAAGTAATGAGTATAATTGTTACAGTTCTAGCGATAATAACTGCATTATATGGGTAATAATGCATGTTATATTGATAATATCGAAAGTAATAAGTATAATTATTACAGTTCCAGCGATAATAACTGCATAATATGGGTAACAATGCACGTTATATTGCTAATAATATAAGTAATAAGTATAATTATTACAGTTCTAGCGATAACAACTGCATTATATGGGTAATAATGGATGTTATATTGATAATATCGGGAGTAATAAGTATAATTATTACAGTCCTAGCGATAATACTAGTAAAATATGGCTAAGAGTGCCTGTTATATTGATAATAATAAAAGTAATAAGTATATTTATTATACTTCTATCGATAATAACTGCATTATATGGGTAATAGTGCATGCTATATTGCTAATAGTATAAGTAATAAGTATAATTATTACAGTTCTAGCGATAATAACTGCATAATATGGGTAACAATGCACGTTATATTGCTAATAATATAAGTAATAAGTATAATTATTACAGTTCTAGCGATAATAACTGCATTATATGGGTAATAATGCATGTTATATTGTTAATAATAAAAGTAATAAGTATATTTATTATACTTCTGTTGATAATAACTGCATTATATGAGTAATAGTGCATGTTATATTCATAATAATATAAGTAATAAGTATAATTATTACAGTTCTAGCGATAACAACTGCATTATGTGGGTAATAATGCATGTTATATTGATAATAATATAAGTAATAAGTATAATTATTACAGTTCTAGCGATAATAACTGCATTATATGGGTAATAATGCATGTTATATTGATAATAATATAAGTGATAAGTATAATTATTACAGTTCTAGCGATAATAACTGCATAATATGGGTAACAATGCACGTTATATTGCTAATAATATAAGTAATAAGTATAATTATTACAGTTCTAGCGATAATAACTGCATTATATGGGTAATAATGCATGTTATATTGATAACAATAAAAGTAATAAGTATATTTATTATACTTCTGTCGATAATAACTGCATTATATGGGTAATAATGCATGTTATAATGGCAATAATATAAGTAATAAGTATAATTATTACAGTTCTAGCCATAATAACTGCATAATACGGGTAATAATGCACGTTATATTGCTAATAATATAAGTAATGAGTATAATTGTTACAGTTCTAGCGATAATAACTGCATTATATGGGTAATAATGCATGTTATATTGATAATATCGAAAGTAATAAGTATAATTATTACAGTTCCAGCGATAATAACTGCATAATATGGGTAACAATGCACGTTATATTGCTAATAATATAAGTAATAAGTATAATTATTACAGTTCTAGCGATAACAACTGCATTATATGGGTAATAATGGATGTTATATTGATAATATCGGGAGTAATAAGTATAATTATTACAGTCCTAGCGATAATACTAGTAAAATATGGCTAAGAGTGCCTGCTATATTGATAATAATAAAAGTAATAAGTATATTTATTATACTTCTGTTGATAATAACTGCATTATATGAGTAATAGTGCATGTTATATTCATAATAATATAAGTAATAAGTATAATTATTACAGTTCTAGCGATAACAACTTGCTTATGTGGGTAATAATGCATGTTATATTGATAATAATATAAGTAATAAGTATAATTATTACAGTTCTAGCGATAATAACTGCATTATATGCGCAATAATGCATGTTATATTGATAATATCGGGAGTAATAAGTATAATTATTACAGTTCCAGCGATAGTAACTGCATTATATGGGTAATAATGCATGTTATATTGATAATATCGGGAGTAATAAGTATAATTATTACAGTTCTAGCGATAATAACTGCATTATATGGGTAATAATGGATGTTATATTGATAATATCTTGAGTAATAAGTATAATTATTACAGTCCTAGCGATAATACTAGTAAAATATGGCTAAGAGTGCCTGCTATATTGATAATAATAAAAGTAATAAGTATATTTATTATACTTCTATCGATAATAACTGCATTATATGGGTAATAGTGCATGTTATATTGATAATAGTATAAGTAATAAGTATAATTATTACAGTTCTAGCGATAATAACTGCATAATATGGGTAACAATGCACGTTATATTGCTAATAATATAAGTAATAAGTATAATTATTACAGTTCTAGCGATAATAACTGCATTATGTGGGTAATAATGCATGTTATATTGATAATAATAAAAGTAATACGTATATTTATTATACTTCTGTCGATAATAACTGCATTATATGGGTAATAATGCACGTTATATTGCTAATAATATAAGTAATAAGTATAATTATTACAGTTCTAGCCATAATAACTGCATAATACGGGTAATAATGCACGTTATATTGCTAATTATATAAGTAATAAGTACAATTATTACAGTTCTAGCGATAATAGCTGCATTATGTGGGTAATAATGCATGTTATATTGATAATAATAAAAGTAATAAGTATATTTAATATACTTCTGTCGATAATAACTGCATAATATGGGTAATAATGCATGTTATATTGATAATAATATAAGTAATAAGTATAATTATTACAGTTCTAGCGATAATAACTGAATTATGTGGGTAATAATGCATGTTAAATTGATAATATCGGAAGTAATAGGTATAATTATTACAGCTCCAGCGATAAGAACTGCATTATATGGGTAATAAAGGATGTTATATTGATAATATCTTGAGTAATAAGTATAATTATTACAGTCCTAGCGATAATACTAGTAAAGTATGGCTAAGAGTGCCTGTTATATTGATAATAATAAAAGTAATAAGTATATTTATTTTACTTCTGTCGATAATAACTGCATTATGTGGGTAATAATGCATGTTATATTGATAATAATATAAGTAATAAGTATAATTACTACAGTTCTAGCGATAATAACTCCATTATATGGGTAATAATGCATGTTATAATGGCAATAATATAAGTAATAAGTATAATTATTACAGTTCTAGCGATAATAACTGCATTATATGGGTAATAATGCATGTTATATTGATAATAATATAAGTGATAAGTATAATTATTACAGTTCTAGCGATAATAACTGCATAATATGGGTAACAATGCACGTTATATTGCTAATAATATAAGTAATAAGTATAATTATTACAGTTCTAGCGATAATAACTGCATTATATGGGTAATAATGCATGTTATATTGATAACAATAAAAGTAATAAGTATATTTATTATACTTCTGTCGATAATAACTGCATTATATGGGTAATAATGCATGTTATAATGGCAATAATATAAGTAATAAGTATAATTATTACAGTTTTAGCCATAATAACTGCATAATACGGGTAATAATGCACGTTATATTGCTAATAATATAAGTAATGAGTATAATTGTTACAGTTCTAGCGATAATAACTGCATTATATGGGTAATAATGCATGTTATATTGATAATATCGAAAGTAATAAGTATAATTATTACAGTTCCAGCGATAATAACTGCATAATATGGGTAACAATGCACGTTATATTGCTAATAATATAAGTAATAAGTATAATTATTACAGTTCTAGCGATAACAACTGCATTATATGGGTAATAATGGATGTTATATTGATAATATCGGGAGTAATAAGTATAATTATTACAGTTCCAGCGATAGTAACTGCATTATATGGGTAATAATGCATGTTATATTGATAATATCGGGAGTAATAAGTATAATTATTACAGTTCTTGCGATAATAACTGCATTACATGGGTAATAATGGATGTTATATTGATAATATCTTGAGTAATAAGTATAATTATTACAGTCCTAGCGATAATACTAGTAAAATATGGCTAAGAGTGCCTGCTATATTGATAATAATAAAAGTAATAAGTATATTTATTATACTTCTATCGATAATAACTGCATTATATGGGTAATAGTGCATGTTATATTGATAATAGTATAAGTAATAAGTATAATTATTACAGTTCTAGCGATAATAACTGCATAATATGGGTAACAATGCACGTTATATTGCTAATAATATAAGTAATAAGTATAATTATTACAGTTCTAGCGATAATAACTGCATTATATGGGTAATAATGCATGTTATATTGATAATAATAAAAGTAATAAGTATACTTATTATACTTCTGTCGATAATAACTGCATTATATGGGTAATAATGCATGTTATAATGGCAATAATATAAGTAATAAGTATAATTATTACAGTTCTAGCAGTAATAACTGCATAATATGGGTAATAATGCACGTTATATTGATAATAATATAACTAATAAGTATAATTATTACAGTTCTAGCAATAATAACTGCATAATATGGGTAATAATGCACGTTATATTGCTAATAATATAAGTAATAAGTATAATTATTACAGTTCTAGCGATAATAACTGCATTATATGGGTAATAATGCATGTTATAATGGCAATAATATAAGTAATAAGTATAATTATTACAGTTCTAGCAATAATAGCTGCATAATATGGGTAATAATGCACCTTATATTGATAATAATATAACTAATAAGTATAATTATTACATGTTCTAGCGATAATGACTGCATTATATGGGTAATAATGCATGTTATATTGATAATATCGGGAGTAATAAGTATAATTATCACAGCTCCAGCGATAAGAACTGCATTATATGGGTAATAATGGATGTTACATTGATAATATCTTGAGTAATAAGTATAATTATTACAGTCCTAGCGATAATAACTGCATTATATGGGTAATAATGCATGTTATATTGATAATAATAAAAGTAATAAGTATACTTATTATACTTCTGTCGATAATAACTGCATTATATGAGTAATAGTGCATGTTATATTGATAATAATATAAGTAATAAGTATAATTATTACGGTTCTAGCGATAACAACTGCATTATGTGGGTAATAATGCATGTTATATTGATAATATCGGGAGTAATAAGTATAATTATTGCAGTTCTATCGATAATAACTGCATAATATGGGTAATAATGCATGTTATATTGATGATAATAAAAGTAATACGTATATTTATTATAGTTCAAGCGATAATAATTGCATAAAATGGGTAATAATGCATGTTATATTGATAACAATATAAGTAATAAGTATAATTATTACAGTTCTAGCGATAATAACTGCATTATATGGGTTATAATGCACGTTATATTGCTAATAATATAAGTAATAAGTATAATTATTACAGTCCTAGCGTTAATAACTGCATTATATGGGTAATAATGCATGTTATATTGATAATATCGGGAGTAATAAGTATAATTATTACAGTTCTAGCGATAATAACTGCATTATATGGGTAATAATGGATGTTATATTGATAACATCGGGAGTAATAAGTATAATTATTACAGTTCTAGCGATAATACTATTAAAATATGGCTAAGAGTGCCTGTTATATTGATAATAATAAAAGTAATAAATATATTTATTATACTTCTGTCGATAATAACTGCATTATATGGGTAATAATGCATGTTATATTGATAATAATATAAGTAATAAGTATAATTATTACAGTTCTAGCAATAATAACTGCATAATATGGGTAATAATGCACGTTATATTGCTAATAATATAAGTAATAAGTATAATTATTACAGTTCTAGCGATAATAACTGCATTATATGGGTAATAATGGATGTTATATTGATAATATCGGGAGCAATAAGTATAATTATTACAGTCCTAGCGATAATACTAGTAAAATATGGCTAAGAGTGCCTGTTATATTGATAATAATAAAAGTAATAAGTATATTTATTATACTTCTGTCGATAATAACTGCATTATATGGGTAAAAATGCACGTTATATTGCTAATAATATAAGTAATAAGTATAATTATTACATCTCTAGCGATAATAACTGCATTATATGGGTAATAATGCATGTTGTATTGATAATATCGTGAGTAATAAGTATAATTATTATAGTTCTAGTGATAATAATAGTAAAATATGGCTAATAGTTCATGTTATACTGATAATAATAAAAGTAATAAGTATATTTATTACAGTTCTATCGATAATAACTGCATAATATGGGTAATAATGCATGTTATATTGATGATAATAAAAGTAATACGTATATTTATTGTAGTTCTAGCGATTATAACTGCATAATATCGGTAATAATGCATGTTATATTGAGAACAATATAAGTAATAAGTATAATTATTACAGTTCTAGCGATAATAACCGCATTATATGCGTAATAATGCATGTTATACTGATAATATCGGGAGTAATAAGTATAATTATTACAGCTCCAGCGATAAGAACTGCATTATATGGGTAATAATGGATGTTATATTGATAATATCTTGAGTAATAAGTATAATTATTACAGTCCTAGCGATAATACTAGTAAAATATGGCTAAGAGTGCCTGTTATATTGATAATAATAAAAGTAATAAGTATATTTATTATACTTCTATCGATAATAACTGCATTATATGGGTAATAGTGCATGTTATTTTGATAATAGTATAAGTAATAAGTATAATTATTACAGTTCTAGCGATAATAACTGCATAATATGGGTAACAATGCACGTTATATTGCTAATAATATAAGTAATAAGTATAATTATTACAGTTCTAGCGATAATAACTGCATTATATGGGTAATAATCCATGTTATATTGATAATAATAAAAGTAATAAGTATATTTATTATACTTCTGTCGATAATAACTGCATTATATGAGTAATAGTGCATGTTATATTCATAATAATATAAGTAATAAGTATAATTGTTACAGTTCTAGCGATAACAACTGCATTATGTGGGTAATAATGCATGTTATATTGATAATATCGGGAGTAATAAGTATAATTATTACAGTCCTAGCGATAATACTAGTAAAATATGGCTAAGAGTGCCTGTTATATTGATAATAATATAAGTAATAAGTATAATTATTACAGTTCTAGCGACAATAACTCCATTATATGGGTAATAATGCATGTTGTATTGATAATATCGTGAGTAATAAGTATAATTATTATAGTTCTAGTGATAATAATAGTAAAATATGGCTAATAGTGCATGTTATACTGATAATAATAAAAGTAATAAGTATATTTATTACAGTTCTATCGATAATAACTGCATAATATGGGTAATAATGCATGTTATATTGATGATAATAAAAGTAATACGTATATTTATTATAGTTCTAGCGATTATAACTGCATAATATCGGTAATAATGCATGTTATATTCAGAATAATATAAGTAATAAGTATAGTTACTACAGTCCTAGCGATAATACTAGTAAAATATGGCTAAGAGTGCCTGTTATAGTGATAATAATAAAAGTAATAAGTATACTTATTATACTTCTGTCGATAATAACTGCATTATATGGGTAATAATGCATGTTATAATGGCAATAATATAAGTAATAAGTATAATTATTACAGTTCTAGCAGTAATAACTGCATAATATGGGTAATAATGCACGTTATATTGATAATAATATAACTAATAAGTATAATTATTACAGTTCTAGCAATAATAACTGCATAATATGGGTAATAATGCACGTTATATTGCTAATAATATAAGTAATAAGTATAATTACTACAGTTCTAGCGATAATAACTCCATTATATGGGTAATAATGCATGTTATAATGGCAATAATATAAGTAATAAGTATAATTATTACAGATCTAGCGATAATAACTGCATTATATGGGTAATAATGCATGTTATATTGATAATAATATAAGTAATAAGTATAATTATTACAGTTCTAGCGATAATAACTGCATAATATGGGTAACAATGCACGTTATATTGCTAATAATATAAGTAATAAGTATAATTATTACAGTTCTAGCGATAATAACTGCATTATATGGGTAATAATGCATGTTATATTGATAATAATAAAAGTAATAAGTATATTTATTATACTTCTGTCGATAATAACTGCATTATATGGGTAATCATGCATGTTATAATGGCAATAATATAAGTAATAAGTATAATTATAACAGTTCTAGCCATAATAACTGCATAATACGGGTAATAATGCACGTTATATTGCTAATAATATAAGTAATAAGTATAATTGTTACAGTTCTAGCGATAATAACTGCATTATATGGGTAATAATGCATGCTATATTGATAATATCGAAAGTAATAAGTATAATTATTACAGTTCCAGCGATAATAACTGCTTAATATGGGTAACAGTGCACGTTATATTGCTAATAATATAAGTAATAAGTATAATTATTACAGTTCTAGCGATAATAACTGCATTATATGGGTAATAATGCATGTTATATTGATAATAGTATAAGTAATAAGTATAATTATTACAGTTCTAGCGATAATAACTGCATTATATGGTTAATAATGCATGTTATATTGATAATAATATAAGTAATAAGTATAATTATTACAGTTCTAGCGATAATAACTGCATAATATGGGTAACAATGCACGTTATATTGCTAATAATATAAGTAATAAGTATAATTATTACAGTTCTAGCGATAATAACTGCATTATATGGGTAATAATGCATGTTATATTGATAATAATAAAAGTAATACGTATAATTATTATACTTCTGTCGATAATAACTGCATTATATGGGTAATAATGCATGTTATAATGGCAATAATATAAGTAATAAGTATAATTATTACAGTTCTAGCCATAATAACTGCATAATACGGGTAATAATGCACGTTATATTGCTAATAATATAACTAATAAGTATAATTGTTACAGTTCTAGCGATAATAACTGCATTATATGGGTAATAATGCATGTTATATTGATAATATCGAAAGTAATAAGTATAATTATTACAGTTCCAGCGATAATAACTGCATAATATGGGTAACAGTGCACGTTATATTGCTAATAATATAAGTAATAAGTATAATTATTACAGTTCTAGCGATAATAACTGCATTATATGGGTAATAATGCATGTTATATTGATAATAGTATAAGTAATAAGTATAATTATTACAGTTCTAGCGATAATAACTGCATAATATGGGTAACAATGCACGTTATATTGCTAATAATATAAGTAATAAGTATAATTATTACAGTTCTAGCGATAATAACTGGATTATATGGGTAATAATGCATGTTATATTGATAATAATATAAGTAATAAGTATAATTATTACAGTTCTAGCGATAATAACTGCATTATATGCGCAATAATGCATGTTATATTGATAATATCGGGAGTAATAAGTATAATTATTACAGTTCCAGCGATAATAACTGCATTATATGGGTAATAATGGATGTTATATTGATAATATCGGGAGTAATAAGTATAATTATTACAGTCCTAGCGATAATACTAGTAAAATATGGCTAAGAGTGCCTGTTATATTGATAATAATAAAAGTAATAAGTATATTTATTATACTTCTATCGATAATAACTGCATTATATGGGTAATAGTGCATGTTATATTGATAATAGTATAAGTAATAAGTATAATTATTACAGTTCTAGCGATAATAACTGCATAATATGGGTAACAGTGCACGTTATATTGCTAATAATATAAGTAATAATTATAATTATTACAGTTCTAGCGATAATAACTGCATTATATGGGTAATAATGCATGTTATATTGATAATAATAAAAGTAATAAGTATATTTATTATACTTCTGTTGATAATAACTGCATTATATGAGTAATAGTGCATGTTATATTCATAATAATATAAGTAATAAGTATAATTATTACAGTTCTAGCGATAACAACTGCATTATGTGGGTAATAATGCATATTATATTGACAATATCGGGAGTAATAAGTATAATTATTACAGTCCTAGCGATAATACCAGTAAAATATGGCTAAGAGTGCCTGTTACATTGATAATAATAAAAGTAATAAGTATATTTATTATACTTCTGTCGATAATAACTGCATTATATGGGTAATAGTGCATGTTATATTGATAACAGTATAAGTAATAAGTATAATTATTACAGTTCTAGCGATAATAACTGCATTATGTGGGTAATAATGCATGTTATATTGATAATATCGGGAGTAATAGGTATAATTATTACAGCTCCAGCGATAAGAACTGCATTATATGGGTAATAATGGATGTTACATTGATAATATCTTGAGTAATAAGTATAATTATTACAGTCCTAGCGATAATACTAGTAAAATATGGCTAAGAGTGCCTGTTATATTGATAATAATAAAAGTAATAAGTATATTTATTATACTTCTGTCGATAATAACTGCATTATATGGGTAATAATGCATGTTATATTGATAATAATATAAGTAATAAGTATAATTACTACAGTTCTAGCGATAATAACTCCATTATATGGGTAATAATGCATGTTATATTGCTAATAATATAAGTAATAAGTATAATTATTACAGTTCTAGCGATAATAACTGCATTATATGCGTAATAATACATGTTATATTGATAATATCGGGAGTAATAAGTATAATTATTACAGCTCCAGCGATAAGAACTACATTATATGGGTAATAATGGATGTTATATTGCTAATAATATAAGTAATAAGTATAATTATTACAGTTCTAGCGATAATAACTGCATTATATGGGTAATAATGCATGTTATATTGATAATAATAAAAGTAATAAGTATATTTATTATACTTCTGTCGATAATAACTGCATTATATGAGTAATAGTGCATGTTATATTGATAATAATATAAGTAATAAGTATAATTATTACGGTTCTAGCGATAACAACTGCATTATGTGGGTAATAATGCATGTTATATTGATAATATCGGGAGTAATAAGTATAATTATTACAGTTCTATCGATAATAACTGCATAATATGGGTAATAATGCATGTTATATTGATGATAATTAAAGTAATACGTATATTTATTATAGTTCTAGCAATAATAACTGCATAAAATGGGTAATAATGCATGTTATATTGATAACAATATAAGTAATAAGTATAATTATTACAGTTCTAGCGATAATAACTGAATTATGTGGGTAATAATGCATGTTAAATTGATAATATCGGGAGTAATAGGTATAATTATTACAGCTCCAGCGATCAAAACTGCATTATATGAGTAATAAAGGATGTTATATTGATAATATCTTGAGTAATAAGTATAATTACTACAGTCCTAGCGATAATACTAGTAAAATATGGCTAATAGTGCCTGTTATATTGATAATAATAAAAGTAATAAGTATATTTATTATACTTCTGTCGATAATAACTGCATTATATGGGTAATAATGCATGTTATATTGATAATAATATAAGTAATAAGTATAATTACTACAGTTCTAGCGATAATAACTCCATTATATGGGTAATAATGCATGTTATAATGGCAATAATATAAGTAATAAGTATAATTATTACAGTTCTAGCAATAATAGCTGCATAATATGGGTAATAATGCACCTTATATTGATAATAATATAACTAATAAGTATAATTATTACAGTTCTAGCGATAATGACTGCATTATATGGGTAATAATGCATGTTATATTGATAATATCGGGAGTAATAAGTATAATTATTACAGCTCCAGCGATAAGAACTGCATTATATGGGTAATAATGGATGTTACATTGATAATATCTTGAGTAATAAGTATAATTATTACAGTCCTAGCGATAATACTAGTAAAATATGGCTAAGAGTGCCTGTTATATTGATAATAATAAAAGTAATAAGTATATTTATTATACTTCTGTCGATAATAACTGCATTATATGGGTAATAATGCATGTTATATTGATAATAATATAAGTAATAAGTATAATTACTACAGTTCTAGCGATAATAACTCCATTATATGGGTAATAATGCATGTTATATTGCTAATAATATAAGTAATAAGTATAATTATTACAGTTCTAGCGATAATAACTGCATTATATGCGTAATAATGCATGTTATATTGATAATATCGGGAGTGATAAGTATAATTATTACAGCTCCAGCGATAAGAACTGCATTATATGGGTAATAATGGATGTTATATTGGTAATAATATAAGTAATAAGTATAATTATCACAGTTCTAGCGATAATAACTGCATTATATGGGTAATAATGCATGTTATATTGATAATAATAAAAGTAATAAGTATATTTATTATACTTCTGTCGATAATAACTGCATTATATGAGTAATAGTGCATGTTATATTGATAATAATTTAAGTAATAAGTATAATTATTACGGTTCTAGCGATAACAACTGCATTATGTGGGTAATAATGCATGTTATATTGATAATATCGGGAGTAATAAGTATAATTATTACAGTTCTATCGATAATAACTGCATAATATGGGTAATAATGCATGTTATATTGATGATAATAAAAGTAATACGTTTATTTATTATAGTTCTAGCGATAATAACTGCATAAAATGGGTAATAATGCATGTTATATTGATAACAATATAAGTTATAAGTATAATTATTACAGTCCTAGCGTTAATAACTGCATTATGTGGGTAATAATGCATGTTATATTGATAATATCGGGAGTAATAAGTATAATTATTACAGTTCTAGCGATAATAACTGCATTATATGGGTAATAATGCATGTTATATTGATGATAATAAAAGTAATACGTATATTTATTATAGTTCTAGCAATAATAACTACATAATATGGGTAATAATACATGCTATATTGATGATAATAAAAGTACTAAGTATATTTATTGTAGTTCCAGCGATTATAACGGAATAATATGCATAATAATGCACGTTATATTGCTAATATTATAAGTAATAAGTAAAATTATTACAGTTCTAGCGATAATAACTGCATTATATGGGAAATAATGCATGTTATATTGATAATATCGGGAGTAATAAGTATAATTATTATAGTTCTAGCGATAATAATAGTAAAATATGGCTAATAGTGCCTGTTATATTGATAATAATAAAAGTAATAAGTATATTTATTATACTTCTATCGATAATAACTGCATTATATGGGTAATAGTGCATGTTATATTGATAATAGTATAAGTAATAAGTATAATTATTACAGTTCTAGCGATAATAACTGCATAATATGGGTAACAATGCACGTTATATTGCTAATAATATAAGTAATAATTATAATTATTACAGTTCTAGCGATAATAACTGCATTATATGGGTAATAATGCATGTTATATTGATAATAATAAAAGTAATAAGTATATTTATTATACTTCTGTTGATAATAACTGCATTATATGAGTAATAGTGCATGTTATATTCATAATAATATAAGTAATAAGTATAATTATTACAGTTCTAGCGATAACAACTGCATTATGTGGGTAATAATGCATATTATATTGACAATATCGGGAGTAATAAGTATAATTATTACAGTCCTAGCGATAATACCAGTAAAATATGGCTAAGAGTGCCTGTTACATTGATAATAATAAAAGTAATAAGTATATTTATTATACTTCTGTCGATAATAACTGCATTATATGGGTAATAGTGCATGTTATATTGATAACAGTATAAGTAATAAGTATAATTATTACAGTTCTAGCGATAATAACTGCATTATGTGGGTAATAATGCATGTTAAATTGATAATATCGGGAGTAATCGGTATAATTATTACAGCTCCAGCGATAAAAACTGCATTATATGAGTAATAAAGGATGTTATATTGATAATATCTTGAGTAATAAGTATAATTACTACAGTCCTAGCGATAATACTAGTAAAATATGGCTAATAGTGCCTGTTATATTGATAATAATAAAAGTAATAAGTATATTTATTATACTTCTGTCGATAATAACTGCATTATATGGGTAATAATGCATGTTATATTGATAATAATATAAGTAATAAGTATAATTACTACAGTTCTAGCGATAATAACTCCATTATATGGGTAATAATGCATGTTATATTGCTAATAATATAAGTAATAAGTATAATTATTACAGTTCTAGCGATAATAACTGCATTATATGCGTAATAATGCATGTTATATTGATAATATCGGGAGTAATAAGTATAATTATTACAGCTCCAGCGATAAGAACTACATTATATGGGTAATAATGGATGTTATATTGCTAATAATATAAGTAATAAGTATAATTATTACAGTTCTAGCGATAATAACTGCATTATATGGGTAATAATGCATGTTATATTGATAATAATAAAAGTAATAAGTATATTTATTATACTTCTGTCGATAATAACTGCATTATATGAGTAATAGTGCATGTTATATTGATAATAATATAAGTAATAAGTATAATTATTACGGTTCTAGCGATAACAACTGCATTATGTGGGTAATAATGCATGTTATATTGATAATATCGGGAGTAATAAGTATAATTATTACAGTTCTATCGATAATAACTGCATAAAATGGGTAATAATGCATGTTATATTGATAACAATATAAGTAATAAGTATAATTATTACAGTTCTAGCGATAATAACTGCATTATATGGGTAATAATGCACGTTATATTGCTAATAATATAAGTAATAAGTATAATTATTACAGTCCTAGCGTTAATAACTGCATTATATGGGTAATAATGCATGTTATATTGATAATATCGGGAGTAATAAGTATAATTATTACAGTTCTAGCGATAATAACTGCATTATATGGGTAATAATGGATGTTATATTGATAACATCGGGAGTAATAAGTATAATTATTACAGTTCTAGCGATAATACTAGTAAAATATGGCTAAGAGTGCCTGTTATATTGATAATAATAAAAGTAATAAGTATATTTATTATACTTCTGTCGATAATAACTGCATTATATGGGTAATAATGCATGTTATATTCATAATAATATAAGTAATAAGTATAATTACTACAGTTCTAGCGATAATAACTCCATTATATGGGTAATAATGCATGTTATAATGGCAATAATATAAGTAATAAGTATAATTATTACAGTTCAAGCAATAATAGCTGCATAATATGGGTAATAATGCACCTTATATTGATAATAATATAACTAATAAGTATAATTATTACAGTCCTAGCGATAATACTAGTAAAATATGGCTAAGAGTGCCTGTTATATTGATAATAATAAAAGTAATAAGTATATTTATTATACTTCTGTCGATAATAACTGCATTATATGGGTAATAATGCATGTTATATTGATAATAATATAAGTAATAAGTATAATTACTACAGATCTAGCGATAATAACTCCATTATATGGGTAATAATGCATGTTATATTGCTAATAATATAAGTAATAAGTATAATTATTACAGTTCTAGCGATAATAACTGCATTATATGCGTAATAATGCATGTTATATTGATAATATCGGGAGTAATAAGTATAATTATTACAGTTCTATCGATAATAACTGCATAATATGGGTAATAATGCATGTTATATTGATGATAATTAAAGTAATACGTATATTTATTATAGTTCTAGCGATAATAACTGCATAAAATGGGTAATAATGCATGTTATATTGATAACAATATAAGTAATAAGTATAATTATTACAGTTCTAGCGATAATAACTGAATTATGTGGCTAATAATGCATGTTAAATTGATAATATCGGGAGTAATAGGTATAATTATTACAGCTCCAGCGATCAAAACTGCATTATATGAGTAATAAAGGATGTTATATTGATAATATCTTGAGTAATAAGTATAATTACTACAGTCCTAGCGATAATACTAGTAAAATATGGCTAATAGTGCCTGTTATATTGATAATAATAAAAGTAATAAGTATATTTATTATACTTCTGTCGATAATAACTGCATTATATGGGTAATAATGCATGTTATATTGATAATAATATAAGTAATATGTATAATTACCACAGTTCTAGCGATAATAACTCCATTATATGGGTAATAATGCATGTTATAATGGCAATAATATAAGTAATAAGTATAATTATTACAGTTCTAGCAATAATAGCTGCATAATATGGGTAATAATGCACCTTATATTGATAATAATATAACTAATAAGTATAATTATTACAGTTCTAGCGATAATGACTGCATTATATGGGTAATAATGCATGTTATATTGATAATATCGGGAGTAATAAGTATAATTATTACAGCTCCAGCGATAAGAACTGCATTATATGGGTAATAATGGATGTTACATTGATAATATCTTGAGTAATAAGTATAATTATTACAGTCCTAGCGATAATACTAGTAAAATATGGCTAAGAGTGCCTGTTATATTGATAATAATAAAAGTAATAAGTATATTTATTATACTTCTGTCGATAATAACTGCATTATATGGGTAATAATGCATGTTATATTGATAATAATATAAGTAATAAGTATAATTACTACAGTTCTAGCGATAATAACTCCATTATATGGGTAATAATGCATGTTATATTGCTAATAATATAAGTAATAAGTATAATTATTACAGTTCTAGCGATAATAACTGCATTATATGCGTAATAATGCATGTTATATTGATAATATCGGGAGTAATAAGTATAATTATTACAGCTCCAGCGATAAGAACTACATTATATGGGTAATAATGGATGTTATATTGCTAATAATATAAGTAATAAGTATAATTATTACAGTTCTAGCGATAATAACTGCATTATATGGGTAATAATGCATGTTATATTGATAATAATAAAAGTAATAAGTATATTTATTATACTTCTGTCGATAATAACTGCATTATATGAGTAATAGTGCATGTTATATTGATAATAATATAAGTAATAAGTATAATTATTACGGTTCTAGCGATAACAACTGCATTATGTGGGTAATAATGCATGTTATATTGATAATATCGGGAGTAATAAGTATAATTATTACAGTTCTATCGATAATAACTGCATAATATGGGTAATAATGCATGTTATATTGATGATAATAAAAGTAATACGTATATTTATTATAGTTCTAGCGATAATAACTGCATAAAATGGGTAATAATGCATGTTATATTGATAACAATATAAGTAATAAGTATAATTATTACAGTTCTAGCGATAATAACTGCATTATATGGGTAATAATGCACGTTATATTGCTAATAATATAAGTAATAAGTATAATTATTACAGTCCTAGCGTTAATAACTGCATTATATGGGTAATAATGCATGTTATATTGATAATATCGGGAGTAATAAGTATAATTATTACAGTTCTAGCGATAATAACTGCATTATATGGGTAATAATGGATGTTATATTGATAACATCGGGAGTAATAAGTATAATTATTACAGTTCTAGCGATAATACTAGTAAAATATGGCTAAGAGTGCCTGTTATATTGATAATAATAAAAGTAATAAGTATATTTATTATACTTCTGTCGATAATAACTGCATTATATGGGTAATAATGCATGTTATATTCATAATAATATAAGTAATAAGTATAATTACTACAGTTCTAGCGATAATAACTCCATTATATGGGTAATAATGCATGTTATAATGGCAATAATATAAGTAATAAGTATAATTATTACAGTTCAAGCAATAATAGCTGCATAATATGGGTAATAATGCACCTTATATTGATAATAATATAACTAATAAGTATAATTATTACAGTCCTAGCGATAATACTAGTAAAATATGGCTAAGAGTGCCTGTTATATTGATAATAATAAAAGTAATAAGTATATTTATTATACTTCTGTCGATAATAACTGCATTATATGGGTAATAATGCATGTTATATTGATAATAATATAAGTAATAAGTATAATTACTACAGATCTAGCGATAATAACTCCATTATATGGGTAATAATGCATGTTATATTGCTAATAATATAAGTAATAAGTATAATTATTACAGTTCTAGCGATAATAACTGCATTATATGGGTAATAATGCATGTTATATTGATAATAATAAAAGTAATAAGTATATTTATTATACTTCTGTCGATAATAACTGCATTATATGAGTAATAGTGCATGTTATATTGATAATAATATAAGTAATAAGTATAATTATTACGGTTCTAGCGATAACAACTGCATTATGTGGGTAATAATGCATGTTATATTGATAATATCGGGAGTAATAAGTATAATTATTACAGTTCTATCGATAATAACTGCATAAAATGGGTAATAATGCATGTTATATTGATAACAATATAAGTAATAAGTATAATTATTACAGTTCTAGCGATAATAACTGCATTATATGGGTAATAATGCACGTTATATTGCTAATAATATAAGTAATAAGTATAATTATTACAGTCCTAGCGTTAATAACTGCATTATATGGGTAATAATGCATGTTATATTGATAATATCGGGAGTAATAAGTATAATTATTACAGTTCTAGCGATAATAACTGCATTATATGGGTAATAATGGATGTTATATTGATAACATCGGGAGTAATAAGTATAATTATTACAGTTCTAGCGATAATACTAGTAAAATATGGCTAAGAGTGCCTGTTATATTGATAATAATAAAAGTAATAAGTATATTTATTATACTTCTGTCGATAATAACTGCATTATATGGGTAATAATGCATGTTATATTCATAATAATATAAGTAATAAGTATAATTACTACAGTTCTAGCGATAATACCTCCATTATATGGGTAATAATGCATGTTATAATGGCAATAATATAAGTAATAAGTATAATTATTACAGTTCAAGCAATAATAGCTGCATAATATGGGTAATAATGCACCTTATATTGATAATAATATAACTAATAAGTATAATTATTACAGTCCTAGCGATAATACTAGTAAAATATGGCTAAGAGTGCCTGTTATATTGATAATAATAAAAGTAATAAGTATATTTATTATACTTCTGTCGATAATAACTGCATTATATGGGTAATAATGCATGTTATATTGATAATAATATAAGTAATAAGTATAATTACTACAGATCTAGCGATAATAACTCCATTATATGGGTAATAATGCATGTTATATTGCTAATAATATAAGTAATAAGTATAATTATTACAGTTCTAGCGATAATAACTGCATTATATGCGTAATAATGCATGTTATATTGATAATATCGGGAGTAATAAGTATAATTATTACAGTTCTATCGATAATAACTGCATAATATGGGTAATAATGCATGTTATATTGATGATAATTAAAGTAATACGTATATTTATTATAGTTCTAGCGATAATAACTGCATAAAATGGGTAATAATGCATGTTATATTGATAACAATATAAGTAATAAGTATAATTATTACAGTTCTAGCGATAATAACTGAATTATGTGGCTAATAATGCATGTTAAATTGATAATATCGGGAGTAATAGGTATAATTATTACAGCTCCAGCGATCAAAACTGCATTATATGAGTAATAAAGGATGTTATATTGATAATATCTTGAGTAATAAGTATAATTACTACAGTCCTAGCGATAATACTAGTAAAATATGGCTAATAGTGCCTGTTATATTGATAATAATAAAAGTAATAAGTATATTTATTATACTTCTGTCGATAATAACTGCATTATATGGGTAATAATGCATGTTATATTGATAATAATATAAGTAATATGTATAATTACCACAGTTCTAGCGATAATAACTCCATTATATGGGTAATAATGCATGTTATAATGGCAATAATATAAGTAATAAGTATAATTATTACAGTTCTAGCAATAATAGCTGCATAATATGGGTAATAATGCACCTTATATTGATAATAATATAACTAATAAGTATAATTATTACAGTTCTAGCGATAATGACTGCATTATATGGGTAATAATGCATGTTATATTGATAATATCGGGAGTAATAAGTATAATTATTACAGCTCCAGCGATAAGAACTGCATTATATGGGTAATAATGGATGTTACATTGATAATATCTTGAGTAATAAGTATAATTATTACAGTCCTAGCGATAATACTAGTAAAATATGGCTAAGAGTGCCTGTTATATTGATAATAATAAAAGTAATAAGTATATTTATTATACTTCTGTCGATAATAACTGCATTATATGGGTAATAATGCATGTTATATTGATAATAATATAAGTAATAAGTATAATTACTACAGTTCTAGCGATAATAACTCCATTATATGGGTAATAATGCATGTTATATTGCTAATAATATAAGTAATAAGTATAATTATTACAGTTCTAGCGATAATAACTGCATTATATGCGTAATAATGCATGTTATATTGATAATATCGGGAGTAATAAGTATAATTATTACAGCTCCAGCGATAAGAACTACATTATATGGGTAATAATGGATGTTATATTGCTAATAATATAAGTAATAAGTATAATTATTACAGTTCTAGCGATAATAACTGCATTATATGGGTAATAATGCATGTTATATTGATAATAATAAAAGTAATAAGTATATTTATTATACTTCTGTCGATAATAACTGCATTATATGAGTAATAGTGCATGTTATATTGATAATAATATAAGTAATAAGTATAATTATTACGGTTCTAGCGATAACAACTGCATTATGTGGGTAATAATGCATGTTATATTGATAATATCGGGAGTAATAAGTATAATTATTACAGTTCTATCGATAATAACTGCATAATATGGGTAATAATGCATGTTATATTGATGATAATAAAAGTAATACGTATATTTATTATAGTTCTAGCGATAATAACTGCATAAAATGGGTAATAATGCATGTTATATTGATAACAATATAAGTAATAAGTATAATTATTACAGTTCTAGCGATAATAACTGCATTATATGGGTAATAATGCACGTTATATTGCTAATAATATAAGTAATAAGTATAATTATTACAGTCCTAGCGTTAATAACTGCATTATATGGGTAATAATGCATGTTATATTGATAATATCGGGAGTAATAAGTATAATTATTACAGTTCTAGCGATAATAACTGCATTATATGGGTAATAATGGATGTTATATTGATAACATCGGGAGTAATAAGTATAATTATTACAGTTCTAGCGATAATACTAGTAAAATATGGCTAAGAGTGCCTGTTATATTGATAATAATAAAAGTAATAAGTATATTTATTATACTTCTGTCGATAATAACTGCATTATATGGGTAATAATGCATGTTATATTCATAATAATATAAGTAATAAGTATAATTACTACAGTTCTAGCGATAATAACTCCATTATATGGGTAATAATGCATGTTATAATGGCAATAATATAAGTAATAAGTATAATTATTACAGTTCTAGCAATAATAGCTGCATAATATGGGTAATAATGCACCTTATATTGATAATAATATAACTAATAAGTATAATTATTACAGTCCTAGCGATAATAACTGCATTATATGGGTAATAATGCATGTTATATTGATAATAATAAAAGTAATAAGTATATTTATTATACTTCTGTCGATAATAACTGCATTATATGAGTAATAGTGCATGTTATATTGATAATAATATAAGTAATAAGTATAATTATTACGGTTCCAGCGATAACAACTGCATTATGTGGGTAATAATGCATGTTATATTGATAATATCGGGAGTAATAAGTATAATTATTACAGTTCTATCGATAATAACTGCATAATATGGGTAATAATGCATGTTATATTGATGATAATTAAAGTAATACGTATATTTATTATAGTTCTAGCGATAATAACTGCATAAAATGGGTAATAATGCATGTTATATTGATAACAATATAAGTAATAAGTATAATTATTACAGTTCTAGCGATAATAACTGAATTATGTGGGTAATAATGCATGTTAAATTGATAATATCGGGAGTAATAGGTATAATTATTACAGCTCCAGCGATCAAAACTGCATTATATGAGTAATAAAGGATGTTATATTGATAATATCTTGAGTAATAAGTATAATTACTACAGTCCTAGCGATAATACTAGTAAAATATGGCTAATAGTGCCTGTTATATTGATAATAATAAAAGTAATAAGTATATTTATTATACTTCTGTCGATAATAACTGCATTATATGGGTAATAATGCATGTTATATTGATAATAATATAAGTAATAAGTATAATTACTACAGTTCTAGCGATAATAACTCCATTATATGGGTAATAATGCATGTTATAATGGCAATAATATAAGTAATAAGTATAATTATTACAGTTCTAGCAATAATAGCTGCATAATATGGGTAATAATGCACCTTATATTGATAATAATATAACTAATAAGTATAATTATTACAGTTCTAGCGATAATGACTGCATTATATGGGTAATAATGCATGTTATATTGATAATATCGGGAGTAATAAGTATAATTATTACAGCTCCAGCGATAAGAACTGCATTATATGGGTAATAATGGATGTTACATTGATAATATCTTGAGTAATAAGTATAATTATTACAGTCCTAGCGATAATACTAGTAAAATATGGCTAAGAGTGCCTGTTATATTGATAATAATAAAAGTAATAAGTATATTTATTATACTTCTGTCGATAATAACTGCATTATATGGGTAATAATGCATGTTATATTGATAATAATATAAGTAATAAGTATAATTACTACAGTTCTAGCGATAATAACTCCATTATATGGGTAATAATGCATGTTATATTGCTAATAATATAAGTAATAAGTATAATTATTACAGTTCTAGCGATAATAACTGCATTATATGCGTAATAATGCATGTTATATTGATAATATCGGGAGTAATAAGTATAATTATTACAGCTCCAGCGATAAGAACTACATTATATGGGTAATAATGGATGTTATATTGCTAATAATATAAGTAATAAGTATAATTATTACAGTTCTAGCGATAATAACTGCATTATATGGGTAATAATGCATGTTATATTGATAATAATAAAAGTAATAAGTATATTTATTATACTTCTGTCGATAATAACTGCATTATATGAGTAATAGTGCATGTTATATTGATAATAATATAAGTAATAAGTATAATTATTACGGTTCTAGCGATAACAACTGCATTATGTGGGTAATAATGCATGTTATATTGATAATATCGGGAGTAATAAGTATAATTATTACAGTTCTATCGATAATAACTGCATAATATGTGTAATAATGCATGTTATATTGATGATAATAAAAGTAATACGTATATTTATTATAGTTCTAGCGATAATAACTGCATAAAATGGGTAATAATGCATGTTATATTGATAACAATATAAGTAATAAGTATAATTATTACAGTTCTAGCGATAATAACTGCATTATATGGGTAATAATGCACGTTATATTGCTAATAATATAAGTAATAAGTATAATTATTACAGTCCTAGCGTTAATAACTGCATTATATGGGTAATAATGCATGTTATATTGATAATATCGGGAGTAATAAGTATAATTATTACAGTTCTAGCGATAATAACTGCATTATATGGGTAATAATGGATGTTATATTGATAACATCGGGAGTAATAAGTATAATTATTACAGTTCTAGCGATAATACTAGTAAAATATGGCTAAGAGTGCCTGTTATATTGATAATAATAAAAGTAATAAGTATATTTATTATACTTCTGTCGATAATAACTGCATTATATGGGTAATAATGCATGTTATATTCATAATAATATAAGTAATAAGTATAATTACTACAGTTCTAGCGATAATAACTCCATTATATGGGTAATAATGCATGTTATAATGGCAATAATATAAGTAATAAGTATAATTATTACAGTTCTAGCAATAATAGCTGCATAATATGGGTAATAATGCACCTTATATTGATAATAATATAACTAATAAGTATAATTATTACAGTCCTAGCGATAATACTAGTAAAATATGGCTAAGAGTGCCTGTTATATTGATAATAATAAAAGTAATAAGTATATTTATTATACTTCTGTCGATAATAACTGCATTATATGGGTAATAATGCATGTTATATTGATAATAATATAAGTAATAAGTATAATTACTACAGATCTAGCGATAATAACTCCATTATATGGGTAATAATGCATGTTATATTGCTAATAATATAAGTAATAAGTATAATTATTACAGTTCTAGCGATAATAACTGCATTATATGCGTAATAATGCATGTTATATTGATAATATCGGGAGTAATAAGTATAATTATTACAGCTCCAGCGATAAGAACTGCATTATATGGGTAATAATGGATGTTATATTGCTAATAATATAAGTAATAAGTATAATTATTACAGTTCTAGCGATAATAACTGCATTATATGGGTAATAATGCATGTTATATTGATAATAATAAAAGTAATAAGTATATTTATTATACTTCTGTCGATAATAACTGCATTATATGAGTAATAGTGCATGTTATATTGATAATAATATAAGTAATAAGTATAATTATTACGGTTCCAGCGATAACAACTGCATTATGTGGGTAATAATGCATGTTATATTGATAATATCGGGAGTAATAAGTATAATTATTACAGTTCTATCGATAATAGCTGCATAATATGGGTAATAATGCATGTTATATTGATGATAATTAAAGTAATACGTATATTTATTATAGTTCTAGCGATAATAACTGCATAAAATGGGTAATAATGCATGTTATATTGATAACAATATAAGTAATAAGTATAATTATTACAGTTCTAGCGATAATAACTGAATTATGTGGGTAATAATGCATGTTAAATTGATAATATCGGGAGTAATAGGTATAATTATTACAGCTCCAGCGATCAAAACTGCATTATATGAGTAATAAAGGATGTTATATTGATAATATCTTGAGTAATAAGTATAATTACTACAGTCCTAGCGATAATACTAGTAAAATATGGCTAATAGTGCCTGTTATATTGATAATAATAAAAGTAATAAGTATATTTATTATACTTCTGTCGATAATAACTGCATTATATGGGTAATAATGCATGTTATATTGATAATAATATAAGTAATAAGTATAATTACTACAGTTCTAGCGATAATAACTCCATTATATGGGTAATAATGCATGTTATAATGGCAATAATATAAGTAATAAGTATAATTATTACAGTTCTAGCAATAATAGCTGCATAATATGGGTAATAATGCACCTTATATTGATAATAATATAACTAATAAGTATAATTATTACAGTTCTAGCGATAATGACTGCATTATATGGGTAATAATGCATGTTATATTGATAATATCGGGAGTAATAAGTATAATTATTACAGCTCCAGCGATAAGAACTGCATTATATGGGTAATAATGGATGTTACATTGATAATATCTTGAGTAATAAGTATAATTATTACAGTCCTAGCGATAATACTAGTAAAATATGGCTAAGAGTGCCTGTTATATTGATAATAATAAAAGTAATAAGTATATTTATTATACTTCTGTCGATAATAACTGCATTATATGGGTAATAATGCATGTTATATTGATAATAATATAAGTAATAAGTATAATTACTACAGTTCTAGCGGTAATAACTCCATTATATGGGTAATAATGCATGTTATAATGGCAATAATATAAGTAATAAGTATAATTATTACAGTTCTAGCAATAATAGCTGCATAATATGGGTAATAATGCACCTTATATTGATAATAATATAACTAATAAGTATAATTATTACAGTTCTAGCGATAATGACTGCATTATATGGGTAATAATGCATGTTATATTGATAATATCGGGAGTAATAAGTATAATTATTACAGCTCCAGCGATAAGAACTGCATTATATGGGTAATAATGGATGTTATATTGCTAATAATATAAGTAATAAGTATAATTATCACAGTTCTAGCGATAATAACTGCATTATATGGGTAATAATGCATGTTATATTGATAATAATAAAAGTAATAAGTATATTTATTATACTTCTGTCGATAATAACTGCATAATATGGGTAATAATGCATGTTATATTGATGATAATAAAAGTAATACGTATATTTATTATAGTTCTAGCGATAATAACTGCATAAAATGGGTAATAATGCATGTTATATTGATAACAATATAAGTAATAAGTATAATTATTACAGTTCTAGCGATAATAACTGCATTATATGGGTAATAATGCACGTTATATTGCTAATAATATAAGTAATAAGTATAATTATTACAGTTCTAGCGATAATAACTGCATTATATGCGTAATAATGCATGTTACATTAATGATAATAAAAGTAATACGTATATTTATTATAGTTCTAGCGATAATAACTGCATAAAGTGGGTAATAATGCATGTTACATTGATAATAATATAAGTAATAAGTATAATTATTATAGTTCTAGCGATAATAATAGTAAAATATGGCTAATAGTGCATGTTATATTGATAATAACAAAAGTAATAAGTATATTTATTATAGTTCTATCGATAATAACTGCATAATATTGGTAATAATGCATGTTATATTGATGATAATAAAAGTAATACGTATATTTATTATAGTTCTAGCAATAATAACTACATAATATGGGTAATAATACATGCTATATTGATGATAATAAAAGTACTAAGTATATTTATTGTAGTTCCAGCGATTATAACGGAATAATATGCATAATAATGCACGTTATATTGCTAATATTATAAGTAATAAGTAAAATTATTACAGTTCTAGCGATAATAACTGCATTATATGGGAAATAATGCATGTTATATTGATAATATCGGGAGTAATAAGTATAATTATTATAGTTCTAGCGATAATAATAGTAAAATATGGCTAATAGTGCATGTTATATTGATAATAATAAAAGTAATAAGTATATTTATTAGAGTTCTATCGATAATAACTGCATAATATGAGTAATAATGCATGTTATATTGATGATAATAAAAGCACTAGGTATATTTATTATAGTTCTAGCGATTATAATTGCACAATATGCGTAATAATGCATGTTATATTGATAATAATATAAGTAATAAGTATAATTATTACAGTTCTAGCGATAATAACTGCATTATATGGGTAATAGTGCATGTTATATTGATAATATTGGGAGTAATAAGTACAATTATTATAGTTCTAGCGATAATAATAGTAAAATATGGCCAAAAGTGCATGTTATATTGATAATAATAAAAGTAATAAGTATATTTATTATAGTTCTATCAATAATAACTGCATAATATGGGTAATAATGCACGTTATATTGCTAATAATATAAGTAGTAAGTATAATTATTACAGTTGTGGAGATAATAACTGCATTATATGGGTAATAATGCATGTTATATTGATAATATCGGGAGTAATAAGTATATTTATTATAGTTCTAGCGATAATAACTTCATAATATAGGTAATAATGCATGTTATATTGATATTAATAAAAGTAATAAGTATATTTATTATAGTTCTATCAATAATAACTGCATAATATGGGTAGTAATGCACGTTATATTGCTAATATTATAAGTAATAAGTATAATTATTACAGTTCTACCGATAATAACTGCATTATATGGGTAATAATGCATGTTATATTGATAATAATATAAGTAATAAGTATAATCATTACAGTTCTAGCGATAATAACTGCATTGTATGTGTAATAATGGACGTTATATTGATAATATCGGGAGTAATAAGTATATTTATTATAGTTCTACCCATAATAACTGCATAACATGGGTAATAATGCACGTTATATTGCTAATAATATAAGTAATAAGTATAATTATTACAGTTCTAGCGATAATAATTGCATTATATGGGTAATAATGCATGTTATATTGCTAATATCGGGAGTAATAAGTATAATTATTACAGTTCGAGGGATAATAATAGTAAAATATGGCTGATAGTGCATGTTATATTGATAATAATAAAAGTAATAAGTATATTTATTGTAGTTCTATCGATAATAACTGCATAATATGGGTAATAATGCATGTTATATTGATGATAATAAAAGTAATAAGTATATTTATTATAGTTCTATCGATAATAACTGCATAATATGGGAAATAATGCATGTTATATTGATGATAATAAAAGTAATACGTATATTTATTATAGTTCTAGCTATAATAACTGCATATTATGGATAATAATGCACGTTATATTGCTAATAATATAAGTAATAAGTATAATTATTACAGTTCTAGCGATAATAACTGCATAATATGGGTAATAGTGCATGTTATATTGATAATAATATAAGTAATAAGTATAATTATTACAGTTCTAGCGATAATAACTGCATTATATGGGTAATAATGGATGTTATATTGATAACATCGGGAGTAATAAGTATAATTATTGTAGTTCTAGCGATAATAATAGTAAAATATGGCTAATAGTGCATGTTATATTGCTAATAACAAAAGTAATAAGTATATTTATTATAGCTCTATCGATAATAACTGCATAATATGGGAAATAATGCATGTTATATTGATGATAATAAAAGTAATACGTATATTTATTATAGTTCTAGCTATAATAACTGCATATTATGGATAATAATGCACGTTATATTGCTAATAATATAAGTAATAAGTATAATTATTCCAGTTCTATCGATAATAACTGCATAATATGGGTAATAATGCATGTTATATTGATAATAGTATAAGTAATAAGTAAAATTATTACAGTTCTAGCGATAATAACTGCATTATATGGGTAATAATGCATGTTATATTGATAATAGTATAAGTAATAAGTATAATTATTACAGTTCTAGCGATAATAACTGCATTATATGAGTAATAATGGATGTTATATTGATAATATCGGGAGTAATAAGTATAATTATTATAGTTCTAGCGATAATAACTGCATTATATGGGTAATAATGCATGTTATATTGATAATATTGGGAGTAATAAGTATAATTATTATAGTTCTAGCGATAATAATAGTAAAATATGGCTAATAGTGCATGTTATATTGATAATAATAAAAGCAATAAGTATATTTATTACAGTTCTATCGATAATAACTGCATAATACGGGTAATAATGCATGTTATATTGATGATAATAAAAGTAGTAAGTACATTTATTACAGTTCTAGCGATAATAACTGCATTGTATGCGTAATAATGCATGTTATATTGATAATATCGGGAGTAATAAGTATAATTATTATAGTTCTAGCGATAATGCTAGTAAAATATGGCTAATAGTGCATGTTATATTGATAATAATAAAAGTAATAAGTATATTTATTATAGTTCTATCGATAATAACTGCATTATATGGGTAATAATGCATGTTATATTGATAATATTGGGAGTAATAAGTATAATTATTATAGTTCTAGCGATAATAATAGTAAAATATGGCTACTAGTGCATGTTATATTGATAATAATAAAAGCAATAGGTGTATTTATTACAGTTCTATCGATAATAACTGCATAATATGGGTAATAATGCATGTTATATTGATGATAATAAAAGTAATACGTATATTTATTATAACTCTATCAATAATAACTGCATAATATTGGTAATCATGCACGTTATATTGATGATAATAAAAGTAATACGTATATTTATTATAGTTCTAGCGATTATAACTGCATAATATGCGTAATAATGCATGTTATATTGCTAATAATATAAGTAATAAGTAAAATTAATACAGTTCCAGCGATAATAACTGCATTATATGGGTAATAATGCATGTTATATTGATAATAATAATAGTAATAAGTATATTTATTCCAGTTCTATCTATAATAACTGCATAATATGGGTAATAATGCATGTTATATCGATGACAATAAAAGTAATACGTATATTTATTATAGTTCTAGCGATAATAACTACATAATATGGATAATAATGCATGTTATATTGATAATAATATAAGTAATAAGTATAATTATTACGGTTCTAGCGCTAATAACTGCATTATATGGGTAATAATGCACGTTATATTGCTAATAATATAAGTAATAAGTAAAATTATTACAGTTCTAGCGATAATAACTGCATTATATGGGTAATAATGCATGTTATATTGATAATATTGGGAGTAATAAGTTTAATTATTATAGTTCTAGCCATAATAATAGTAAAATATGGCTAGTAGTGCATGTTATATTGATAATAATAATAGTAATAAGTATATTTATTCCAGTTCTATCGATAATAACTGCATAATATGGGTAATAATGCATGTTATATTGATGATAATAAAAGTAATACTTATATTTATTATAGTTCTAGCGATAATAACTGCATAATATGGGTAATAATGCACATTACAGTGCTAATAATATAAGTAATAAGTATAATTATTACAGTTCTAGCGATAATAACTGCATTATATGGGTAGTAATGCATGTTATATTGATAATATCGGGAGTAAGAAGTATAATTATTATAGTTCTAGCGATAATAATAGTAAAATATGGCTAATAGTGCATGCTATATTGATAATAATAATAGTAATAAGTATATTTATTCCAGTTCTATCGATAATAACTGCATAATATGGGTAATAATGCATGTTATATTGATAATAGTATAAGTAATAAGTATAGTTATTATAGTTCTAGCGATAATAATAGTAAAATATGACTAATAGTGCATGTTATATTGATAATAATAAAAGTAATAAGTATATTTATTACAGTTCTACCGATAATAACTGCATAATATGGGTAATAATGCATGTTATATTGATAATAGTATAAGTAATAAGTATAATTATTATAGTTCTAGCGATAATAATAGTAAAATATGGCTAATAGTGCATGTTATATTGATAATAATAAAAGCAATAAGTATATTTATTACAGTTCTATCGATAATAACTGCATAATATGGGTAATAATGCATGTTATATTGATGATAATGAAAGTAGTAAGTATATTTATTATAGTTCTAGCGATTACAACTGCATGATATGGGTAATAATGCATGTTATATTGATGATAATAAAAGTAATACGTATATGTATTATAGTTCTTGCGATTATAACTGCATGATATGGGTAATAATGCATGTTATATTGATGATAATAAAAGTAATACGTATATTTATTATAGTTCTCGCGATTATAACTGCATAATATGGGTAATAATGCATGTTATATTGATAATAATATAAGTAATAAGTATAATTATTACAGTTCTAGCTTTAATAACTGCATTATATGGGTAATAATGGATGTTATATTGATAATATCGGGAGTAATAAGTATAATTATTATAGTTCTAGCGATAATAATAGTAAAATATGGCTAATAGTGCATGTTATATTGATAATAATAAAAGCAATAAGTATATTTATTACAGTTCTATCGATAATAACTGCATAATATGGGTAATAATGCATGTTATATTGATGATAATGAAAGTAGTAAGTATATTTATTATAGTTCTAGCGATTATAACTGCATGATATGGGTAATAATGCATGTTATATTGATGATAATAAAAGTAATACGTATATTTATTATAGTTCTCGCGATTATAACTGCATACTATGGGTAATAATGCATGTTATATTGATGATAATAAAAGTAGTAAGTATATTTATTACAGTTCTAGCGATAATAACTGCATTGTATGCGTAATAATGGATGTTATATTGATAATATCGGGAGTAATAAGTATAATTATTATAGTTCTAGCGATAATAATAGTAAAATATGGCTAATAGTGCATGTTATATTGATAATAATAAAATGAATAGGTATATTTATTACAGTTCTATCGATAATAACTGCATAATATGGGTAATAATGCATGTTATATTGATGATAATGAAAGTAGTAAGTATATTTATTATAGTTCTAGCGATTATAACTGCATGATATGGGTAATAATGCATGTTATATTGATGATAATAAAAGTAATACGTATATTTATTATAGTTCTCGCGATTATAACTGCATAATATGGGTAATAATGCATGTTATATTGATGATAATAAAAGTAGTAAGTATATTTATTACAGTTCTAGCGATAATAACTGCATTGTATGCGTAATAATGCATGTTATATTGATAATATTGGGAGTAATAAGTATTATTATTATAGTTCTAGCGATAATAATAGTAAAATATGGCTAATAGTGCATGTTATATTGATAATAATAAAAGCAATAGGTGTATTTATTACAGTTCTATCGATAATAACTGCATAATATGGGTAATAATGCATGTTATATTGATGATAATAAAAGTAATACGTATATCTATTATAGTTCTCGCGATTACAACTGCATAATATGGGTAATAATGCATGTTATATTGATAATAATATAAGTAATAAGTATAATTATTACAGTTCTAGCGATAATAACTGCATTACATGGGTAATAATGGATGTTATATTGATAATGTCGGGAGTAGTAAGTATAATTATTATAGTTCTAGCGATAATAATAGTAAAATATGGCTAATAGTGCATGTTATATTGATAATAATAAAAGCAATAAGTATATTTATTACAGTTCTATCGATAATAACTGCATAATATGGGTAATAATGCATGTTATATTGATGATAATGAAAGTAGTAAGTATATTTATTATAGTTCTAGCGATTATAACTGCATAATATGCGTAATAATGCATGTTATATTGATAATAATATAAGTAATAAGTATAATTATTACAGTTCTAGCGATAATAACTGCATTATATGCGTAATAATGCATGTTATATTGATAATATCGGGAGTAATAAGTATAATTATTATAGTTCTAGCGATAATGCTAGTAAAATATGGCTAATAGTGCATGTTATATTGATAATAATAAAAGTAATAAGTATATTTATTATAGTTCTATCGATAATAACTGCATTATATGGGTAATAATGCATGTTATATTGATAATATTGGGAGTAATAAGTATAATTATTATAGTTCTAGCGATAGTAATAGTAAAATATGGCTAACAGTGCATGTTATATTGATAATAATAAAAGCAATAGGTGTATTTATTACAGTTCTATCGATAATAACTGCATAATATGGGTAATAATGCATGTTATATTGATGATAATGAAAGTAGTAAGTATATTTATTATAGTTCTAGCGATAATAACTGCATTGTATGCGTAATAATGCATGTTATATTGATAATATCGGGAGTAATAAGTATAATTATTATAGTTCTAGCGATAATGCTAGTAAAATATGGCTAATAGTGCATGTTATATTGATAATAATAAAAGTAATAAGTATATTTATTATAGTTCTATCGATAATAACTGCATTATATGGGTAATAATGCATGTTATATTGATAATATTGGGAGTAATAAGTATAATTATTATAGTTCTAGCGATAGTAATAGTAAAATATGGCTAACAGTGCATGTTATATTGATAATAATAAAAGCAATAGGTGTATTTATTACAGTTCTATCGATAATAACTGCATAATATGGGTAATAATGCATGTTATATTGATGATAATGAAAGTAGTAAGTATATTTATTATAGTTCTAGCGATTATAACTGCATAATATGCGTAATAATGCATGTTATATTGATAATAATATAAGTAATAAGTATAATTATTACAGTTCTAGCGATAATAACTGCATTACATGGGTAATAATGCATGTTATATTGATAACATTGGGAGTAATAAGTATAATTATTATAGTTCTAGCGATAATAATAGTAAAATATGGCTAATAGTGCATGTTATATTGATAATAATAAAAGTAATAAGTATATTTATTATAGTTCTATCGATAATAACTGCATAATATGGGTAATAATGCATGTTATATTGATGATAATGAAAGTAGTAAGTATATTTATTATAGTTCTAGCGATAATAACTGCATTGTATGCGTAATAATGCATGTTATATTGATAATATTGGGAGTAATAAGTATTATTATTATAGTTCTAGCGATAATAACTGCATAATATGGGTAATAATGCATGTTATATTGATGATAAAGGAGTAATACGTATATTTCTTATAGTTCTATCAATAATAACTGCATAATATTGGTAATCATGAACGCTATATTGCTAATAACATAAGTACTAAGTATAATTATTACATTTCTAGCGATAATAACTGCATTACATGGGTAATAATGCATGTTATATTGATAATATTGGGAGTAATAAGTATAATTATTATAGTTCTAGCGATAATAATAGTAAAATATGGCTAACAGTGCATGTTATATTGATAATAATAAAAGCAATAGGTGTATTTATTACAGTTCTATCGATAATAACTGCATAATATGGGTAATAATGCATGTTATATTGATGATAATAAAAGTAATACGTATATTTATTATAGTTCTAGCGATTATAACTGCATAATATGCGTAATAATGCATGTTATATTGATAATAATATAAGTAATAAGTATAATTATTACAGTTCTAGCGATAATAACTGCATTACATGGGTAATAATGGATGTTATATTGATAATGTCGGGAGTAGTAAGTATAATTATTATAGTTCTAGCGATAATAATAGTAAAATGTGGCTAACAGTGCATGTTATATTGATAATAATAAAAGCAATAGGTGTATTTATTACAGTTCTATCGATAATAACTGCATAATATGGGTAATAATGCATGTTATATTGATGATAATGAAAGTAGTAAGTATATTTATTATAGTTCTAGAGATTATAACTGCATAATATGCGTAATAATGCATGTTATATTGATAATAATATAAGTAATAAGTATAATTATTACAGTTCTAGCGATAATAACTGCATTACATGGGTAATAATGCATGTTATATTGATAATATTGGGAGTAATAAGTATAATTATTATAGTTCTAGCGATAATAATAGTAAAATATGGCTAATAGTGCATGTTATATTGATAATAATAAAAGTAATAAGTATATTTATTATAGTTCTATCGATAATAACTGTATAATATGGGTAATAATGCATGTTATATTGATGATAATGAAACTAGTAAGTATATTTATTATAGTTCTAGCGATTATAACTGCATGATATGGGTAATAATGCATGTTATATTGGGAATAATATAAGTCATAAGTATAATTATTACAGCTCTAGCGATAATAACTGCATTATATGGGTAATAATGCATGTTATATTGATAATATTGGGAGCAATAAGTATTATTATTATAGTTCTAGCGATAATAACTGCATTATATGGGTAATAATGCATGTTATATTGATAATATTGGGAGCAATAAGTATTATTATTATAGTTCTAGCGATTATAACTGCATGATATGGGTAATAATGCATGTTATATTGGGAATAATATAAGTCATAAGTATAATTATTACAGCTCTAGCGATAATAACTGCATTATATGGGTAATAATGCATGTTATATTGATAATATTGGGAGTAATAAGTATAATTATTATAGTTCTAGCGATAATGCTAGTAAAATATGGCTAATGGTGCATGTTATATTGATAATAATAAAAGTAATAAGTATATTTATTATAGTTCTATCGATAATAACTGCATTATATGGGTAATAATGCATGTTATATTGATAATATTGGGAGTAATAAGTATAATTATTATAGTTCTAGCGATAGTAATAGTAAAATATGGCTAACAGTGCATGTTATATTGATAATAATAAAAGCAATAGGTGTATTTATTACAGTTCTATCGATAATAACTGCATAATATGGGTAATAATGCATGTTATATTGATGATAATAAAAGTAATACGTATATTTATTATAGTTCTAGCGATTATAACTGCATAATATGCGTAATAATGCATGTTATATTGATAATAATATAAGTAATAAGTATAATTATTACAGTTCTAGCGATAATAACTGCATTACATGGGTAATAATGGATGTTATATTGATAATGTCGGGAGTAGTAAGTATAATTATTATAGTTCTAGCGATAATAATAGTAAAATGTGGCTAATAGTGCATGGTATATTGATAATAATAAAAGGAATAGGTATATTTATTACAGTTCTATCGATAATAACTGCATAATATGGGTAATAATGCATGTTATATTGATGATAAAGAAGTAATACGTATATTTCTTATAGTTCTATCAATAATAACTGCATAATATTGGTAATCATGAACGCTATATTGCTAATAACATAAGTACTAAGTATAATTATTACATTTCTAGCGATAATAACTGCATTACATGGGTAATAATGCATGTTATATTGATAATATTGGGAGTAATAAGTATAATTATTATAGTTCTAGCGATAATAATAGTAAAATATGGCTAACAGTGCATGTTATATTGATAATAATAAAAGCAATAGGTGTATTTATTACAGTTCTATCGATAATAACTGCATAATATGGGTAATAATGCATGTTATATTGATGATAATAAAAGTAATACGTATATTTATTATAGTTCTAGCGATTATAACTGCATAATATGCGTAATAATGCATGTTATATTGATAATAATATAAGTAATAAGTATAATTATTACAGTTCTAGCGATAATAACTGCATTACATGGGTAATAATGGATGTTATATTGATAATGTCGGGAGTAGTAAGTATAATTATTATAGTTCTAGCGATAATAATAGTAAAATGTGGCTAACAGTGCATGTTATATTGATAATAATAAAAGCAATAGGTGTATTTATTACAGTTCTATCGATAATAACTGCATAATATGGGTAATAATGCATGTTATATTGATGATAATGAAAGTAGTAAGTATATTTATTATAGTTCTAGAGATTATAACTGCATAATATGCGTAATAATGCATGTTATATTGATAATAATATAAGTAATAAGTATAATTATTACAGTTCTAGCGATAATAACTGCATTACATGGGTAATAATGCATGTTATATTGATAATATTGGGAGTAATAAGTATAATTATTATAGTTCTAGCGATAATAATAGTAAAATATGGCTAATAGTGCATGTTATATTGATAATAATAAAAGTAATAAGTATATTTATTATAGTTCTATCGATAATAACTGTATAATATGGGTAATAATGCATGTTATATTGATGATAATGAAACTAGTAAGTATATTTATTATAGTTCTAGCGATTATAACTGCATGATATGGGTAATAATGCATGTTATATTGGGAATAATATAAGTCATAAGTATAATTATTACAGCTCTAGCGATAATAACTGCATTATATGGGTAATAATGCATGTTATATTGATAATATTGGGAGCAATAAGTATTATTATTATAGTTCTAGCGATAATAACTGCATTATATGGGTAATAATGCATGTTATATTGATAATATTGGGAGTAATAAGTATAATTATTATAGTTCTAGCGACAATAATAGTAAAATATGGCTAATAGTGCATGTTATATTGATAATAATAAAAGCAATAAGTATAATTATTACAGTTCTATCGATAATAACTACATAATATGAATAATAATGCATGTTATATTGATGATAATAAAAGTAATACGTATATTTATTATAGTTCTCGCGATTACAACTGCATAATATGGGTAATAATGCATGTTATATTGATAATAATATGAGTAATAAGTATAGTTATTACAGTTCTAGCGATAATAACTGCATTACATGGGTAATAATGGATGTTATATTGATAATGTCGGGAGTAGTAAGTATAATTATTATAGTTCTAGCGATAATAATAGTAAAATATGGCTAATAGTGCATGTTATATTGATAATAATAAAAGCAATAAGTATATTTATTACAGTTCTATCGATAATAACTGCATAATATGGGAAATAATGCATGTTATATTGATGATAATGAAAGTAGTAAGTATATTTATTATAGTTCTAGCGATTATAACTGCATAATGTGCGTAATAATGCATGTTATATTGATAATAATATAAGTAATAAGTATAATTATTACAGTTCTAGCGATAATAACTGCATTATATGCGTAATAATGCATGTTATATTGATAATATCGGGAGTAATAAATATAATTATTATAGTTCTAGCGATAATGCTAGTAAAATATGGCTAATAGTGCATGTTATATTGATAATAATAAAAGTAATAAGTATATTTATTATAGTTCTGTCGATAATAACTGCATTATATGGGTAATAATGCATGTTATATTGATAATATTGGGAGTAATAAGTATAATTATTATAGTTCTAGCGATAATAATAGTAAAATATGGCTAATAGTGCATGTTATATTGATAATAATAAAAGGAATAGGTATATTTATTACAGTTCTATCGATAATAACTGCATAATATGGGTAATAATGCATGTTATATTGATGATAATGAAAGTAGTAAGTATATTTATTATAGTTCTAGAGATTATAACTGCATAATATGCGTAATAATGCATGTTATATTGATAATAATATAAGTAATAAGTATAATTATTACAGTTCTAGCGATAATAACTGCATTACATGGGTAATAATGCATGTTACATTGATAATATTGGGAGTAATAAGTATAATTATTATAGTTCTAGCGATAATAATAGTAAAATATGGCTAATAGTGCATGTTATATTGATAATAATAAAAGTAATACGTATATTTATTATAGTTCTATCAATAATAACTGCATAATATTGGTAATCATGCACGTTATATTGATGATAATAAAAGTAATACGTATATTTATTATAGTTCTAGCGATTATAACTGCATAATATGCGTAATAATGCATGTTATATTGCTAATAATATAAGTAATAAGTAAAATTAATACAGTTCCAGCGATAATAACTGCATTATATGGGTAATAATGCATGTTATATTGATAATAATAATAGTAATAAGTATATTTATTCCAGTTCTATCTATAATAACTGCATAATATGGGTAATAATGCATGTTATATCGATGACAATAAAAGTAATACGTATATTTATTATAGTTCTAGCGATAATAACTACATAATATGGGTAATAATGCATGTTATATTGATAATAATATAAGTAATAAGTATAATTATTACGGTTCTAGCGCTAATAACTGCATTATATGGGTAATAATGCACGTTATATTGCTAATAATATAAGTAATAAGTAAAATTATTACAGTTCTAGCGATAATAACTGCATTATATGGGTAATAATGCATGTTATATTGATAATATTGGGAGTAATAAGTTTAATTATTATAGTTCTAGCCATAATAATAGTAAAATATGGCTAGTAGTGCATGTTATATTGATAATAATAATAGTAATAAGTATATTTATTCCAGTTCTATCGATAATAACTGCATAATATGGGTAATAATGCATGTTATATTGATGATAATAAAAGTAATACTTATATTTATTATAGTTCTAGCGATAATAACTGCATAATATGGGTAATAATGCACATTACATTGCTAATAATATAAGTAATAAGTATAATTATTACAGTTCTAGCGATAATAACTGCATTATATGGGTAGTAATGCATGTTATATTGATAATATCGGGAGTAAGAAGTATAATTATTATAGTTCTAGCGATAATAATAGTAAAATATGGCTAATAGTGCATGCTATATTGATAATAATAATAGTAATAAGTATATTTATTCCAGTTCTATCGATAATAACTGCATAATATGGGTAATAATGCATGTTATATTGATAATAGTATAAGTAATAAGTATAGTTATTATAGTTCTAGCGATAATAATAGTAAAATATGACTAATAGTGCATGTTATATTGATAATAATAAAAGTAATAAGTATATTTATTACAGTTCTACCGATAATAACTGCATAATATGGGTAATAATGCATGTTATATTGATGATAATAAAAGTAATACGTATATTTATTATAGTTCTAGCGATAATAACTGCATAATATGGGTAATAATGCATGCTATATTGACAATAATATAAGTAATAAGTATAATTAATACAGTTCCAGCGATAATAACTGCATAATATGGGTAATAATGCATGTTATATTGATGATAATAAAAGTAATACTTATATTTATTATAGTTCTAGCGATAATAACTGCATAATATGGGTAATAATGCAGATTACATTGCTAATAATATAAGTAATAAGTATAATTATTACAGTTCCAGCGATAATAACTGCATTATATGGGTAGTACTGCATGTTATATTGATAATATCGGGAGTAAGAAGTATAATTATTATAGTTCTAGCGATAATAATAGTAAAATATGGCTAATAGTGCATGTTATATTGATAATAATAATAGTAATAAGTATATTTATTCCAGTTCTATCGATAATAACTGCATAATATGGGTAATAATGCATGCTATATTGACAATAATATAAGTAATAAGTAAAATTATTACAGTTCTAGCGATAATAACTGCATTATATGGGTAATAATGCATGTTATATTGATAATAGTATAAGTAATAAGTATAATTATTATAGTTCTAGCGATAATAATAGTAAAATATGGCTAATAGTGCATGTTATATTGATAATAATAAAAGGAATAGGTATATTTATTACAGTTCTATCGATAATAACTGCATAATATGGGTAATAATGCATGTTATATTGATGATAAAGAAGTAATACGTATATTTCTTATAGTTCTATCAATAATAACTGCATAATATTGGTAATCATGAACGCTATATTGCTAATAACATAAGTACTAAGTATAATTATTACATTTCTAGCGATAATAACTGCATTACATGGGTAATAATGCATGTTATATTGATAATATTGGGAGTAATAAGTATAATTATTATAGTTCTAGCGATAATAATAGTAAAATATGGCTAATAGTGCATGTTATATTGATAATAATAAAAGTAATAAGTATATTTATTATAGTTCTATCGATAATAACTGCATAATATGGGTAATAATGCATGTTATATTGATGATAATGAAACTAGTAAGTATATTTATTATAGTTCTAGCGATTATAACTGCATGATATGGGTAATAATGCATGTTATATTGGGAATAATATAAGTAATAAGTATAATTATTACAGCTCTAGCGATAATAACTGCATTATATGGGTAATAATGCATGTTATATTGATAATATTGGGGGTAATAAGTATTATTATTATAGTTCTAGCGATAATAACTGCATTATATGGGTAATAATGCATGTTATATTGATAATATTGGGAGTAATAAGTATAATTATTATAGTTCTAGCGATAATAATAGTAAAATATGGCTAATAGTGCATGTTATATTGATAATAATAAAAGTAATAAGTATATTTATTATAGTTCTATCGATAATAACTGCATAATATGGGTAATAATGCATGTTATATTGATGATAATGAAACTAGTAAGTATATTTATTATAGTTCTAGCGATTATAACTACATGTTATGGGTAATAATGCATGTTATATTGGGAATAATATAAGTAATAAGTATAATTATTACAGCTCTAGCGATAATAACTGCATTATATGGGTAATAATGCATGTTATATTGATGATAAAGAAGTAATACGTATATTTCTTATAGTTCTATCAATAATAACTGCATAATATTGGTAATCATGAACTCTATATTGCTAATAACATAAGTACTAAGTATAATTATTACATTTCTAGCGATAATAACTGCATAATATGGGTAATAATGCATGTTATATTGATGATAATGAAACTAGTAAGTATATTTATTATAGTTCTAGCGATTATAACTGCATGATACGGGTAATAATGCATGTTATATTGATGATAATAAAAGTAGTAAGTATATTTATTACAATTCTAGCGATAATAACTGCATTGTATGCGTAATAATGCATGTTATATTGATAATATCGGGAGTAATAAGTATAATTATTATAGTTCTAGCGATAATAATAGTAAAATATGGCTAATAGTGCATGTTATATTGATAATAATAAAAGGAATAGGTATATTTATTACAGTTCTATCGATAATAACTGCATAATATGGGTAATAATGCATGTTATATTGATGATAAAGAAGTAATACGTATATTTCTTATAGTTCTATCAATAATAACTGCATAATATTGGTAATCATGAACGCTATATTGCTAATAACATAAGTACTAAGTATAATTATTACATTTCTAGCGATAATAACTGCATTACATGGGTAATAATGCATGTTATATTGATAATATTGGGAGTAATAAGTATAATTATTATAGTTCTAGCGATAATAATAGTAAAATATGGCTAATAGTGCATGTTATATTGATAATAATAAAAGTAATAAGTATATTTATTATAGTTCTATCGATAATAACTGCATAATATGGGTAATAATGCATGTTATATTGATGATAATGAAACTAGTAAGTATATTTATTATAGTTCTAGCGATTATAACTGCATGATATGGGTAATAATGCATGTTATATTGGGAATAATATAAGTAATAAGTATAATTATTACAGCTCTAGCGATAATAACTGCATTATATGGGTAATAATGCATGTTATATTGATAATATTGGGAGTAATAAGTATTATTATTATCGTTCTAGCGATAATAACTGCATTATATGGGTAATAATGCATGTTATATTGATAATATTGGGAGTAATAAGTATAATTATTATAGTTCTAGCGATAATAATAGTAAAATATGGCTAATAGTGCATGTTATATTGATAATAATAAAAGCAATAAGTATATTTATTACAGTTCTATCGATAATAACTGCATAATACGGGTAATAATGCATGTTATATTGATGATAATAAAAGTAGTAAGTATATTTATTACAATTCTAGCGATAATAACTGCATTGTATGCGTAATAATGCATGTTATATTGATAATATCGGGAGTAATAAGTATAATTATTATAGATCTAGCGATAATGCTAGTAAAATATGGCTAATAGTGCATGTTATATTGATAATAATAAAAGTAATAAGTATATTTATTATAGTTCTATCGATAATAACTGCATTATATGGGTAATAATGCATGTTATATTGATAATATTGGGAGTAATAAGTATAATTATTATAGTTCTAGCGATAATAATAGTAAAATATGGCTAATAGTGCATGTTATATTGACAATAATAAAAGTAATAGGTATATTTATTACAGTTCTATCGATAATAACTGCATAATATGGGTAATAATGCATGTTATATTGATGATAAAGAAGTAATACGTATATTTCTTATAGTTCTATCAATAATAACTGCATAATATTGGTAATCATGAACGCTATATTGCTAATAACATAAGTACTAAGTATAATTATTACATTTCTAGCGATAATAACTGCATTACATGGGTAATAATGCATGTTATATTGATAATATTGGGAGTAATAAGTAATATTATTATAGTTCTAGCGATAATAATAGTAAAATATGGCTAATAGTGCATGTTATATTGATAATAATAAAAGTAATAAGTATATTTATTATAGTTCTATCGATAATAACTGCATAATATGGGTAATAATGCATGTTATATTGATGATAATGAAACTAGTAAGTATATTTATTATAGTTCTAGCGATTATAACTGCATGATATGGGTAATAATGCATGTTATATTGGGAATAATATAAGTAATAAGTATAATTATTACAGCTCTAGCGATAATAACTGCATTATATGGGTAATAATGCATGTTATATTGATAATATTGGGAGTAATTAGTATTATTATTATAGTTCTAGCGATAATAACTGCATTATATGGGTAATAATGGATGTTATATTGATAATATCGGGAGTAATAAGTATAATTATTATAGTTCTAGCGATAATAATAGTAAAATATGGCTAATAGTGCATGTTATATTGATAATAATAAAAGCAATAAGTATATTTATTACAGTTCTATCGATAATAACTGCATAATATGGGTAATAATGCATGTTATATTGATGATAATGAAAGTAGTAAGTATATTTATTATAGTTCTAGCGATTATAACTGCATGATATGGGTAATAATGCATGTTATATTGATGATAATAAAAGTAATACGTATATTTATTATAGTTCTCGCGATTATAACTGCATACTATGGGTAATAATGCATGTTATATTGATGATAATATAAGTAATAAGTATAATTATTACAGTTCTAGCGATAATAACTGCATTACATGGGTAATAATGGATGTTATATTGATAATGTCGGGAGTAGTAAGTATAATTATTATAGTTCTAGAGATAATAATAGTAAAATGTGGCTAATAGTGCATGTTATATTGATAATAATAAAAGGAATAGGTATATTTATTACAGTTCTATCGATAATAACTGCATAATATGGGTAATAATGCATGTTATATTGATGATAAAGAAGTAATACGTATATTTCTTATAGTTCTATCAATAATAACTGCATAATATTGGTAATCATGAACGCTATATTGCTAATAACATAAGTACTAAGTATAATTATTACATTTCTAGCGATAATAACTGCATTACATGGGTAATAATGCATGTTATATTGATAATATTGGGAGTAATAAGTATAATTATTATAGTTCTAGCGATAATAATAGTAAAATATGGCTAATAGTGCATGTTATATTGATAATAATAAAAGTAATAAGTATATTTATTATAGTTCTATCGATAATAACTGCATAATATGGGTAATAATGCATGTTATATTGATGATAATGAAACTAGTAAGTATATTTATTATAGTTCTAGCGATTATAACTGCATGATATGGGTAATAATGCATGTTATATTGGGAATAATATAAGTAATAAGTATAATTATTACAGCTCTAGCGATAATAACTGCATTATATGGGTAATAATGCATGTTATATTGATAATATTGGGGGTAATAAGTATTATTATTATAGTTCTAGCGATAATAACTGCATTATATGGGTAATAATGCATGTTATATTGATAATATTGGGAGTAATAAGTATAATTATTATAGTTCTAGCGATAATAATAGTAAAATATGGCTAATAGTGCATGTTATATTGATAATAATAAAAGTAATAAGTATATTTATTATAGTTCTATCGATAATAACTGCATAATATGGGTAATAATGCATGTTATATTGATGATAATGAAACTAGTAAGTATATTTATTATAGTTCTAGCGATTATAACTACATGTTATGGGTAATAATGCATGTTATATTGGGAATAATATAAGTAATAAGTATAATTATTACAGCTCTAGCGATAATAACTGCATTATATGGGTAATAATGCATGTTATATTGATGATAAAGAAGTAATACGTATATTTCTTATAGTTCTATCAATAATAACTGCATAATATTGGTAATCATGAACTCTATATTGCTAATAACATAAGTACTAAGTATAATTATTACATTTCTAGCGATAATAACTGCATAATATGGGTAATAATGCATGTTATATTGATGATAATGAAACTAGTAAGTATATTTATTATAGTTCTAGCGATTATAACTGCATGATACGGGTAATAATGCATGTTATATTGATGATAATAAAAGTAGTAAGTATATTTATTACAATTCTAGCGATAATAACTGCATTGTATGCGTAATAATGCATGTTATATTGATAATATCGGGAGTAATAAGTATAATTATTATAGTTCTAGCGATAATAATAGTAAAATATGGCTAATAGTGCATGTTATATTGATAATAATAAAAGGAATAGGTATATTTATTACAGTTCTATCGATAATAACTGCATAATATGGGTAATAATGCATGTTATATTGATGATAAAGAAGTAATACGTATATTTCTTATAGTTCTATCAATAATAACTGCATAATATTGGTAATCATGAACGCTATATTGCTAATAACATAAGTACTAAGTATAATTATTACATTTCTAGCGATAATAACTGCATTACATGGGTAATAATGCATGTTATATTGATAATATTGGGAGTAATAAGTATAATTATTATAGTTCTAGCGATAATAATAGTAAAATATGGCTAATAGTGCATGTTATATTGATAATAATAAAAGTAATAAGTATATTTATTATAGTTCTATCGATAATAACTGCATAATATGGGTAATAATGCATGTTATATTGATGATAATGAAACTAGTAAGTATATTTATTATAGTTCTAGCGATTATAACTGCATGATATGGGTAATAATGCATGTTATATTGGGAATAATATAAGTAATAAGTATAATTATTACAGCTCTAGCGATAATAACTGCATTATATGGGTAATAATGCATGTTATATTGATAATATTGGGAGTAATAAGTATTATTATTATCGTTCTAGCGATAATAACTGCATTATATGGGTAATAATGCATGTTATATTGATAATATTGGGAGTAATAAGTATAATTATTATAGTTCTAGCGATAATAATAGTAAAATATGGCTAATAGTGCATGTTATATTGATAATAATAAAAGCAATAAGTATATTTATTACAGTTCTATCGATAATAACTGCATAATACGGGTAATAATGCATGTTATATTGATGATAATAAAAGTAGTAAGTATATTTATTACAATTCTAGCGATAATAACTGCATTGTATGCGTAATAATGCATGTTATATTGATAATATCGGGAGTAATAAGTATAATTATTATAGATCTAGCGATAATGCTAGTAAAATATGGCTAATAGTGCATGTTATATTGATAATAATAAAAGTAATAAGTATATTTATTATAGTTCTATCGATAATAACTGCATTATATGGGTAATAATGCATGTTATATTGATAATATTGGGAGTAATAAGTATAATTATTATAGTTCTAGCGATAATAATAGTAAAATATGGCTAATAGTGCATGTTATATTGACAATAATAAAAGTAATAGGTATATTTATTACAGTTCTATCGATAATAACTGCATAATACGGGTAATAATGCATGTTATATTGATGATAATAAAAGTAGTAAGTATATTTATCACAGTTCTAGCGATAATAACTGCATTGTATGCGTAATAATGAATGTTATATTGACAATCGGGAGTAATAAGTATAATTATTATAGTTCTAGCGATAATGCTGGTAAAATATGGCTAATAGTGCATGTTATATTGATAATAATATAAGTAATAAGTATATTTATTATAGTTCTAGCGATAATAACTGCACAATATAGGTTATAATGCATGTTACATTGATAATAGTAAAAGTAATAAGTATATTTATTATAGTTCTATCAATAATAACTGCATTATATGGGTAATAATGCACGTTATATTGATGATAATAAAAGTAATACGTATATTTATTATAGTTCTCGCGATAATAACTGCATAATATGGGTAATAATGCATGTTATATTGATAATATCGGGAGTAATAAGTATATTTATTATAGTTCTAGCGATAATAACTGCATTATATGGGTAATAATGCATGTTATATTGATAATATTGGGAGTAATAAGTATAATTATTATAGTTCTAGCGATAATGCTAGTAAAATATGGCTAATAGTGCATGTTATATTGATAATAATAAAAGTAATATTTATATTTATTATAGTTCTATCATAATAACTGCATTATATGGGTTATAATGCATGTTACATTGATAAAATTGGGAGTAATAAGTATAATTATTATAGTTCTAGCGATAATAATAGTAAAATATGGCTAATAGTGCATGTTATATTGATAATAATAAAAGCAATAAGTATATTTATTACAGTTCTATCGATAATAACTGCATAATACGGGTAATAATGCATGTTATATTGATGATAATAAAAGTAGTAAGTATATTTATCACAGTTCTAGCGATAATAACTGCATTGTATGCGTAATAATGCATGTTATATTGATAATATTGGGAGTAATAAGTATAATTATTATAGTTCTAGCGATAATAATAGTAAAATATGGCTAATAGTGCATGTTATATTGATAATAATAAAAGCAATAAGTATATTTATTACAGTTCTATCGATAATAACTGCATAATACGGGTAATAATGCATGTTATATTGATGATAATAAAAGTAGTAAGTATATTTATTACAGTTCTAGCGATAATAACTGCATTGTATGCGTAATAATGCATGTTATATTGATAATATTGGGAGTAATAAGTATAATTATTATAGTTCTAGCGATAATAATAGTAAAATATGGCTAATAGTGCATGTTATATTGATAATAATAAGAGCAATAGGTGTATTTATTACAGTTCTATCGATAATAACTGCATAATATGGGTAATAATGCATGTTATATTGATAATAATAAAAGTAATACGTATATTTATTATAGTTCTATCAATAATAACTGCATAATATTGGTAATCATGCACGTTATATTGCTAATAACATGAGTAATAAGTATAATTATTACAGTTCTACCGATAATAACTGCATTATATGCGTAATAATGCATGTTATATTGATAATATCGGGAGTAATAAGTATAATTATTATAGTTCTAGCGATAATAATAGTAAAATATGGCTAATAGTGCATGTTATATTGATAATAATAAAAGCAATAGGTATATTTATTACAGTTCTATCGATAATAACAGCATAATATGGGTAATAATGCATGTTATATTGATGATAATAAAAGTAATACGTATATTTATTATAGTTCTCGCGATTATAACTGCATAATATGGGTAATAATGCATGTTATATTGATAATAATATAAGTAATAAATATATTTATTATAGTTCTAGCGATAATAACTGCACAATATAGGTAATAATGCATGTTATATTGATAATAGTAAAAGTAATAAGTATATTTATTATAGTTCTATCAATAATAACTGCATTATATGGGTAATAATGCACGTTATATTGATGATAATAAAAGTAATACGTATATTTATTATAGTTCTCGCGATAATAACTGCATAATATGGGTAATAATGCATGTTATATTGATAATATCGGGAGTAATAAGTATATTTATTATAGTTCTAGCGATAATAACTGCATTATATGGGTAATAATGCATGTTATATTGATAATATTGGGAGTAATAAGTATAATTATTATAGTTCTAGCGATAATGCTAGTAAAATATGGCTAATAGTGCATGTTATATTGATAATAATAAAAGTAATATTTATATTTATTATAGTTCTATCATAATAACTGCATTATATGGGTTATAATGCATGTTACATTGATAAAATTGTGAGTAATAAGTATAATTATTATAGTTCTAGCGATAATAATAGTAATATGTGGCTAATAGTGCATGTTATATTGATAATAATAAAAGCTATAGGTATACTTATTACAGTTCTATCGATAACAACTGCATAATATGGGTTATAATGCATGTTACATTGATAAAATTGTGAGTAATAAGTATAATTATTATAGTTCTAGCGATAATAATAGTAATATATGGCTAATAGTGCATGTTATATTGATAATAATAAAAGCTATAGGTATACTTATTACAGTTCTATCGATAACAACTGCATAATATGGGTAATAATGCATGTTATATTGATAATAATAAAAGCAATATGTATATTTATTACAGTTCTATCGATAATAACTGCATAATATGGGTAATAATGCATGTTATATTGATGATAATAAAAGTAATACGTATATTTCTTATGGTTCTATCAATAATAACTGCATAATATTGGTAATCATGCACGTTATATTGCTAATAACATAAGTAATAAGTATAATTATTGCAGTTCTAGCGATAATAACTGCATTATATGCGTAATAATGCATGTTATATTGATAATATCGGGAGTAATAAGTATAATTATTATAGTTCTAGCGATAATAATAGTAAAATATGGCTAATAGTGCATGTTCTATTGATAATAATAAAAGTAATAAGTCTATTTATTATAGTTCTATCGATAATAACTGCATAATATGGGTAATAATGCATGTTATATTGATGATAATAAAAGTAATAAGTATATTTATTATAGTTCTAGCGATAATAACTGCATAATATGGTGTGACGATGTCGCGCTACGTCGACAACGTGCTCCGTCGCGTTCCGTCGACCGCGCATCGTCAGCCGCGCACCGCGGTGGGGGACCCCCCACCGAGACCACCCGCGAGACCGTGACCTACTTAGATACCGATCGATCGCGTGATCGATGGAGTTGGCCCGGGGCGTCGGCCCCGAAAGGATCTCTCCGGAGATCCGCTCCCAGGCGTAAAGGTCTTCCTGGCTTGAAGGGTACCCTGAGCTAGGTGGACTGGAGGCCAGTCTCAGGAGGAAGGGTAACACTTCTTCTGAGACCAGCCGAGCCAACGGTCAGCCAGCAAACCGACTCGACAGGGTAACACGGAGGGTCGGTAAGCGGGAGACAGTCGCCACAAGGAGGGGGTAGCACCTCCGCGCGGTGGCTGTCCGATCGTGGAGGAACGTGCCAGCTCCCTCGAAGGCTAGCCTAGCCACAGGTCAGCCGGCGAGTCGACTTAACGGGGGAGCCCGGAGAGTTGGCGAGTCGGAGGCAGTAGCCGCGCTGGGAGGGTAGCACCACGGCGCGGTGTCTGTCCGAACGTGGAGGCGCCTGTAAGACCCCACTGGGGCAATCTCGGAACAACCAGGTTCCAGTTTAATAAGAGCAAGGCAAGGCCAGAACTGGCCATTTACCCGGTGTACTTTGATATCCCTTCTCTCCTCCTCCTCTTGCGACCGTAGTTTAAGACCCGCGAACGCGCCTCCGCGTAACCCGCGAAACGCGCCTCCGCGCCCGACCGTGCCGACCGACACGCGAGTACGTCCCGTGACGAACCGCGTCCGACCGTAAGCCGCGAACGCGCCTCCGCGTTCGAGACTCCGCCGTATACGGACATCCCGCGATGTCCCCCGTACCGCACCCCGTCCGCCGTTAGTATGTAAGCTATAGTACGTAAGTTATAGTAAGTAAGATAGATTGTATGATATATAGGTAAGCGTAGTATATAAGATAGAATGTAAGTTAGGTAGGATATAGTATGTAAGATTCGCGCCGCCGTCACAATTCATATACTTTGTAACCCCGTCTTATATATTATAGAAACCCAGCGTAGACCCGCCGCCGAAGCCGGCCGCTCCGGCCAGAGAGCCCGCTCCGTCCACCTCCGCCGCGGAAGAAGGTTCACAATAAAGCACAGCTATCTTTTGTACATCTTGCGTTTTCTCTTTCTACCCTGCGACCAGTCCTCTTCCCCACCGCGATCGGCTCCCTCGCGAAAACCCTGGCTCGCTGAAGCGTCCAGCACCAGGGGGCCCGCGAGTCGCGACTCCACCGCGTTGCCTAGCAACGCGGTGTGACGAAGACCGACTCCGTTACATGGCGCCCGAACAGGGACGGGTGGAAGGGGACTGAGACAGTGACGGCGGCGAATTTAGCTTTAAGTACGCGTGCGAGAGCGGAGGAACGAGAGAAGAGGACGAACCACTGAACCGAGAAGAAGACGAGACCGAAACGATGGCACATCGACCCAGGAGGGACCGCATCGACGCTCCACGAGGCGCCAAGGGGAAACGACCAGGGACCCCGGTTCCCAGAGAACCCCTTGGCCCAGCAGCATCGCCGACCACCAGCACTCCACCAGGCGGTGGAGTAAGCCGGCGAGCCAGTCAGGGACACCGCCTTGACTGGCCAGAAGACAGCAGGGGGTTCTGCCTTTCAGCCAACTCCGGGCTGACCAGAGACCAGGACCCGTTCCAGAGCGAGGCGTTATGCCCGCTGGTCACCGTAGCAGGAGCGACTCCACCCGTCAACAGCAGCCAGCGGTCATTCCTGTGGCCGCCCCGGACCGAACCAGACCGACCGGAGGAGAACGACACCAGCCAGGGGCACGAACGAACACGAAAGTTCACGTGGCCCCCACCATCCCGGCCCGGGTATTCGGCGGAGCCGCCGCTAGTTGGCGACGCCGAGCCCAGGAGTATAAGGACAGGAGACTCCCACACCGAAGGAGTCTTGACTCGGTGGCAACCGAAGAGTTCACATCGTGGAGAAGCAACCAGACCTGTGAAGAAGATGCCAGGAATAGCCTGGGTCTACCGGCTCCGCAAACCAGAAGTCCTCCGCGAATTGGAGCGACTCCAGCTACCGACCGACGGCACGTGGGTGCAGCTAAGGCAAAGGCTGGCCACCTACGTGCGCAATCATCCAGGGGAGTTTCCGGACAGACCAGCCGACGAACCCGGGTACAAGGAAGAAGTGGACCGCACCCGTGACTACGAGGAGTTCCATGCTGAAATCGCCAGGATGTGGCCGACCAATGTCCAGGCCACGCAGGTCGGGGTAGGCAACACCTCCACCCCGACCCACGCCGAGGAAGGACCGTCACCAGCCATTCCGCCCGAGCCCGCGAATCCAACTGGGCAACTAGGACCGTCGACAAGCCAGGCGCCTCCACCTGCGCCGACCTCCGCCGCGCCAGCTCCTTACGATCCAATCAGGTTCATGGAAATGGTGCGGAGGTGGAATTGTCAATTCGACGGGCGAGACGCTCAAGCCTTTCTCGAGCGTTTGGAAGAGCTGCAGGAATCATACCAGCTGACCGGCGACCAGATGTTAAGAGGATTTCCCGAACTCTTACGAGGCGATGCCCAGCTCTGGTATCGCAACGTGTCCCGAAAGGTTAACACTTGGGACGAACTCCGTAACCGACTCCGAAACTTCTTCCTGCCAGCTGCCGAGAGAACCCGCCTGGATCTGCAGATTGCTAATCGCCGTCAAGCACCGGATGAGCCCGTGCGCTCATATATCACCGCTATCACCACCTTGATGCGTCGACGTGGAGGCTACACCGAGGAAGAAGAACTCGACGTAATCTACAGCAACTTGACGGAAGATCTGCGACTTTACCTACGAAGAACCGGACTCAGGGACGTAGACGACCTGATCGCCCAGGCAGACGCGGTGACCGCACTTCTGGCCACCAGGAACGCACGGAACGCCAGAAAGGAAGAGTCAACGACGCGGAGTAGCCGACCGCCCGAAACATCAGGGGCGCACGTCGCCAGCGATTACCACCGGGACACCCACTGCTGGCGGTGCGGGCAAAGGGGACATAATCGACAGCAATGTCGAAACGAATATCTCCGCTTTTGCGCCCGTTGCGGAAGAGAAGGTACTCTCAGCCGCGACTGCCCTTGCGACAAGCCGGGAAACGCCAACCGGGCCGGGGAGACCCGGCCCCGAAGATAAAACAGCAGGAGAAATCCGCTATCTCCATGGCCCGTCGCAGTCAACCGACGCGATCGGAAAAAACCAGCCGCCCGAAACCAGATCGCCGATCTCAACCAGAACCGACCAGAAGATCCGAACAACCAGGAAAAGATCAGCGAACAACACCGAAGACGACCGAACACCAGGAAACCGTCCGTCCAGTACCGGTCAGCGACAATCAGCCAGTACCGTCCAGCAATCGACCAGAACCCGCCGACCGAATTGACCAGAAGGACCGACTGGTATTGGACGTCCAGATCGGAGGAAGAACCGTGCCCGCATTATTGGACACAGGAGCAGTTTCCTCCTACATCGATCAACACACAGCGCAGATTTGCCGTGAAGCCGGGTGGCGGAGGCGCCGCCACAATTTGGTGACCGCACTGGCAAACGGGGAACATATAGCTACGAAAAATAGCTATCAAGGAGAAGTTCTCGTCCAGGGCGCACGTCAAGACCACCGCTTCTACGAAATGCCGAATCTCGCATACAGCATGGTGCTGGGGATGGACATCCTCCGCAAATTGCAACTCCAAGTTTGGTTGACAGGTCAACCCATCACCGACTGCAGAAGAAAGCCCGAACCATCTACGACGCAAGAAAACCGCACCATCGCAGCAACCAGCGGACTGATTGAGGCGTCAGCCCAACAGTTACAGCAGCTGGACCGGATCATCGCCCAGGAGAAGAGGAGGTTCGAGGAGGTCAAAGGGCCTACCCCTTTGATCGAACACGAAATCCGGCTGGAAGACCCGACGCCGATTAAGCAACGCTATCGGCCCCGTAACCCCACCATGCAGCGCCTGATCGACACCGAAGTACAGAAGATGCTCGACGAAGGGGTAATACAACCGTCCAGCAGCCCTTGGAGCTCTCCAATAGTGATGGCGAAGAAGAAAAGCGGCGAATATCGGTTTTGCGTAGATTTCCGTCGACTAAATGATGTAACGCGAAAAGATGCGTATCCGTTACCGCAGGTCAACGCGACGTTAGATAAGTTACGCGGAGCGAAATATTTGTCTACAATAGATTTAAAGAATGGATATTGGCAGGTACCTTTAACTCCCGAAAGCCGACCTTTGATCGCCTTTACCGTTCCTGGCCGTGGGCTCATGGAGTTCACGGTAATGCCTTTCGGACTTCACTCCGCACCCTCCACCTTCCAGAGACTCCTAGACCGAGTAATCACTCCGGAAATGGCGCCTCACGCGTTCGCCTACCTAGACGACATTGTAGTAGTCACCTCCACCTTTGACGATCACCGCCGCGTGTTAACCGAGGTTTTTCGCCGTCTACGCAGCGCGAAATTGCGACCGAATTGGGAAAAATGTCAATTCGCGAGAACAAGTCTAAAATATCTCGGACATTTAGTTGACCAGCGCGGCCTCCGAACCGATCCTGAAAAAGTAGCTGCAGTCGCCGAGTTACCTCCACCTACCAATATAAAAGAACTCCGCCGATTCCTCGGGTTACTATCCTGGTACCGCCGTTTCCTCCGCGATATTTCCCAAACCGCCGCCCCACTGACCCAACTCCTAAAGAAGAAAGTTAAATGGTCATGGGAAGAACCTCAACAGCGAGCCTTCGAGGAGTTACGCCGAAGACTTACGGAGGCGCCTGTTTTAGCAGTACCGAACTGGGATCTCACCTTCGTCCTTCAAACCGACGCCAGCATGGACGGCTTGGGAGCCGTTCTCACCCAGGAAGACGAAGATGGGGAACGGGTTATCGCCTACGCAAGCCGGACACTCACTCAGGCGGAACGCAATTATTCGACGACCGAGTTGGAATGTCTAGCTGTCCGGTGGGGCATCTGGAAGATGCGCCATTACCTCGAGGGAAACCACTTCGTCGTCGTGACCGACCATCAGTCTCTGAAGTGGCTCGAGAAGATTGACAACCCTTCCGGTAGACTCGCCCGTTGGGCCCTAGAACTCGGACAATGGGACTTCGAGATACGCTACCGAAAAGGACCGGACAACACCGTCGCAGATGCACTTTCCCGCCAACCGCGTGCCACGTGCGAAATGCGAGGACCATTCAGATGCTCGTGGTACAATAACTATCTTCAAGGAACAAAACAACATCCCGAACAATATCCCGACTACCGGATTGAAGACGGACGCCTGTACCGACACATTCTACACACGCTCGATTTCAACGAGCAGGATTCGAACGAGCAGTGGAAGCTGTGCGTGCCGAAAGAAGATAGAGCGCGGGTCCTCCAGGAGGCGCACGATGACCCAACGGCAGGACACTTAGGAATCGCTAAAACGCTCGCACGGATAGCCCGCGTATACTACTGGCCAGGAATGCTACGAGAAGCCACGAAATACGTCCGAGAATGTCGCAGCTGCCAAAAATTCAAGTCACAGCAGCAGACTCTTCCAGGAGCAATGCAGCCGACCAGTGTCCAGCAACCGTGGGAGATGGTTTCTGCCGATCTTGTAGGACCACTTCCACGATCGACCAACGGGAACACCACGCTGCTCGTCTTTCAAGATCGATTCACGAAATGGATCGAACTCCGCCCGCTGAAGAAAGCCACGGCGAGCGCCATTGTGAAGGCCCTTAATGAACTGGTCATCCTGCGACACGGATGTCCACGAGTCATCGTTACGGACAACGGTCGGCAATTTATCAGCCAGGACTTCACCCGCGCACTCAAAGAGAGTGCGATCCAGCACCGCCGTACACCGCCGTACACACCGCAGTGTAACCCAGTAGAACGGGCCAATCGTGTTATAAAAACCATGATTGGTCAGTTCGTCGGCCGGACACAACGAGGATGGGACCAGCGATTACCAGAACTCGCCTTCGCTTACAACACCGCTCGTCACGAAGCCACGGGGCACACTCCAGCTTTTTTGAACACGGGGAGAGAGTTTATCCCCCCAGGCACCCTCCACCAGGAAAACCGCCGACCAGCCACGGGTCCATGGGAGAGACGACTCGCCCAATTAAAGGACGCTTACGAACTAGCAAGAGTTCGATTAGCACAGGAGTTCCAGCGACAACAAAAATACTACAATCTCCGACGCCGCGACTGGCAACCGCAGATCGGGGAGCAAGTATGGAAGCGGACGCACGTGCTCTCCAACAAGGCGGAGGCGCGCAATGCGAAGCTCGTCGAGAAGTACGAAGGACCCTTCGAAATTGCGCGAAAAATCTCACCTGTAATCTATGATCTCCGGGACCTGAAAGGGAAGAAGATAGAACATATTCATGTACGAGACATGAAGCCGGTGGCAGGGGTGGGGATCCCCCCCAAAGCCACGAATAAGTATATAAGGAGCGACGATCCTGGAACAGGATTCAGTCGACGTCAAGACAATCCTGAACGACAAAAGCAAGAAGACGAAGCAGCGATGGCCCAGGCGAACAACAAGGAGGTATGGGATCTCTCTCTTCTCAAGCGCGAAATACGCACCGAGATCGCACGGATGCGCGCTCACGAAAAGTTTCGAGAGGACCCCCGCACCCTAACCAAAGAGGAACGCCAAATGGTTCACCAGGATCTCCGACGGCTCAGCGCTAGACCAGCCATGGACCCTACGCGACGAAGGAAGACGGCACCTAGGAAGGTCCCCACACCCCGAGCAAAATTACCGGCCGGGGAGCTGTTTCCGGCAAAGAAGACGCGAGCCCCAGTCGCGCCCGGGGACCGGCCACCAAAGGCCCGGGGAACAGCAAACGAAGCAGCGGCCACGTCAGCCGCCCTGCACCCGACCGGACCACCGCCACCAACACCGGCGACTCCCCTTTTGATGGCTCCGGAGGCACCGGGACGACGACCTACGGTGGCAGTTACACTACCGGACGGTAGCACCCATTGGCTTCCGCTCGGAATTCAACGACATCGGAAGATGTCCCGTGGGCGCCGATGGACCATTCTATTAGACCCGACCGGGAAGGTGATTGAGTTCCGGCCAGGCGTACAGGTAATAACCGACACCGTATATATTATAACCGACGTTGTACCGTATATATTTTAACCGACACCGGGTATATTTTGACCGACACCGTATTGTGTATATTGTAATCGACGTTAGTGTAAATATTTGGTAGTTAAGGAATGCGACGACCAAGGTCCTATACCTTGGTCTACCCGGAGGAGGAGGGGGGTGTGACGATGTCGCGCTACGTCGACAACGTGCTCCGTCGCGTGCCGTCGACCGCGCATCGTCAGCCGCGCACCGCGGTGGGGGACCCCCCACCGAGACCACCCGCGAGACCGTGACCTACTTAGATACCGATCGATCGCGTGATCGATGGAGTTGGCCCGGGGCGTCGGCCCCGAAAGGATCTCTCCGGAGATCCGCTCCCAGGCGTAAAGGTCTTCCTGGCTTGAAGGGTACCCTGAGCTAGGTGGACTGGAGGCCAGTCTCAGGAGGAAGGGTAACACTTCTTCTGAGACCAGCCGAGCCAACGGTCAGCCAGCAAACCGACTCGACAGGGTAACACGGAGGGTCGGTAAGCGGGAGACAGTCGCCACAAGGAGGGGGTAGCACCTCCGCGCGGTGGCTGTCCGATCGTGGAGGAACGTGCCAGCTCCCTCGAAGGCTAGCCTAGCCACAGGTCAGCCGGCGAGTCGACTTAACGGGGGAGCCCGGAGAGTTGGCGAGTCGGAGGCAGTAGCCGCGCTGGGAGGGTAGCACCACGGCGCGGTGTCTGTCCGAACGTGGAGGCGCCTGTAAGACCCCACTGGGGCAATCTCGGAACACTCTCGGAACAACCAGGTTCCAGTTTAATAAGAGCAAGGCAAGGCCAGAACTGGCCATTTACCCGGTGTACTTTGATATCCCTTCTCTCCTCCTCCTCTTGCGACCGTAGTTTAAGACCCGCGAACGCGCCTCCGCGTAACCCGCGAAACGCGCCTCCGCGCCCGACCGTGCCGACCGACACGCGAGTACGTCCCGTGACGAACCGCGTCCGACCGTAAGCCGCGAACGCGCCTCCGCGTTCGAGACTCCGCCGTATACGGACATCCCGCGATGTCCCCCGTACCGCACCCCGTCCGCCGTTAGTATGTAAGCTATAGTACGTAAGTTATAGTAAGTAAGATAGATTGTATGATATATAGGTAAGCGTAGTATATAAGATAGAATGTAAGTTAGGTAGGATATAGTATGTAAGATTCGCGCCGCCGTCACAATTCATATACTTTGTAACCCCGTCTTATATATTATAGAAACCCAGCGTAGACCCGCCGCCGAAGCCGGCCGCTCCGGCCAGAGAGCTCGCTCCGTCCACCTCCGCCGCGGAAGAAGGTTCACAATAAAGCACAGCTATCTTTTGTACATCTTGCGTTTTCTCTTTCTACCCTGCGACCAGTCCTCTTCCCCACCGCGATCGGCTCCCTCGCGAAAACCCTGGCTCGCTGAAGCGTCCAGCACCAGGGGGCCCGCGAGTCGCGACTCCACCGCGTTGCCTAGCAACGCGGTGTGACGAAGACGGACTCCGTTACAATGGGTAATAATGCACGTTATATTGATGATTATAAAAGTAATACGTATATTTATTATAGTTCTCGCGATTATAACTGCATAATATGGGTAATAATGCATGTTATATTGATAATAATATAAGCAATAAGTATAATTATTACAGTTCTAGCGATAATAACTGCATTATATGGGTAATAATGGATGTTATATTGATAATATCGGGAGTAATAAGTATAATTATTATAGTTCTAGCGATAATAATAGTAAAATATGGCTAATAGTGCATGTTATACCGATAATAATAAAAGCAATAAGTATATTTATTACAGTTCTATCGATAATAACTGCATAATATGCGTAATAATGCATGTTATATTGATGATAATGAAAGTAGTAAGTATATTTATTATAGTTCTAGCGATAATGCTAGTAAAATATGGCTAATAGTGCATGTTATATTGATAATAATAAAAGTAATATTTATATTTATTATAGTTCTATCATAATAACTGCATTATATGGGTTATAATGCATGTTACATTGATAAAATTGGGAGTAATAAGTATAATTATTATAGTTCTAGCAATAATAATAGTAATATATGGCTAATAGTGCATGTTATATTGATAATAATAAAAGCTATAGGTATACTTATTACAGTTCTATCGATAACAACTGCATAATATGGGTAATAATGCATGTTATATTGATGATAATAAAAGTAATACGTATATTTATTATAGTTCTATCAATAATAACTGCATAATATTGGTAATCATGCACGTTATATTGATAATAATATAAGTAATAAGTATAATTATTACAGTTCTAGCGATAATAACTGCATTATATGGGTAATAATGCATGTTATATTGATAATATTGGGAGTAATAAGTATAATTATTATAGTTCTAGCAATAATAATAGTAAAATATGGCTAATAGTGCATGTTGTATTGATAATAATAAAAGCAATATGTATATTTATTACAGTTCTATCGATAATAACTGCATAATATGGGTAATAATGCATGTTATATTGATAATATCGGGAGTAATAAGTATAGCTATTATAGTTCTAGCGATAATAATAGTAAAATATGGCTAATAGTGCATGTTATATCGATAATAATAAAAGCAATAAGTATATTTATTACAGTTCTATCGATAATAACTGCATAATATGCGTAATAATGCATGTTATATTGATGATAATGAAAGTAGTAAGTATATTTATTATAGTTCTAGCGATTATAACTGCATGATATGGGTAATAATGCATGTTATATTGAGAATAATATAAGTAATAAGTATAATTATTACAGCTCTAGCGATAATAACTGCATTATAAGGGTAATAATGCATGTTATATTCATAATATTGGGAGTAATAAGTATTATTATTATAGTTCTAGCGATAATAATAGTAAAATATGGCTGATAGTGCGCTTTATATTGATAATAATAAAAGTAATTAGTATATTTATCAAGGTTCTATCGATAATAACTGCATAATATGGGTAATAATGCAGGTTATATTGATGATAATAAAAGTAATAAGTATATTTATTATAGTTCTAGCGATAATAACTGCATAATATGGGTAATAATGCACGTTATATTGATGATAATAAAAGTAATACGTATATTTATTTTAGTTCTAGCGATTATAACTGCATAATATGCGTAATAATGCATGTTATATTGCTAATAATATAAGTAATAAGTATAATTATTACAGTTCTAGCGATAATAACTGCATTATATGCGTAATAATGGATGTTATATTGATAATATCGGGAGTAATAAGTATATTTATTATAGTTCTAGCGATAATAAATGCATTATATGGGTAATAATGCATGTTATATTGATAATATTGGGAGTAATAAGTATAATTATTATAGTTCTAGAGATAATAATAGTAAAATATGGCTAATAGTGCATGTTATATTGATAAGAATAAAATGAATAGGTATATTTATTACAGTTCTATCGATAATAACTGCATAATATGGGTAATAATGCATGTTATATTGATGATAATAAAAGTAATACGTATATTTATTATAGTTCTCGCGATTATAACTGCATAATATGGGTAATAATGCATGTTATATTGATAATAATATAAGTAATAAGTATAATTATTACAGTTCTAGCGATAATAACTGCATTATATGGGTAACAATGCACGTTATATTGCTAATAATATAAGTAATAAGTATAATTATTACAGTTCTAGCGATAATAACTGCATTATATGGGTAATAATGCATGTTATATTGATAATATCGAGAGTAATAAGTATAATTATTATAGTTCTAGCGATAATAATAGTAAAATATGGCTAATAGTGTATGTTATATTGATAATAATAAAAGTAATAAGTATATTTATTACAGTTCTATCGATAATAACTGCATAATATGGGTACTAATGCATGTTATATTGATGATAATAAAAGTAATACGTATATTTATTATAGTTCTCGCGATTATAACTGCATAATATGGGTAATAATGCATGTTATATTGATAATAATATAAGTAATAAGTATAATTATTACAGTTCTAGCGATAATAATAGTAAAATATGGCTAATAGTGCATGTTCTATTGATAATAATAAAAGTAATAAGTATATTTATTATAGTTCTATCGATAATAACTGCATAATATGGGTAATAATGCATGTTATATTGATGATAATAAAAGTAATACGTATATTTATTATAGTTCTATCAATAATAACTGCATAATATTGGTAATCATGCACGTTATAGTGCTAATAACATAAGTAATAAGTATAATTATTATAGTTCTAGCGATAATAACTGCATTATATGGGTAATAATGCATGTTATATTGATAATATCGGGAGTAATAAGTATAATTATTATAGTTCCAGCGATAATAATAGTAAAATATGGCTAATAGTGCATGTTATATTGATAATAATAAAAGCAATAGGTATATTTATTACAGTTCTATCGATAATAACTGCATAATATGGGTAATAATGCATGTTATATTGATGATAATAAAAGTAATACGTATATTTATTATAGTTCTAGCGATTATAACTGCATAATATGCGTAATAATGCATGTTATATTGATAATAATATAAGTAATAAGTATATTTATTACAGTTCTATCGATAATAACTGCATAATATGGGTAATAATGCATGTTATATTGATGATAATAAAAGTAATACGTATATTTAATATAGTTCTATCAATAATAACTGCATAATATTGGTAATCATGCACGTTATATTGCTCATAACATAAGTAATAAGTATAATTATTACAGTTCTAGCGATAATAACTGCATTATATGGGTAATAATGCATGTTATATTGATAATATCGGGAGCAATAAGTATAATTATTATAGTTCCAGCGATAATAATAGTAAAATATGGCTAATAGTGCATGTTATATTGATAATAATAAAAGGAATAGGTATATTTATTACAGTTCTATCGATAATAACTGCATAATATGGGTAATAATGCATGTTATATTGATGATAATAAAAGTAATACGTATATTTATTATAGTTCTCGCGATTATAACTGCATAATATGGGTAATAATGCATGTTATATTGATAATAATATAAGTAATAAGTATAAGTATTACAGTTCCAGCGATAATAACTGCATTATATGGGTAATAATGGATGTTATATTGATAATATCGGGAGTAATAAGTATATTTATTATAGTTCTAGCGATAATAACTGCACAATATAGGTAATAATGCATGTTATATTGATAATAATAAAAGTAATAAGTATATTTATTATAGTTCTATCAATAATAACTGCATTATATGGGTAATAATGCACGTTATATTGATGATAATAAAAGTAATACGTATATTTATTATAGTTCTCGCGATAATAACTGCATAATATGGGTAATAATGGATGTTATATTGATAATATCGGGAGTAATAAGTATATTTATTATAGTTCTAGCGATAATAACTGCACAATATAGGTAATAATGCATGTTATATTGATAATAATAAAAGTAATAAGTATATTTATTATAGTTCTATCGATAATAACTGCATAATATGGGTAATAATGCATGTTATATTGATGATAATAAAAGTAATACGTATATTTATTATAGTTCTATCAATAATAACTGCATAATATTGGTAATCATGCACGTTATAGTGCTAATAACATAAGTAATAAGTATAATTATTATAGTTCTAGCGATAATAACTGCATTATATGGGTAATAATGCATGTTATATTGATAATATCGGGTGTAATAAGTATAATTATTATAGTTCCAGCGATAATAATAGTAAAATATGGCTGATAGTGCGCTTTATATTGATAATAATAAAAGTAATTAGTATATTTATTAAGGTTCTATCGATAATAACTGCATAATATGGGTAATAATGCATGTTATGTTGATGATAATAAAAGTAATAAGTATAATTATTATATTTCAAGCGATAATAACTGTATAATATGGGTAATAATGTGTGCTGTTCGTGCACGTTATCCAACAGAAATTAATCCGAAGGATACTAGTTAGAAAGAGAGTCCGAACGATTGACTCGTAAATTTTATTCAGTCCGTAACGATTGACTTTTTAAGTTGTTTTCAGTCCGATTCGGATGACTGATGGATATTATCTGACGAGACGTTTCGTCGTTGCTTCCTCGAAACGTCGGAAGTGCAAGGAGGCATGCTGATTGGTTCTCATTAGAAACGTTGATTTTCCAATCAACATGCCCCTTGACTTGGGCCCACCCTCTCTTGCGCCCTGAGCGCGCCCTTTTTGGAAGAGGGTGGGAAAAATAACCGATGAATACGGGAGGATCTCGAAAGCCGGCAACGCCGGGGAATTTCCCTCCAGGTGACACGCACGTTGTCCTAAAAAATACCGCTAGGATGGGACCGAGGCCCATCCGCGATGACCCTTCGGGAAAAACCCAGTTTATGACGGAGTAGTTACTGAAGGCTAAATGAAACTTAGAAATTCTAAAGGCATTGTCCGAAAAAATGTAAAACTAAATTGCCGTCGATGGCTAAAAATCTGTCCTTCAAAAATAACTGTTAGACCCGGACCCATCATAAACTACCTACGAAATCCTCGCGTATTGTGTTCCGTCGCACGTTCGGAACATGCTCCCCCCCTTGAGAGCCTTGCCGATCAAAATACATTAACTAATCGCAAAATACTAAATCTAAATCACGCTGAATAACTAATAGACACGAAATAACATAAATGAAGAATATAAAAGTAAGCATATAAAACAAGAAACGCTATGACGCCGTGATGCATTCCTCCGAGTCAGCTATCGGAAGCTGAGCCAACTTCTGCACGTTCCTCCTGTAGCTGCCATGGGAAGTCCGAACGGTGACTGCCCTGATGACGTTGTCCTGGCCAGGATGAATCTTCTCCACACGACCGAGATGCCACTGGAGCGGTGGTAGATGATCATCCCTCATCACTACAAGGGATCCCTCCTTGATCTCGTGCGAACCTCTGGTCCACTTTTGGCGCACGTTTAATTGGTGTATATACTCTTTATACCACCTGGACCAGAAATCCTGCTTCACCTTCTGAATATGTTGCCATTTTGAAAGACGATTCGATGGTGTTTCGCTGAAATCAACCTCGGGCAAACTCGTTAAAGAATTACCAATCAGAAAATGAGCAGGGGTTAAGGCTGAGGGATCGTTGGGGTCAGAGGATAATGGAACGAGAGGACGAGAGTTAAGGATAGCCTCGATTTCAATGACAAGTGTGTTAAATTGTTCGAACGTAAACAATTCCTCACCGACGACGCGTTTCAGGTGATGCTTGAATGACTTAACGGCGGCCTCCCATAAACCCCCAAAGTTCGGTGACAAAGCTGGCATGAAATGCCACGAGATTCGCTTATCTATTAAAAAATGTCGAACCCTATCGTCCTCTTGAAGTGTCCGTTCTACGTCCAACAGTTCTTTGTTCGCTCCCACGAAATTTGTCCCGTTATCCGAGTAGACGTTTCGACATATTCCTCTTCTTGCGATGAATCTCTTAAATGCGGCAATAAAAGCTTCTGTAGTCATATCGCTGACCACCTCAAGGTGCACGGCCTTGGTTGAGAAACAGATAAATACCGCAACGTAAATTTTAACTCGGGAGCGGTTTCGCACGCGTCGCTCCTTTATGAAAAACGGACCGCAATAATCGATGCCGCAATTGGTAAAGGGCCTGCTTTCCGTGATCCGCGTAGCAGGTAGATTTCCCATAGTGTACTTGGTAACCGGAGGGTTCATACGGAAGCACCTGACGCATTGACGAACAATCTTCCGCACGGTGTTCTTGCCGTCAATGATCCAATAACGCTGGCGAATATTATATAATGTCGAGTTGATGCCTAGATGGTGTCCTTCCAAATGGGCGTTACGAATAATAAGAACAGTAATTGGACTATTTTTCGGAAGCAATATCGGATGCTTTTCGTCAAATGGAATTGCTGCGTTCTGTAGTCGACCACCAACCCGTAATAATCCCTTTCCATCGATGAAAGGTTGTAGTGGTAATAATTTACTACTAGATTGCAGTTTTGACCCGTTTTGTAAATCCTTTATCTCCTGTGCGAACGATGAAGACTGGACTATTTTAATAATTCGCTCGTCGGCGTCGCGAATTTCCTCAACGGTGAGAGGACCCTTAACTCTATTCGACGGAAGAAACCTTAAACAATAAGAAATAATCCTACGGAGCTTTTTTATGCACGAATATCGGGTTAGAATCGAATCGTCACGATTGACGGTTGCAAGGCAGACTACTGGTCTCGATTCTGGAATTTCTTGCGTGATGACGAACTTAGACTCAGGCCAGACCGATTCGTCGCTGGCGAGCCAAGCTGGTCCATGACGCCATACAGATTCGGACAGGAACTGCGACGGCGATAGTCCCCTGCTGATCAGATCTGCTGGATTGTCTTCAGATTTCACATGTTTCCATGCATCGATTTTAGTTTTTAATTGTACTTCCGCGACGCGATTCGCAACGAACGTCTTTAGTGTAGAAGGTTCTTTGTTGATCCAATTTAAAACTATTGTCGAGTCGGTCCAAAAGTTGATGCTATTAAAATTGTGAGTTATTGCCTTCGAAACGGTGTCATATAACGATGATAACAAAACTGCTCCGCATAATTCCAGACGAGCCAAACTGATGGTTTTTAATGGTGCGACGCGCGATTTCGCACATAACAATTCAGTTTGAATATTTCCGGATTTGTTAATGGAACGGACATAAATACACGCTCCATAGGCTCGCTCGCTCGCGTCGCAGAACCCATGGAGTTCTAATCTTTTGACCACGCCTTGACATACTCTTCGACCGAACGAACATATATCTAACGTATTAAAATCTGCAGCAAAATTACACCATTCAGTATGAAGACTGGCTGGTATCGACTCGTCCCAATCCAACTTCAACTGCCACAAACGTTGTAACAGGATCTTGGCTGTAATAATAACCGGTGCCAATAACCCTAACGGATCAAATATTTTCGCGATCGAGGATAATATTGACCGTTTCGTAACTTTATCGACAGCTATGGATTCGACGGTGTAAAGAATTTTGTCCTGCCGCGCGTCCCAGGCAATTCCCAAAGTCTTCACCGTGGCGGTTTCTCCTAGGATTTTGGGATGAATCTGGTCTTCATCGAGTCCTTGGAGAAGCTTCGAATCGTTCGAAGCCCATTGACGAATATTGAGGCCACCCTTCGTGAGCATCCTGCATATTTGTCCTTGAACCGCTCGCGCTTCTTCGATCGTGTCCGCACCGGTAAGAAGGTCGTCGACGTAAAGGTCTCGTTTTACGATTTCTGCAGCTTCCGGAAACCTGCTTCTTTCATCATCCGCCAGCTGATGAAGACACCTTATAGCGAGGTACGGGGCTGAAGAGAGACCGAACGTTACCGTGTTTAGCTCGAACGTTGCTAAATTTCCACGGTCGTCTCTCCATAAGATCCGTTGGTACGCACGATCCTCCGGACGAACGAGGAACTGCCGGTACATTTTCTCTATGTCCCCGGTCATTACATATGCGTACATACGGAAACGTAAAAGCAGCGAAAATAGATCATCCTGGATCGTGGGGCCTGTCATTAGCGCATCGTTAAGCGACAGACCGGTACTCGACTTAGCCGATCCATCAAAAACGACGCGGACCTTCGTGGTCGTACTTGAAGGCTTTACCACCGCGTGATGTGGTAAATAAAAACCTTCTCGGCCCTGTGGCTGCACTTCGCTCATATGTCCGAGCTCTTGATATTCCCGAATTACGGCGGAATATTCGCGTTTCAACTCCGGATCGCGGTTGAACTTCTTTTCCAGCGATAGGAAGCGGTTTAAGGCGCGCGCACGAGATTCGCCTAATTGTAATTTCCGATCATTAAATGGTAACGCTACGACGTATCGACCCATATTATCCCGCGTTGTGGTCTTCAGAAAATGCTCCTCGCATGCATTTTCCTCGTTGGACAGGTGTCGTACCTGAGGACCCTCCTCTATCTCCCAAAATTTCTGTAAATCGAAATTTGGAGTAGCGATGTATGTCCTGTGCTTCCCCGTTGTAGCAGATATATTCCCCCCGATGATCCATCCCAGCAACGTCTTCTGGAGAATCAAGTCGGTTTTCTTCGACGGAGAAATATCTATTTGACCAACGCTCAAACATGCTAAGGCCGGACCGATGCCTATTAGCATGTCAACGGGCTTTGGTTGATCAAATTGTGGGTCAGCTAGATTGATGTTCGCGGGAATTGGAATTTTTCGGCGGTCGATGTGTTGATCAGGTACGGATCCTGATATTTTCGGTATGGTAATAAATGTGAGCGTACGTTTGAAATTTGATACCCTAGATTTAATTACTGCGGTTACGATTTTGCTAGTGACGGTGCTTAATTGATTTAGTGATTCTATTGTCGTTGTGTGATTCGTCGTCGTTAGCCGTAATTTCGATGCCAGTTCGTCGGTAATAAAATTCGCATTTGAACACGTGTCTATTAACGTTCGACATTCTACCGCTTTCTGGTCTCGGTCCAGAACATAGATTTTCGCGGTAGCTAGCAACCCGTTCGTAGGCACGTCCGTTACGAACGCGGTGCCATGTCCAAGATGCGACCTTTGCGGATAGCTTGGTCAGGATCTCGATTCGCTGTTCGGTCGCGCGTCCTGATGTAGCTGGGTGTTGTGTGCTCGTTTGCATACACGACACTTCCCGAAAGTGCAGTCCTCAATTGCGTGGTCCGATTTGAGGCAATTGAGGCATAACCGAGCGTTCTTCGCGGCTTCAATTCGTTGCGGAACCTCCATATCAATGAATCTCGGACATTGATACTCCGCGTGATGTCCCGAACAAATTCGACATTTCACGCTTGTAGTAGGTCGAGATGGCTGAACGTTCATTGCCTCGGTATAGGCGTTGATAGGCGGTTGTCGTCTTCGTGAACGCGGCGACGTTGGCGGCGATCGCGGACCCGATTTTTGCGTCACGAACGTTTGTTGCCTCGGTTGCGACGGCATTGGTCTCGACGGGAAATTGAACGAACGCGCTGGCGCTGGACGTGGTCTAAAACGATCCGGTTGTTGGTCGGAACGATACGCTCTCGATTTAGCTTCATCTGCGTACTCCTTACTCTGATGAGATGCGTTGTGCAAATATTTAAAGATATCATCGATAGCGGGGACCTCCGTGTCCGATAAGGTCCGCTCCCAAGCCCTTCGCGTCTCTTTTCCCATCTTCGAAATTACGACGCTACACAAAAAATCGCTCGCCATTTCTTCCCACGATCTGCCCAGTGCTTGTAGCGATCGCACGTGCAGCTGCATGTGATTCACCAAATCCCGAATCGCTTCCGATGAATCGTTAGCCATCGCGGGGGTATCGCGTAACATGGCGGCATGACGCAAAACAAGCACCCGTTTGTTGTTGTAAATTTCGGATAGATGCTTCCATGCGGCCTCGTAATTTTCTTCGGTAATGGTAAATGCAGCAATCGCGTCTTCGGCTCGTCCAGACAACGAAAGCTTCAAATAATGCAATTTTTGCACTCCACTAAGACCCGGTTGCGTGTGAATTAAAGTGTGGAACGCGTCTTTAAATGTGACCCAAGTTTCAATCCGTCCGTCAAACTTGGGTAAATCTATCTTGGGTAAATTGACTGGCAACGAAAACCGTGAGGCATTTAACGCGGGCGATTCTCGCGAAAATTGTTCGTCCGACGGCCGCGTTGGAGTTACGATGTTCTTGGCATCTTCTAAAATGATAGTCGCGGACGCAATAATATCGTCAAAGAAATCTGTCGTCGCTTCGCGTTCCTCTTCTGCCTTGTCGTAATCTTCGATCCTTCCTAATTCGTCTTGAATCGCACTGTATGCCGTATATTGCCTACGCATCTTTTCGATCCGGTCACGTAGCTTAACGCGCTCTTTACGGGTATTTTGGAACTTTTCGATGTATTTCGCGAACATCGTACATTGAGATTTGAAGGTACGCCGTTTATGTTTCAATTCTTCGATATGCGCGTCGGTTCTATCGGAATTGTCTGAGTTGCCCATTTCAAACGAGGTCGGAAAGAATTAGGAACAACGGAAATAAAATACGAAAGGAGAAAATGTACGAGGGATCTGATTGATAATTCGTAGTAACGAGCCTACCTTTGGCTGGATTCTGCGTGCTGAAGTCGTCTTGAGCTCGAATCGTCGCTGTTGACCTGTAGCACCGGTTGTAAGGCGGCAGTACAGCTTCCAGGCACAGGTTGTCCAAATCCAGATAGTGGTCGATCCCTGATGATCTCCTGATGTGACGGACCCGCTTGGTAGGAGTTGGCGCTTGTCGATAGGAAAACACCGTGGTCTTCTTGAACGTGTCAATTGTCTTTTTCGAAGCGCAAGATCAAAATCACACGTGGCACTAGATGTAGTTCGTTTGCGCACTGCACTCCACAGATCGCGGATCCGGCTCGAAGGACCAAAAAATGTGCTGTTCGTGCACGTTATCCAACAGAAATTAATCCGAAGGATACTAGTTAGAAAGAGAGTCCGAACGATTGACTCGTAAATTTTATTCAGTCCGTAACGATTGACTTTTTAAGTTGTTTTCAGTCCGATTCGGATGACTGATGGATATTATCTGACGAGACGTTTCGTCGTTGCTTCCTCGAAACGTCGGAAGTGCAAGGAGGCATGCTGATTGGTTCTCATTAGAAACGTTGATTTTCCAATCAACATGCCCCTTGACTTGGGCCCACCCTCTCTTGCGCCCTGAGCGCGCCCTTTTTGGAAGAGGGTGGGAAAAATAACCGATGAATACGGGAGGATCTCGAAAGCCGGCAACGCCGGGGAATTTCCCTCCAGGTGACACGCACGTTGTCCTAAAAAATACCGCTAGGATGGGACCGAGGCCCATCCGCGATGACCCTTCGGGAAAAACCCAGTTTATGACGGAGTAGTTACTGAAGGCTAAATGAAACTTAGAAATTCTAAAGGCATTGTCCGAAAAAATGTAAAACTAAATTGCCGTCGATGGCTAAAAATCTGTCCTTCAAAAATAACTGTTAGACCCGGACCCATCATAAACTACCTACGAAATCCTCGCGTATTGTGTTCCGTCGCACGTTCGGAATATAATGCATGTTGTACTGATAATAATACAAGTAATAAGTTATAACTATTATAGTTCTAGCGATAATAACTGTATAATATGGGTAATAATTAATGTTATATTGATAATATTGGGAGTAATAGGTGTAATTATTATAGTCCTAGCGATAATAACTGCATAATATTTGTAATAGTGCATGTTATATTGATAATAATAAAAGTAATGAGTATAATTATTATAGTTCTAGCGATAATAACTGTATAATATGGGTAATAATGCATGTTATACTGATAACAATATAAGTAATAAGATTAACTATTATAGTTCTAGCGATAATAACTATATAATATGGGTAATAATGCATTTAATATTGATAACATTGAGAGTAATAAGTATAATTATTATAGTTCTAGCGATAATAACTGTATAAAATGGGTAATAATGCATGTTATACTGATAATATTGGGAGTAATAAGTGTAATTATTATAGCTCTAGCGATAACAACGGCATAATATGTGTAATAATGGATGATGTACAGATAATAATATAAGTAAGAAGTATAACTATTATAGTTCTAGCTATAATAACTGCATAATGTGGGTAATAGGGCATGTTATATTGATAATAATAAAAGTAATAAGTATAATTATTATAGTTCTAGCGATAATAACTGTATAATATGGGTAATATTGCATGTTATATTCATAATATTAGGAGTAGTCAGTATAATTATTATAGTTCTAGCGATAATAACTGCATAATATGGTTAATTGTGCATGTTATATTGATAATAATAAAAGGAATAAGTATAATTATTGTAGTTCTAGCGATAATAACTGTATAATATGGGCAATAATGCATGTTATATTGATAATATTGGGAGTAATAAGTATAATTATTATAGTTCTGGCGATAATAACTCCATAATATTGGTAATAATGCATGTTATATTGATAATAATAAAAGTAATAAGTATAATTATTATAGTTCAAGCAATAATAACTGTATAATATGGGTAATATTGCATGTTATATTCATAATATTAGGAGTAGTCAGTATAATTATTATAGTTCTAGGGATAATAACTGCATAATATGGGTAATAATGCATGTTATATTGATAATAGTAAAAGTAATAAGCATAATTATTATAGTTCTAGAGATAATAACTGTATAATATTGGTAATAATGCATGTTATATTGATAACAATATAAGTAATAAGATTAACTATTATAGTTCTAGCGATAATAACTATATAATATGGGTAATAATGCATTTAATATTGATAACATTGAGAGTAATAAGTATAATTATTATAGTTCTAGCGATAATAACTGTATAAAATGGGTAATAATGCATGTTATACTGATAATATTGGGAGTAATAAGTGTAATTATTATAGCTCTAGCGATAACAACGGCATAATATGTGTAATAATGGATGATGTACAGATAATAATATAAGTAAGAAGTATAACTATTATAGTTCTAGCTATAATAACTGCATAATGTGGGTAATAGGGCATGTTATATTGATAATAATAAAAGTAATAAGTATAATTATTATAGTTCTAGCGATAATAACTGTATAATATGGGTAATATTGCATGTTATATTCATAATATTAGGAGTAGTCAGTATAATTATTATAGTTCTAGCGATAATAACTGCATAATATGGTTAATTGTGCATGTTATATTGATAATAATAAAAGGAATAAGTATAATTATTGTAGTTCTAGCGATAATAACTGTATAATATGGGCAATAATGCATGTTATATTGATAATATTGGGAGTAATAAGTATAATTATTATAGTTCTGGCGATAATAACTCCATAATATTGGTAATAATGCATGTTATATTGATAATAATAAAAGTAATAAGTATAATTATTATAGTTCAAGCAATAATAACTGTATAATATGGGTAATATTGCATGTTATATTCATAATATTAGGAGTAGTCAGTATAATTATTATAGTTCTAGGGATAATAACTGCATAATATGGGTAATAATGCATGTTATATTGATAATAGTAAAAGTAATAAGCATAATTATTATAGTTCTAGAGATAATAACTGTATAATATTGGTAATAATGCATGTTATATTGATAATATTGTGAGTAATAAGTATAATTATTATAGTTCTAGCGATAATAACTGTATAATATGGGTAATAATGCAAGTTGTATTGATAATATTGGGAGTAATAAGTACATTTACTAGAGTTCTGACGATAATAACAGTATAATATCGGTAATAATGCATGTTATATTGATAATATTGGGAGTAATAAGTGTAATTATTATAGCTCTAGCGATAATAACTACATATTATGTGTAATAATGCATGTTGTACTGATAATAATATAAGTAATAAGTGTAACTATTATAGTTCTAGCGGTAATAACTGTATAATATGGGTAAGAATGCATGACATATTGATAATATAAGGGGGTAATAAGTATAATTATTATAGTTCTAGCGATAATAACTGTATAATATGGGTAATAATGCATGTTATACTGATAATAATATAAGTAATAAGTATAACTATTATAGTTCTAGCGATAATAACTGTATAATATGGGTAATAATGCATTTAATATTGATAATATTGGGAGTAATAATTATAATTATTGTAGTTCTAGCGATAATAACTGCATAATATGGGTAATAATGCATGCAATATTGATAATATTGGGAGTAATAAGTATAATTATTATAGTTCTGACGATAATAACAGTATAATATGGGTAATAATGCAGGTTATATTGATAATAATAAAAGTAATAAGTATAATTATTATAGTTCGAGCGATAATAACTGTATAATATGGGTAATAATGCATGTTATATTGATAATAATACAAGCAATAAGTATAATTATTATAGTTCTAGCGATAATTACAGTATAATGTGGGTAATAATGCTTGTTATATTGGTGATATTGGGGGTAATAAGTATAATTAGTATAATTCTAGCGATAATTACAGTGTAATATGGGTACTACTGCATGTTATATTGATAATAATAAAAGTAATAAGTATAATTATTATAGTTCTCACGATAATAACTGTATAATATGGGTAATAATGCATGTTATATTAGTAACATTGGGGGTAATAAGTATAATTATTATAATTCTAGCGATAATTACAGTGTAATGTGGGTACTAATGCATGTTATATTGATAATAATAAAAGTAATAAATATAATTATTATAGTTCTCACGATAATAACTGTATAATATGGGTAATAATGCATGTTATATTGATAATAATAAAATTAATAAGTATAATTAGTACAGTTCTCACGATAATAACTGTATAATGTGGGTAATAATGCATGTTATATTGATAATAATAAAAGTAATAAGTATAATTATTATAGTTCTAGCGATAATTACAGTATAATATGGGTAATAATGCATGTTATATTGGTAATATTGGGGGTAATAAGTATAATTATTATAATTCTAGCGATAATTACAATATAATATGGGTAATAATGCATGTTATATTGATAATAATAAAAGTAATAAGTATAATTATTATAGTTCTCACGATAATAACTGTATAATATGCGTAATAATGCATGTTATATTGATAATAATAAAAGTAATAAGTATAATTATTATAGTTCTCACGATAATAACTGTATAATATGCGTAATAATGCATGTTATACTGATAATAATTAAAGTAATAAGTATAATTATTATAGTTCTCACGATAATAACTGTATAACGTGGGTAATAATGCATGTTATATTGATAATAATAAAAGTAATAAGTATAATTATTATAGTTCTAGCAATAATTACAGTATAATGTGGGTAATAATGCATGTTATATTGGTAATATTGGGGGTAAGAAGTATAATTATTATAATTCTAGCGATAATTACAGTATAATATGGGTAATAATGCATGTTATATTGATAATAATAAAAGTAATAAGTATAATTATTATAGTTCTCACGATAATAACTGTATAATATGCGTAATAATGCATGTTATACTGATAATAATAAAAGTAAGAAGTATAATTATTATAGTTCTAGCGATAATAACAGGATAATATGGGTACTAATGCATGTTATATTGATAATAATAAAAGCAATAAGTATAATTATTATAGTTCTAGCGATAATTACAGTATAATGTGGGTAATAATGCTTGTTATATTGGTGATATTGGGGGTAATAAGTATAATTAGTATAATTCTAGCGATAATTACAGTATAATATGGGTAATAATGCATGTTATATTGACGATATTTGGAGTAATAAGTATAATTATTATAGTTCTAGCGATAATTACAGTATAATGTGGGTAATAATGCATGTTATATTGACGATATTGGGAGTAATATGTATAATTATTATAGTTCTAGCGATAATTACATTATAATGTGGGTAATAATGCATGTTATATTGACGATATTGGGAGTAATATGTATAATTATTATAGTTCTAGCGATAATTACAGTATAATGTGGGTAATAATGGATGTTATATTGGTAACATTGGGGGTAATAAGTATAATTATTATAATTCTAGCGATAATTACAGTGTAATGTGTGTACTAATGCATGTTATATTGATAATAATAAAAGTAATAAGTATCATTATTATAGTTCTCACGATAATAACTGTATAATATGGGTAATAATGCATGTTATATTGATAATAATAAAATTAATAAGTATAATTAGTACAGTTCTCACGATAATAACTGTATAATGTGGGTAATAATGCATGTTATATTGATAATAATAAAAGTAATAAGTATAATTATTATAGTTCTAGCGATAATAATAGTAAAATATGGCTAATAGTGCATGTTATATTGATAATAATAAAAGTAATAAGTATATTTATTATAGTTCTATCGATAATAACTGCATAATATGGGTAATAATGCATGTTATATTGATGATAATGAAACTAGTAAGTATATTTATTATAGTTCTAGCGATTATAACTGCATGATATGGGTAATAATGCATGTTATATTGGGAATAATATAAGTAATAAGTATAATTATTACAGCTCTAGCGATAATAACTGCATTATATGGGTAATAATGCATGTTATATTGATAATATTGGGAGTAATAAGTATTATTATTATAGTTCTAGCGATAATAACTGTATAATATGGGTAATAATGCATGTTATACTGATAATAATATAAGTAATAAGTATAACTATTATAGTTCTAGCGATAATAACTGTATAATATGGGTAATAATGCATTTAATATTGATAATATTGGGAGTAATAATTATAATTATTGTAGTTCTAGCGATAATAACTGCATAATATGGGTAATAATGCATGCAATATTGATAATATTGGGAGTAATAAGTATAATTATTATAGTTCTGACGATAATAACAGTATAATATGGGTAATAATGCAGGTTATATTGATAATAATAAAAGTAATAAGTATAATTATTATAGTTCGAGCGATAATAACTGTATAATATGGGTAATAATGCATGTTATATTGATAATAATACAAGCAATAAGTATAATTATTATAGTTCTAGCAATAATTACAGTATAATGTGGGTAATAATGCATGTTATATTGGTAATATTGGGGGTAAGAAGTATAATTATTATAATTCTAGCGATAATTGCAGTATAATATGGGTAATAATGCATGTTATATTGATAATAATAAAAGTAATAAGTATAATTATTATAGTTCTCACGATAATAACTGTATAATATGCGTAATAATGCATGTTATACTGATAATAATAAAAGTAACATATATAATGATCATAGTTCTAGCGATAATAACTGTATACTATGCGTAATAATGTATGTTATACTGATAATAATAAAAGTAAGAAGTATAATTAATATAGTTCTAGCGATAATAACAGTATAATATGGGTACTAATGCATGTTATATTGATAATAATAAAAGCAATAAGTATAATTATTATAGTTCTAGCGATAATTACAGTATAATGTGGGTAATAATGCTTGTTATATTGGTGATATTGGGGGTAATAAGTATAATTAGTATAATTCTAGCGATAATTACAGTATAATATGGGTAATAATGCATGTTATATTGACGATATTTGGAGTAATAAGTATAATTATTATAGTTCTAGCGATAATTACAGTATAATGTGGGTAATAATGCATGTTATATTGACGATATTGGGAGTAATATGTATAATTATTATAGTTCTAGCGATAATTACAGTATAATGTGGGTAATAATGGATGTTATATTGGTAACATTGGGGGTAATAAGTATAATTATTATAATTCTAGCGATAATTACAGTGTAATGTGTGTACTAATGCATGTTATATTGATAATAATAAAAGTAATAAGTATAATTATTATAGTTCTCACGATAATAACTGTATAATATGGGTAATAATGCATGTTATATTGATAATAATAAAATTAATAAGTATAATTAGTACAGTTCTCACGATAATAACTGTATAATGTGGGTAATAATGCATGTTATATTGATAATAATAAAAGTAATAAGTATAATTATTATAGTTCTAGCGATAATAATAGTAAAATATGGCTAATAGTGCATGTTATATTGATAATAATAAAAGTAATAAGTATATTTATTATAGTTCTATCGATAATAACTGCATAATATGGGTAATAATGCATGTTATATTGATGATAATGAAACTAGTAAGTATATTTATTATAGTTCTAGCGATTGTAACTGCATGATATGGGTAATAATGCATGTTATATTGGGAATAATATAAGTAATAAGTATAATTATTACAGCTCTAGCGATAATAACTGCATTATATGGGTAATAATGCATGTTATATTGATAATATTGGGAGTAATAAGTATTATTATTATAGTTCTAGCGATAATAACTGTATAATATGGGTAATAATGCATGTTATACTGATAATAATATAAGTAATAAGTATAACTATTATAGTTCTAGCGATAATAACTGTATAATATGGGTAATAATGCATTTAATATTGATAATATTGGGAGTAATAATTATAATTATTGTAGTTCTAGCGATAATAACTGCATAATATGGGTAATAATGCATGCAATATTGATAATATTGGGAGTAACAAGTATAATTATTATAGTTCTGACGATAATAACAGTATAATATGGGTAATAATGCAGGTTATATTGATAATAATAAAAGTAATAAGTATAATTATTATAGTTCGAGCGATAATAACTGTATAATATGGGTAATAATGCATGTTATATTGATAATAATACAAGCAATAAGTATAATTATTATAGTTCTAGCGATAATTACAGTATAATGTGGGTAATAATGCTTGTTATATTGGTGATATTGGGGGTAATAAGTATAATTAGTATAATTCTAGCGATAATTACAGTGTAATATGGGTACTACTGCATGTTATATTGATAATAATAAAAGTAATAAGTATAATTATTATAGTTCTCACGATAATAACTGTATAATATGGGTAATAATGCATGTTATATTGGTAACATTGGGGGTAATAAGTATAATTATTATAATTCTAGCGATAATTACAGTGTAATGTGGGTACTAATGCATGTTATATTGATAATAATAAAAGTAATAAATATAATTATTATAGTTCTCACGATAATAACTGTATAATATGGGTAATAATGCATGTTATATTGATAATAATAAAATTAATAAGTATAATTAGTACAGTTCTCACGATAATAACTGTATAATGTGGGTAATAATGCATGTTATATTGATAATAATAAAAGTAGTAAGTATAATTATTATAGTTCTAGCGATAATTACAGTATAATATGGGTAATAATGCATGTTATATTGGTAATATTGGGGGTAATAAGTATAATTATTATAATTCTAGCGATAATTACAATATAATATGGGTAATAATGCATGTTATATTGATAATAATAAAAGTAATAAGTATAATTATTATAGTTCTCACGATAATAACTGTATAATATGCGTAATAATGCATGTTATACTGATAATAATAAAAGTAACATATATAATGATCATAGTTCTAGCGATAATAACTGTATACTATGCGTAATAATGCATGTTATACTGATAATAATAAAAGTAAGAAGTATAATTATTATAGTTCTAGCGATAATAACAGTATAATATGGGTACTAATGCATGTTATATTGATACTAATAAAAGCAATAAGTATAATTATTATAGTTCTAGCGATAATTACAGTATAATGTGGGTAATAATGCTTGTTATATTGGTGATATTGGGGGTAATAAGTATAATTAGTATAATTCTAGCGATAATTACAGTATAATATGGGTAATAATGCATGTTATATTGACGATATTTGGAGTAATAAGTATAATTATTATAGTTCTAGCGATAATTACAGTATAATGTGGGTAATAATGCATGTTATATTGACGATATTGGGAGTAATATGTATAATTATTATAGTTCTAGCGATAATTACATTATAATGTGGGTAATGATGCATGTTATATTGACGATATTGGGAGTAATATGTATAATTATTATAGTTCTAGCGATAATTACAGTATAATGTGGGTAATAATGGATGTTATATTGGTAACATTGGGGGTAATAAGTATAATTATTATAATTCTAGCGATAATTACAGTGTAATGTGTGTACTAATGCATGTTATATTGATAATAATAAAAGTAATAAGTATAATTATTATAGTTCTCACGATAATAACTGTATAATATGGGTAATAATGCATGTTATATTGATAATAATAAAATTAATAAGTATAATTAGTACAGTTCTCACGATAATAACTGTATAATGTGGGTAATAATGCATGTTATATTGATAATAATAAAAGTAATAAGTATAATTATTATAGTTCTAGCGATAATAATAGTAAAATATGGCTAATAGTGCATGTTATATTGATAATAATAAAAGTAATAAGTATATTTATTATAGTTCTATCGATAATAACTGCATAATATGGGTAATAATGCATGTTATATTGATGATAATGAAACTAGTAAGTATATTTATTATAGTTCTAGCGATTATAACTGCATGATATGGGTAATAATGCATGTTATATTGGGAATAATATAAGTAATAAGTATAATTATTACAGCTCTAGCGATAATAACTGCATTATATGGGTAATAATGCATGTTATATTGATAATATTGGGAGTAATAAGTATTATTATTATAGTTCTAGCGATAATAACTGCATTATATGGGTAATAATGCATGTTATATTGATAATATTGGGAGTAATAAGTATAATTATTATAGTTCTAGCGATAATAATAGTAAAATATGGCTAATAGTGCATGTTATATTGATAATAATAAAAGCAATAAGTATATTTATTACAGTTCTATCGATAATAACTGCATAATACGGGTAATAATGCATGTTATATTGATGATAATAAAAGTAGTAAGTATATTTATTACAATTCTAGCGATAATAACTGCATTGTATGCGTAATAATGCATGTTATATTGATAATATCGGGAGTAATAAGTATAATTATTATAGTTCTAGCGGTAATGCTAGTAAAATATGGCTAATAGTGCATGTTATATTGATAATAATAAAAGTAATAAGTATATTTATTATAGTTCTATCGATATTAACTGCATTATATGGGTAATAATGCATGTTATATTGATAATATTGGGAGTAATAAGTATAATTATTATAGTTCTAGCGATAATAATAGTAAAATATGGCTAATAGTGCATGTTATATTGACAATAATAAAAGTAATAGGTATATTTATTACAGTTCTATCGATAATAACTGCATAATATGGGTAATAATGCATGTTATATTGATGATAAAGAAGTAATACGTATATTTCTTATAGTTCTATCAATAATAACTGCATAATATTGGTAATCATGAACGCTATATTGCTAATAACATAAGTACTAAGTATAATTATTACATTTCTAGCGATAATAACTGCATTACATGGGTAATAATGCATGTTATATTGATAATATTGGGAGTAATAAGTATAATTATTATAGTTCTAGCGATAATAATAGTAAAATATGGCTAATAGTGCATGTTATATCGATAATAATAAAAGCAATAAGTATATTTATTACAGTTCTATCGATAATAACTGCATAATATGGGTAATAATGCATGTTATATTGATGATAATGAAACTAGTAAGTATATTTATTATAGTTCTAGCGATTATAACTGCATGATATGGGTAATAATGCATGTTATATTGGGAATAATATAAGTAATAAGTATAATTATTACAGCTCTAGCGATAATAACTGCATTATATGGGTAATAATGCATGTTATATTGATAATATTGGGAGTAATAAGTATTATTATTATAGTTCTAGCGATAATAACTGCATTATATGGGTAATAATGCATGTTATATTGATAATATTGGGAGTAATAGGTATAATTATTATAGTTCTAGCGATAATAATAGTAAAATATGGCTAATAGTGCATGTTATATTGATAATAATAAAAGCAATAAGTATATTTATTACAGTTCTATCGATAATAACTGCATAATACGGGTAATAATGCATGTTATATTGATGATAATAAAAGTAGTAAGTATATTTATTACAATTCTAGCGATAATAACTGCATTGTATGCGTAATAATGCATGTTATATTGATAATATCGGGAGTAATAAGTATAATTATTATAGTTCTAGCGGTAATGCTAGTAAAATATGGCTAATAGTGCATGTTATATTGATAATAATAAAAGTAATAAGTATATTTATTATAGTTCTATCGATAATAACTGCATAATACGGGTAATAATGCATGTTATATTGATGATAATAAAAGTAGTAAGTATATTTATTACAATTCTAGCGATAATAACTGCATTGTATGCGTAATAATGCATGTTATATTGATAACATCGGGAGTAATAAGTATAATTATTATAGTTCTAGCGGTAATGCTAGTAAAATATGGCTAATAGTGCATGTTATATTGATAATAATAAAAGTAATAAGTATATTTATTATAGTTCTATCGATAATAACTGCATTATATGGGTAATAATGCATGTTATATTGATAATATTGGGAGTAATAAGTATAATTATTATAGTTCTAGCGATAATAATAGTAAAATATGGCTAATAGTGCATGTTATATTGACAATAATAAAAGTAATAGGTATATTTATTACAGTTCTATCGATAATAACTGCGTAATATGGGTAATAATGCATGTTATATTGATGATAAAGAAGTAATACGTATATTTCTTATAGTTCTATCAATAATAACTGCATAATATTGGTAATCATGAACGCTATATTGCTAATAACATAAGTACTAAGTATAATTATTACATTTCTAGCGATAATAACTGCATTACATGGGTAATAATGCATGTTATATTGATAATATTGGGAGTAATAAGTATAATTATTATAGTTCTAGCGATAATAATAGTAAAATATGGCTAATAGTGCATGTTATATCGATAATAATAAAAGCAATAAGTATATTTATTACAGTTCTATCGATAATAACTGCATAATATGCGTAATAATGCATGTTATATTGATGATAATGAAAGTAGTAAGTATATTTATTATAGTTCTAGCGATAATGCTAGTAAAATATGGCTAATTGTGCATGTTATATTGATAATAATAAAAGTAATATTTATATTTATTATAGTTCTATCATAACAACTGCATTATATGGGTTATAATGCATGTTACATTGATAAAATTGGGAGTAATAAGTATAATTATTATAGTTCTAGCGATAATAATAGTAATATATGGCTAATAGTGCATGTTATATTGATAATAATAAAAGCTATAGGTATACTTATTACAGTTCTATCGATAACAACTGCATAATATGGGTAATAATGCATGTTATATTGATGATAATAAAAGTAATACGTATATTTATTATAGTTCTATCAATAATAACTGCATAATATTGGTAATCATGCACGTTATATTGATAATAATATAAGTAATAAGTATAATTATTACAGTTCTAGCGATAATAACTGCATTATATGGGTAATAATGCATGTTATATTGATAATATTGGGAGTAATAAGTATAATTATTATAGTTCTAGCGATAATAATAGTAAAATATGGCTAATAGTGCATGTTGTATTGATAATAATAAAAGCAATATGTATATTTATTACAGTTCTATCGATAATAACTGCATAATATGGGTAATAATGCATGTTATATTGATGATAATAAAAGTAATACGTATATTTCTTATGGTTCTATCAATAATAACTGCATAATATTGGTAATCATGCACGTTATATTGCTAATAACATAAGTAATAAGTATAATTATTGCAGTTCTAGCGATAATAACTGCATTATATGCGTAATAATGCATGTTATATTGATAATATCGGGAGTAATAAGTATAATTATTATAGTTCTAGCGATAATAATAGTAAAATATGGCTAATAGTGCATGTTCTATTGATAATAATAAAAGTAATAAGTCTATTTATTATAGTTCTATCGATAATAACTGCATAATATGGGTAATAATGCATGTTATATTGATGATAATAAAAGTAATAAGTATATTTATTATAGTTCTAGCGATAATAACTGCATAATATGGGTAATAATGCACGTTATATTGATGATTATAAAAGTAATACGTATATTTATTATAGTTCTCGCGATTATAACTGCATAATATGGGTAATAATGCATGTTATATTGATAATAATATAAGCAATAAGTATAATTATTACAGTTCTAGCGATAATAACTGCATTATATGGGTAATAATGGATGTTATATTGATAATATCGGGAGTAATAAGTATAATTATTATAGTTCTAGCGATAATAATAGTAAAATATGGCTAATAGTGCATGTTATATCGATAATAATAAAAGCAATAAGTATATTTATTACAGTTCTATCGATAATAACTGCATAATATGCGTAATAATGCATGTTATATTGATGATAATGAAAGTAGTAAGTATATTTATTATAGTTCTAGCGATTATAACTGCATGATATGGGTAATAATGCATGTTATATTGAGAATAATATAAGTAATAAGTATAATTATTACAGCTCTAGCGATAATAACTGCATTATAAGGGTAATAATGCATGTTATATTGATAATATTGGGAGTAATAAGTATTATTATTATAGTTCTAGCGATAATAATAGTAAAATATGGCTGATAGTGCGCTTTATATTGATAATAATAAAAGTAATTAGTATATTTATCAAGGTTCTATCGATAATAACTGCATAATATGGGTAATAATGCGGGTTATATTGATGATAATAAAGGTAATAAGTATATTTATTACAGTTCTAGCGATAATAACTGCATAATATGGGTAATAATGCAGGTTATATTGATGATAATAAAAGTAATAAGTATATTTATTATAGTTCTAGCGATAATAACTGCATAATATGGGTAATAATGCACGTTATATTGATGATAATAAAAGTAATACGTACATTTATTTTAGTTCTAGCGATTATAACTGCATAATATGCGTAATAATGCATGTTATATTGCTAATAATATAAGTAATGAGTATAATTATTACAGTTCTAGCGATAATAACTGCATTATATGCGTAATAATGGATGTTATATTGATAATATCGGGAGTAATAAGTATATTTATTATAGTTCTAGCGATAATAACTGCATTATATGGGTAATAATGCATGTTATATTGATAATATTGGGAGTAATAAATATAATTATTATAGTTCTAGCGATAATAATAGTAAAATATGGCTAATAGTGCATGTTATATTCATAAGAATAAAAGGAATAGGTATATTTATTACACTTCTATCGATAATAACTGCATAGTATGGGTAATAATGCATGTTATATTGATGATAATAAAAGTAATACGTATATTTATTATAGTTCTCGCGATTATAACTGCATAATATGGGTAATAATGCATGTTATATTGATAATAATATAAGTAATAAGTATAATTATTACAGTTCTAGCGATAATAACTGCATTATATGGGTAATAATGCACGTTATATTGCTAATAATATAAGTAATAAGTATAATTATTACAGTTCTAGCGATAATAACTGCATTATATGGGTAATAATGCATGTTATATTGATAATATCGAGAGTAATAAGTATAATTATTATAGTTCTAGCGATAATAATAGTAAAATATGGCTAATAGTGTATGTTATATTGATAATAATAAAAGTAATAAGTATATTTATTACAGTTCTATCGATAATAACTGCATAATATGGGTACTAATGCATGTTATATTGATGATAATAAAAGTAATACGTATATTTATTATAGTTCTCGCGATTATAACTGCATAATATGGGCAATAATGCATGTTATATTGATAATAATATAAGTAATAAGTATAATTATTACAGTTCTAGCGATAATAATAGTAAAATATGGCTAATAGTGCATGTTCTATTGATAATAATAAAAGTAATAAGTATATTTATTATAGTTCTATCGATAATAACTGCATAATATGGGTAATAATGCATGTTATATTGATGATAATAATAGTAATACGTATATTTATTATAGTTCTCGCGATTATAACTGCATAATATGGGTAATAATGCATGTTATATTGATAATAATATAAGTAATAAGTATAATTATTACAGTTCTAGCGATAATAACTGCATTATATGGGTAATAATGCACGTTATATTGCTAATAATATAAGTAATAAGTATAATTATTACAGTTCTACCGATTATAACTGCATAATATGCGTAATAATGCATGTTATATTGATAATAATATAAGTAATAAGTATAATTATTACAGTTCTAGCGATAATAACTGCATTATATGGGTAATAATGCATGTTATATTGATAATATTGGGAGTAATAAGTATTATTATTATAGTTCTAGCGATAATAATAGTAAAATATGGCTAATAGTGCCCTTTATATTGATAATAATAAAAGTAATTAGTATATTTATTAAGGTTCTATCGATAATAACTGCATAATATGGGTAATAATGCATGTTATATTGATGATAATAAAAGTAATAAGTATATTTATTATAGTTCTCGAAAAAATAACTGCATAATATCGGTAATAATGCATGTTATATTGATAATATTGGGAGTAATAAGTATAATTATTATAGTTCTACCGATAATACTAGTAAAATATGGCTAATAGTGCATGCTATATTGATAATAATAAAAGTAATAAGTTTATTTATTATAGTTCTATCGATAATAACTGCATTATATGGGTAATAATGCATGTTATATTGATAATATTGGGAGTAATAGGTATAATTATTATAGTTCGAGCGATAATAATAGTAAAATATGGCTAATAGTGCATGTAATATTGATAATAATAAATGTAATAAGTATATTTATTACAGTTCTATCGATAATAACTGCATAATATAGGTAATAATGCATGTTATATTGATGATAATAAATGTAATACGTATATTTACTATAGTTCTAGCGATAATAACTGCATAATATGGGTAATAATGCATGTTATATTGATGATAATGAAAGTAGTAAGTATATTTATTATAGTTCTTGCGATTATAACTGCATAATGTGGGTAATAATGCATGTTATATTGATGATAATAAAAGTAATAAGTATATTTATTGTAGGTCTATCAATAATAACTGCATATATGGGTAATAATGCACGTTATATTGCTAATAATATAAGTAATAAGTATAATTATTACAGTTCTAGCGATTATAACTGCATAATATGCGTAATAATGCATGTTATATTGATAATAATATAAGTAATAAGTATAATTATTACAGTTCTAGCGATAATAACTGCATTAGATGGGTAATAATGCATGTTATATTGATAATATTGGGAGTAATAAGTATTATAATTATAGTTCTAGCGATAATAATAGTAAAATATGGCTGATAGTGCGCTTTATATTGATAATAATAAAAGTAATTAGTATATTTATTAAGGTTCTATCGATAATAACTGCATAATATGGGTAATAATGCATGTTATATTGATGATAATAAAAGTAATAAGTATATTTATTATAGTTCTAGCGATAATAACTGCATAATATGGGTAATGATGCACGTTATATTGATAATAATCAAAGTAATTAGTATATTTATTAAGGTTCTATCGATAATAACTGCATAATATGGGTAATAATGCATGTTATATTGATGATAATAAAAGTAATAAGTATATTTATTATAGTTCTAGCGATAATAACTGCATTATATGCGTAATAATGCATGTTATATTGATAATATCCGGAGTATAAGTATAATTCTTATAGTTCTAGCGATAATAATAGTAAAATATGGCTAATAGTGTATGTTATATTGATCATAATAAAAGTAATAAGTATATTTATTACAGTTCTATCGATAATAACTGCATAATATGGGTAATAATGCATGTTATATAGATAATAATAAAAGTAATAAGTATATTTATTATAGTTCTAGCGATAATAACTGCATAATATTGGTAATCATGCACGTTATAGTGCTAATAACATAAGTAATAAGTATAATTATTATAGTTCTAGCGATAATAACTGCATTATATGGGTAATAATGCATGTTATATTGATAATATCGGGAGTAATAAGTATAATTATTATAGTTCCAGCGATAATAATAGTAAAATATGGCTAATAGTGCATGTTATATTGATAATAATAAAAGCAATAGGTATATTTATTACAGTTCTATCGATAATAACTGCATAATATGGGTAATAATGCATGTTATATTGATGATAATAAAAGTAATACGTATATTTATTATAGTTCTATCAATAATAACTGCATAATATTGGTAATCATGCACGTTACATTGCTAATAACATAAGTAATAAGTATAATTATTACAGTTCTAGCGATAATAACTGCATTATATGGGTATTAATGCATGTTATATTGATAATATCGGGAGTAATAAGTATAATTATTATAGTTCCAGCGATAATAATAGTAAAATATGGCTAATAGCGCATGTTATATTGATAATAATAAAAGCAATAAGTATATTTATTATAGTTCTATCGATAATAACTGCATAATGTGGGTAATAATGGATGTTATATTGATAATACCGGGAGTAATAAGTATATTTATTATAGTTGTAGCGATAATAACTGCATAATATGGGTAATAATGCACGTTATATTGATGATAATAAAAGTAATACGTATATTTATTATAGTTCTAGCGATTATAACTGCATAATATGCGTAATAATGCATGTTATATTGATAATAATATAAGTAATAAGTATAAGTATTACAGTTCCAGCGATAATAACTGCATTATATGGGTAATAATGGATGTTATATTGATAATATCGGGAGTAATAAGTATATTTATTATAGTTCTAGCGATAATAACTGCACAATATAGGTAATAATGCATGTTATATTGATAATAATAAAAGTAATAAGTATATTTATTATAGTTCTATCAATAATAACTGCATTATATGGGTAATAATGCACGTTATATTGATGATAATAAAAGTAATACGTATATTTATTATAGTTCTCGCGATAATAACTGCATAATATGGGTAATAATGGATGTTATATTGATAATATCGGGAGTAATAAGTATATTTATTATAGTTCTATCGATAATAACTGCATAATATGGGTAATAATGCATGTTATATTGATGATAATAAAAGTAATACGTATATTTATTATAGTTCTATCAATAATAACTGCATAATATTGGTAATCATGCACGTTATAGTGCTAATAACATAAGTAATAAGTATAATTATTATAGTTCTAGCGATAATAACTGCATTATATGGGTAATAATGCATGTTATATTGATAATATCGGGTGTAATAAGTATAATTATTATAGTCCCAGCGATAATAATAGTAAAATATGGCTAATAGTGCATGTTATATTGATAATAATAAAAGCAATAGGTATATTTATTACAGTTCTATCGATAATAACTGCATAATATGGGTAATAATGCATGTTATATTGATGATAATAAAAGTAATACGTATATTTATTATAGTTCTATCAATAATAACTGCATAATGTTGGTAATCATGCACGTTACATTGCTAATAACATAAGTAATACGTATAATTATTACAGTTCTAGCGATAATAACTGCATTATATGGGTAATAATGCATGTTATATTGATAATATCGGGAGTAATAAGTATAATTATTATAGTTCCAGCGATAATAATAGTAAAATATGGCTAATAATGCATGTTATATTGATAATAATATAAGTAATAAGTATATTTATTACAGTTCTATCGATAATGACTGCATAATATGGGTAATAATGCATGTTATATTGATGATAATAAAAGTAATACGTATATTTAATATAGTTCTATCAATAATAACTGCATAATATTGGTAATCATGCACGTTATATTGCTAATAACATAAGTAATAAGTATAATTATTACAGTTCTAGCGATAATAACTGCATTATATGGGTAATAATGCATGTTATATTGATAATATCGGGAGTAATAAGTATAATTATTATAGTTCCAGCGATAATAATAGTAAAATATGGCTAATAATGCATGTTATATTGATAATAATATAAGTAATAAGTATATTTATTACAGTTCTATCGATAATGACTGCATAATATGGGTAATAATGCATGTTATATTGATGATAATAAAAGTAATACGTATATTTAATATAGTTCTATCAATAATAACTGCATAATATTGGTAATCATGCACGTTATATTGCTAATAACATAAGTAATAAGTATAATTATTATAGTTCTGGCGATAATAACTCCATAATATTGGTAATAATGCATGTTATATTGATAATAATAAAAGTAATAAGTATAATTATTATAGTTCAAGCAATAATAACTGTATAATATGGGTAATATTGCATGTTATATTCATAATATTAGGAGTAGTCAGTATAATTATTATAGTTCTAGGGATAATAACTGCATAATATGGGTAATAATGCATGTTATATTGATAATAGTAAAAGTAATAAGCATAATTATTATAGTTCTAGAGATAATAACTGTATAATATTGGTAATAATGCATGTTATATTGATAATATTGTGAGTAATAAGTATAATTATTATAGTTCTAGCGATAATAACTGTATAATATGGGTAATAATGCAAGTTGTATTGATAATATTGGGAGTAATAAGTACATTTACTATAGTTCTGACGATAATAACAGTATAATATCGGTAATAATGCATGTTATATTGATAATATTGGGAGTAATAAGCGTAATTATTATAGCTCTAGCGATAATAACTACATATTATGTGTAATAATGCATGTTGTACTGATAATAATATAAGTAAGAGGTATAACTATTATAGTTCTAGCTATAATAACTGCATAATATGTGTAACAGAGCATGTTATATTGATAATGATAAAAGTAATAAGTATAATTATTATAGTTCAAGCAATAATAACTGTATAATATGGGTAATATTGCATGTTATATTTATAATATTAGGAGTAGTCAGTATAATTATTATAGTTCTAGCGATAATAACTGCATAATATTTGTAATAGTGCATGTTATATTGATAATAGTAAAAGTAATAAGAATAATTATTATAGTTCTAGCGATAATAACTGCATAATATGGGTAATAATGCATGTTATATTGATAATAGTAAAAGTAATAAGCATAATTATTATAGTTCTAGAGATAATAACTGTATAATATTGGTAATAATGCATGTTATATTGATAATATTGGGGGTAATAAGTGTAATTATTATAGTCCTAGCTATAATAACTGCATAGTATGGGTAATAATGCATGTTACATTGATAAAATTAGGAGTAATAAGCGTAATTATTATAGTTCTAGCGATAATAGCTGCATAATATGGCTAATAATGCATGCTATATTGATAAAATTGGGAGTAATAAGTGTAATTATTATAGTTCTGGCGATAAAAACTGCATAATATTGGTAATAATGCATGTTATATTGATAATAATAAAAGTAATAAGTATAATTATTATATTTCAAGCGATAATAACTGTATAATATGGGTAATAATGCATGTCGTACTGATAATAATACAAGTAATAAGTTATAACTATTATAGTTCTAGCGATAATAACTGTATAATATGGGTAATAATTAATGTTATATTGATAATATTGGGAGTAATAGGTGTAATTATTATAGTCCTAGCGATAATAACTGCATAATATTTGTAATAGTGCATGTTATATTGATAATAATAAAAGTAATGAGTATAATTATTATAGTTCTAGCGATAATAACTGTATAATATGGGTAATAATGCATGTTATACTGATAACAATATAAGTAATAAGTTTGACTATTATAGTTCTAGCGATAATAACTATATAATATGGGTAACAATGCATTTAATATTGATAATACTGGGTGTAATAAGCATAATTATTATAGTTCCAGCGATAATTAAAGGTTATTATCTTTTATAATGTATGTTATATTGATAATAAAAAAGTAATAAGTATAATTATTGTAGTTCTAGCGATAATAACTGTATAAAATGGGTAATAATTCATGTTATACTGATAATATTGGGAGTAATAAGTGTAATTATTATAGCTCTAGCGATAACAACTGCATAATATGTGTAATAATGGATGTTGTACCTATAATAATATAAGTAAGAAGTATAGCTATTATAGTTCTAGCTATAATAACTGCATAATATGGGTAATAGAGCATGTTATATTGATAATAATAAAAGTAATAAGTATAATTATTATAGTTCTAGCGATAATAACTGTATAATATGGGTAATATTGCATGTTATATTCATAATATTAGGAGGAGTCAGTATAATTATTATAGTTCTAGCGATAATAACTGCATAATATGGGTAATAATGCATGTTATATTGATAATAGTAAAAGTATTAAGCATAATTATTATAGTTCTAGCGATAATAACTGTATAATATGGGTAATATTGCATGTTATATTGATAATATTGTGAGTAATAAGTATAATTATTATAGTTCTAGCGATAACAACTGCATAATATGTGTAATAATGGATGTTGTACCTATAATAATATAAGTAAGAAGTATAGCTATTATAGTTCTAGCTATAATAACTGCATAATATGGGTAATAGAGCATGTTATATTGATAATAATAAAAGTAATAAGTATAATTATTATAGTTCTAGCTATAATAACTGTATGATATGGGTAATAATGCATTTAATATTGATAATATTGGGAGTAATAATTATAATTATTGTAGTTCTAGCGATAATAACTGCATAATATGGGTAATAATGCATGCTATATTGATAATAATGGGAGTAATAAGTATAACAATTATAGTTCTGGCGATAATAACTCCATAATATTGGTAATAATGCATGTTATATTGATAATAATAAAAGTAATAAGTATAATTATTATAGTTCAAGCAATAATAACTGTACAATATGGGTAATATTGCATGTTATATTCATGATATTAGGAGTAGTCAGTATAATTATTATAGTTCTAGGGATAATAACTGCATAATATGGGTAATAATGCATGTTATATTGATGATAATAAAAGTAATACGTACATTTATTATAGTTCTATCAATAATAACTGCATAATATTGGTAATCATGCACGTTACATTGCTAATAACATAAGTAATAAGTATAATTATTACAGTTCTAGCGATAATAACTGCATTGTATGGGTAATAATGCATGTTACATTGATAATATCGGGAGTAATAAGTATAATTATTATAGTTCCAGCGATAATAATAGTAAAATATGGCTAATAGCGCATGTTATATTGATAATAATAAAAGCAATAAGTGTATTTATTACAGTTTTATCGATAATAACTACATAATATGGGTAATAATGCATGTTATATTGATGATAATGAAAGTAGTAAGTATATTTATTATAGTTCTAGCGATTATAACTGCATGATATGGGTAATAATGCATGTTGTATTGAGAATAATATAAGTAATAAGTATAATTATTACAGCTCTAGCGATAATAACTGCATTATATGGGTAATAATGCACGTTATATTGATAATATTGGGAGTAATAAGTATTATTATTATAGTTCTAGCGATAATAATAGTAAAATATGGCCAATAGTGCATGTTATATTGATAATAATAAAAGCAATAAGTATATTTATTATAGTTCTATCGATAATAACTGCATAATGTGGGTAATAATGCATGTTATATTGATGATAATGAAAGTAGTAAGTATATTTATTATAGTTCTAGCGATTATAACTGCATTATATGCGTAATAATGCATGTTATATTGAGAATAATATAAGTAATAAGTATAATTATTACAGTTCTAGCGATAATAATAGTAAAATATGGCTAATAGTGCATGTTATATTGACAATAATAAAAGTAATAAGTATATTTATTATAGTTCTATCGGTAATAACTGCATAATATGGGTAATAATGCATGTTATATTGATAATAGTAGAAGTAATAAGCATAATTATTATAGTTCTAGAGATAATAACTGTATAATATTGGTAATAATGAATGTTATATTGATAATATTGGGAGTAATAGGTGTAATTATTATAGTCCTAGCGATAATAACTGCATAATATTTGTAATAGTGCATGTTATATTGATAATAATAAAAGTAATGAGTATAATTATTATAGTTCTAGCGATAATAACTGTATAATATGGGTAATAATGCATGTTATACTGATAACAATATAAGTAATAAGATTAACTATTATAGTTCTAGCGATAATAACTATATAATATGGGTAATAATGCATTTAATATTGATAACATTGAGAGTAATAAGTATAATTATTATAGTTCTAGCGATAATAACTGTATAAAATGGGTAATAATGCATGTTATACTGATAATATTGGGAGTAATAAGTGTAATTATTATAGCTCTAGCGATAACAACGGCATAATATGTGTAATAATGGATGATGTACAGATAATAATATAAGTAAGAAGTATAACTATTATAGTTCTAGCTATAATAACTGCATAATGTGGGTAATAGAGCATGTTATATTGATAATAATAAAAGTAATAAGTATAATTATTATAGTTCTAGCGATAATAACTGTATAATATGGGTAATATTGCATGTTATATTCATAATATTGGGAGTAGTCAGTATAATTATTATAGTTCTAGCGATAATAACTGCATAATATGGGTAATTGTGCATGTTATATTGATAATAATAAAAGTAATAAGTATAATTATTGTAGTTCTAGCGATAATAACTGTATAATATGGGCAATAATGCATGTTATATTGATAATATTGGGAGTAATAAGTATAATTATTATAGTTCTGGCGATAATAACTCCATAATATTGGTAATAATGCATGTTATATTGATAATAATAAAAGTAATAAGTATAATTATTATAGTTCAAGCAATAATAACTGTATAATATGGGTAATATTGCATGTTATATTCATAATATTAGGAGTAGTCAGTATAATTATTATAGTTCTAGGGATAATAACTGCATAATATGGGTAATAATGCATGTTATATTGATAATAGTAAAAGTAATAAGCATAATTATTATAGTTCTAGAGATAATAACTGTATAATATTGGTAATAATGCATGTTATATTGATAATATTGTGAGTAATAAGTATAATTATTATAGTTCTAGCGATAATAACTGTATAATATGGGTAATAATGCAAGTTGTATTGATAATATTGGGAGTAATAAGTACATTTACTATAGTTCTGACGATAATAACAGTATAATATCGGTAATAATGCATGTTATATTGATAATATTGGGAGTAATATGCGTAATTATTATAGCTCTAGCGATAATAACTACATATTATGTGTAATAATGCATGTTGTACTGATAATAATATAAGTAAGAGGTATAACTATTATAGTTCTAGCTATAATAACTGCATAATATGTGTAACAGTGCATGTTATATTGATAATAGTAAAAGTAATAAGAATAATTATTATAGTTCTAGCGATAATAACTGCATAATATGGGTAATAATGCATGTTATATTGATAATAGTAAAAGTAATAAGCATAATTATTATAGTTCTAGAGATAATAACTGTATAATATTGGTAATAATGCATGTTATATTGATAATATTGGGGGTAATAAGTGTAATTATTATAGTCCTAGCTATAATAACTGCATAGTATGGGTAATAATGCATGTTACATTGATAAAATTAGGAGTAATAAGCGTAATTATTATAGTTCTAGCGATAATAGCTGCATAATATGGCTAATAATGCATGCTATATTGATAAAATTGGGAGTAATAAGTGTAATTATTATAGTTCTGGCGATAAAAACTGCATAATATTGGTAATAATGCATGTTATATTGATACTAATAAAAGTAATAAGTATAATTATTATATTTCAAGCGATAATAACTGTATAATATGGGTAATAATGCATGTCGTACTGATAATAATACAAGTAATAAGTTATAACTATTATAGTTCTAGCGATAATAACTGTATAATATGGGTAATAATTAATGTTATATTGATAATATTGGGAGTAATAGGTGTAATTATTATAGTCCTAGCGATAATAACTGCATAATATTTGTAATAGTGCATGTTATATTGATAATAATAAAAGTAATGAGTATAATTATTATAGTTCTAGCGATAATAACTGTATAATATGGGTAATAATGCATGTTATACTGATAACAATATAAGTAATAAGTTTGACTATTATAGTTCTAGCGATAATAACTATATAATATGGGTAATAATGCATTTAATATTGATAATACTGGGTGTAATAAGCATAATTATTATAGTTCCAGCGATAATTAAAGGTTATTATCTTTTATAATGTATGTTATATTGATAATAAAAAAGTAATAAGTATAATTATTGTAGTTCTAGCGATAATAACTGTATAAAATGGGTAATAATTCATGTTATACTGATAATATTGGGAGTAATAAGTGTAATTATTATAGCTCTAGCGATAACAACTGCATAATATGTGTAATAATGGATGTTGTACCTATAATAATATAAGTAAGAAGTATAGCTATTATAGTTCTAGCTATAATAACTGCATAATATGGGTAATAGAGCATGTTATATTGATAATAATAAAAGTAATAAGTATAATTATTATAGTTCTAGCGATAATAACTGTATAATATGGGTAATATTGCATGTTATATTCATAATATTAGGAGGAGTCAGTATAATTATTATAGTTCTAGCGATAATAACTGCATAATATGGGTAATAATGCATGTTATATTGATAATAGTAAAAGTATTAAGCATAATTATTATAGTTCTAGCGATAATAACTGTAAAATATAGGTAATATTGCATGTTATATTGATAATATTGTGAGTAATAAGTATAATTATTATAGTTCTAGCGATAACAACTGCATAATATGTGTAATAATGGATGTTGTACCTATAATAATATAAGTAAGAAGTATAGCTATTATAGTTCTAGCTATAATAACTGCATAATATGGGTAATAGAGCATGTTATATTGATAATAATAAAAGTAATAAGTATAATTATTATAGTTCTAGCTATAATAACTGTATGATATGGGTAATAATGCATTTAATATTGATAATATTGGGAGTAATAATTATAATTATTGTAGTTCTAGCGATAATAACTGCATAATATGGGTAATAATGCATGCTATATTGATAATAATGGGAGTAATAAGTATAACAATTATAGTTCTGGCGATAATAACTCCATAATATTGGTAATAATGCATGTTATATTGATAATAATAAAAGTAATAAGTATAATTATTATAGTTCAAGCAATAATAACTGTACAATATGGGTAATATTGCATGTTATATTCATGATATTAGGAGTAGTCAGTATAATTATTATAGTTCTAGGGATAATAACTGCATAATATGGGTAATAATGCATGTTATATTGATAATAGTAAAAGTAATAAGCATAATTATTATAGTTCTAGAGATAATAACTGTATAATATTGGTAATAATGCATGTTATATTGATAATATTGTGAGTAATAAGTATAATTATTATAGTTCCAGCGATAATAATAGTAAAATATGGCTAATAGTGCATGTTATATTGATAATAATAAAAGCAATAGGTATATTTATTACAGTTCTATCGATAATAACTGCATAATATGGGTAATAATGCATGTTATATTGATGATAATAAAAGTAATACGTATATTTATTATAGTTCTATCAATAATAACTGCATAATATTGGTAATCATGCACGTTACATTGCTAATAACATAAGTAATAAGTAGAATTATTACAGTTCTAGCGATAATAACTGCATTATATGGGTAATAATGCATGTTATATTGATAATATCGGGAGTAATAAGTATAATTATTATAGTTCCAGCGATAATAATAGTAAAATATGGCTAATAATGCATGTTATACTGATAACAATATAAGTAATAAGTTTGACTATTATAGTTCTAGCGATAATAACTATATAATATGGGTAATAATGCATTTAATATTGATAATACTGGGTGTAATAAGCATAATTATTATAGTTCCAGCGATAATTAAAGGTTATTATCTTTTATAATGTATGTTATATTGATAATAAAAAAGTAATAAGTATAATTATTGTAGTTCTAGCGATAATAACTGTATAAAATGGGTAATAATTCATGTTATACTGATAATATTGGGAGTAATAAGTGTAATTATTATAGCTCTAGCGATAACAACTGCATAATATGTGTAATAATGGATGTTGTACCTATAATAATATAAGTAAGAAGTATAGCTATTATAGTTCTAGCTATAATAACTGCATAATATGGGTAATAGAGCATGTTATATTGATAATAATAAAAGTAATAAGTATAATTATTATAGTTCTAGCGATAATAACTGTATAATATGGGTAATATTGCATGTTATATTCATAATATTAGGAGGAGTCAGTATAATTATTATAGTTCTAGCGATAATAACTGCATAATATGGGTAATAATGCATGTTATATTGATAATAGTAAAAGTAATAAGCATAATTATTATCGTTCTAGCGATAATAACTGTATAATATGGGTAATATTGCATGTTATATTGATAATATTGTGAGTAATAAGTATAATTATTATAGTTCTAGCGATAACAACTGCATAATATGTGTAATAATGGATGTTGTACCTATAATAATATAAGTAAGAAGTATAGCTATTATAGTTCTAGCTATAATAACTGCATAATATGGGTAATAGAGCATGTTATATTGATAATAATAAAAGTAATAAGTATAATTATTATAGTTCTAGCGATAATAACTGTATAATATGGGTAATATTGCATGTTATATTCATAATATTAGGAGGAGTCAGTATAATTATTATAGTTCTAGCGATAATAACTGCATAATATGGGTAATAATGCATGTTATATTGATAATAGTAAAAGTAATAAGCATAATTATTATAGTTCTAGCGATAATAACTGTATAATATGGGTAATATTGCATGTTATATTGATAATATTGTGAGTAATAAGTATAATTATTATAGTTCTAGCGATAATAACTCTATAATATGGGTAATAATGCAAGTTGTATTGATAATATTGGGAGTAATAAGTACATTTACTATAGTTCTGACGATAATAACAGTATAATATCGGTAATAATGCATGTTATATTGATAATATTGGGAGTAATAAGTGTAATTATTATAGCTCTAGCGATAATAACTACATATTATGTGTAATAATGCATGTTGTACTGATAATAATATAAGTAAGAGGTATAACTATTATAGTTCTAGCTATAATAACTGCATAATATGGGTAATAGAGCATGTTATATTGATAATAATAAAAGTAATAAGTACAGTTATAATAGTTCTAGCTATAATAACTGTATGATATGGGTAATAATGCATTTAATATTGATAATATTGGGAGTAATAATTATAATTATTGTAGTTCTAGCGATAATAACTGCATAATATGGGTAATAATGCATGCTATATTGATAATAATGGGAGTAATAAGTATAACAATTATAGTTCTGGCGATAATAACTCCATAATATTGGTAATAATGCATGTTATATTGATAATAATAAAAGTCATAAGTATAATTATTATAGTTCAAGCAATAATAACTGTACAATATGGGTAATATTGCATGTTATATTCATAATATTAGGAGTAGTCAGTATAATTATTATAGTTCTAGGGATAATAACTGCATAATAAGGGTAATAATGCATGTTATATTGATAATAGTAAAAGTAATAAGCATAATTATTATAGTTCTAGAGATAATAACTGTATAATATTGGTAATAATGCATGTTATATTGATAATATTGTGAGTAATAAGTATAATTATTATAGTTCCAGCGATAATAATAGTAAAATATGGCTAATAGTGCATGTTATATTGATAATAATAAAAGCAATAGGTATATTTATTACAGTTCTATCGATAATAACTGCATAATATGGGTAATAATGCATGTTATATTGATGATAATAAAAGTAATACGTATATTTATTATAGTTCTATCAATAATAACTGCATAATATTGGTAATCATGCACGTTACATTGCTAATAACATAAGTAATAAGTATAATTATTACAGTTCTAGCGATAATAACTGCATTATATGGGTAATAATGCATGTTATATTGATAATATCGGGAGTAATAAGTATAATTATTACAGTTCCAGCGATAATAATAGTAAAATATGGCTAATAGTGCATGTTATATTGATAATAATAAAAGGAATAGGTATATTTATTACAGTTCTATCGATGATAACTGCATTATATGGGTAATAATGCACGTTATATTGATGATAATAAAAGTAATACGTATATTTATTATAGTTCTCGCGATAATAACTGCATAATATGGGTAATAATGGATGTTATATTGATAATATCGGGAGTAATAAGTATATTTATTATAGTTCTATCGATAATAACTGCATAATATGGGTAATAATGCATGTTATATTGATGATAATAAAAGTAATACGTATATTTATTATAGTTCTATCAATAATAACTGCATAATATGCGTAATAATGCATGTTATATTGATAATAATATAAGTAATAAGTATAATTATTACAGTTCTAGCGATAATAACTGCATTATATGGGTAATAATGCATGTTATATTGATAATATTGGGAGTAATAAGTATTATTATTATAGTTCTAGCGATAATAATAGTAAAATATGGCTAATAGTGCCCTTTATATTGATAATAATAAAAGTAATTAGTATATTTATTAAGGTTCTATCGATAATAACTGCATAATATGGGTAATAATGCATGTTATATTGATGATAATAAAAGTAATAAGTATATTTATTATAGTTCTCGAAAAAATAACTGCATAATATCGGTAATAATGCATGTTATATTGATAATATTGGGAGTAATAAGTATAATTATTATAGTTCTACCGATAATACTAGTAAAATATGGCTAATAGTGCATGCTATATTGATAATAATAAAAGTAATAAGTTTATTTATTATAGTTCTATCGATAATAACTGCATTATATGGGTAATAATGCATGTTATATTGATAATATTGGGAGTAATAGGTATAATTATTATAGTTCGAGCGATAATAATAGTAAAATATGGCTAATAGTGCATGTAATATTGATAATAATAAATGTAATAAGTATATTTATTACAGTTCTATCGATAATAGCTGCATAATATAGGTAATAATGCATGTTATATTGATGATAATAAATGTAATACGTATATTTACTATAGTTCTAGCGATAATAACTGCATAATATGGGTAATAATGCATGTTATATTGATGATAATGAAAGTAGTAAGTATATTTATTATAGTTCTTGCGATTATAACTGCATAATGTGGGTAATAATGCATGTTATATTGATGATAATAAAAGTAATAAGTATATTTATTGTAGGTCTATCAATAATAACTGCATATATGGGTAATAATGCACGTTATATTGCTAATAATATAAGTAATAAGTATAATTATTACAGTTCTAGCGATTATAACTGCATAATATGCGTAATAATGCATGTTATATTGATAATAATATAAGTAATAAGTATAATTATTACAGTTCTAGCGATAATAACTGCATTAGATGGGTAATAATGCATGTTATATTGATAATATTGGGAGTAATAAGTATTATAATTATAGTTCTAGCGATAATAATAGTAAAATATGGCTGATAGTGCGCTTTATATTGATAATAATAAAAGTAATTAGTATATTTATTAAGGTTCTATCGATAATAACTGCATAATATGGGTAATAATGCATGTTATATTGATGATAATAAAAGTAATAAGTATATTTATTATAGTTCTAGCGATAATAACTGCATAATATGGGTAATGATGCACGTTATATTGATAATAATCAAAGTAATTAGTATATTTATTAAGGTTCTATCGATAATAACTGCATAATATGGGTAATAATGCATGTTATATTGATGATAATAAAAGTAATAAGTATATTTATTATAGTTCTAGCGATAATAACTGCATTATATGCGTAATAATGCATGTTATATTGATAATATCCGGAGTATAAGTATAATTCTTATAGTTCTAGCGATAATAATAGTAAAATATGGCTAATAGTGTATGTTATATTGATCATAATAAAAGTAATAAGTATATTTATTACAGTTCTATCGATAATAACTGCATAATATGGGTAATAATGCATGTTATATAGATAATAATGAAAGTAATAAGTATATTTATTATAGTTCTAGCGATAATAACTGCATAATATTGGTAATCATGCACGTTATAGTGCTAATAACATAAGTAATAAGTATAATTATTATAGTTCTAGCGATAATAACTGCATTATATGGGTAATAATGCATGTTATATTGATAATATCGGGAGTAATAAGTATAATTATTATAGTTCCAGCGATAATAATAGTAAAATATGGCTAATAGTGCATGTTATATTGATAATAATAAAAGCAATAGGTATATTTATTACAGTTCTATCGATAATAACTGCATAATATGGGTAATAATGCATGTTATATTGATGATAATAAAAGTAATACGTATATTTATTATAGTTCTATCAATAATAACTGCATAATATTGGTAATCATGCACGTTACATTGCTAATAACATAAGTAATAAGTATAATTATTACAGTTCTAGCGATAATAACTGCATTATATGGGTATTAATGCATGTTATATTGATAATATCGGGAGTAATAAGTATAATTATTATAGTTCCAGCGATAATAATAGTAAAATATGGCTAATAGCGCATGTTATATTGATAATAATAAAAGCAATAAGTATATTTATTATAGTTCTATCGATAATAACTGCATAATGTGGGTAATAATGGATGTTATATTGATAATACCGGGAGTAATAAGTATATTTATTATAGTTGTAGCGATAATAACTGCATAATATGGGTAATAATGCACGTTATATTGATGATAATAAAAGTAATACGTATATTTATTATAGTTCTAGCGATTATAACTGCATAATATGCGTAATAATGCATGTTATATTGATAATAATATAAGTAATAAGTATAAGTATTACAGTTCCAGCGATAATAACTGCATTATATGGGTAATAATGGATGTTATATTGATAATATCGGGAGTAATAAGTATATTTATTATAGTTCTAGCGATAATAACTGCACAATATAGGTAATAATGCATGTTATATTGATAATAATAAAAGTAATAAGTATATTTATTATAGTTCTATCAATAATAACTGCATTATATGGGTAATAATGCACGTTATATTGATGATAATAAAAGTAATACGTATATTTATTATAGTTCTCGCGATAGTAACTGCATAATATGGGTAATAATGGATGTTATATTGATAATATCGGGAGTAATAAGTATATTTATTATAGTTCTATCGATAATAACTGCATAATATGGGTAATAATGCATGTTATATTGATGATAATAAAAGTAATACGTATATTTATTATAGTTCTATCAATAATAACTGCATAATATTGGTAATCATGCACGTTAGAGTGCTAATAACATAAGTAATAAGTATAATTATTATAGTTCTAGCGATAATAACTGCATTATATGGGTAATAATGCATGTTATATTGATAATATCGGGTGTAATAAGTATAATTATTATAGTTCCAGCGATAATAATAGTAAAATATGGCTAATAGTGAATGTTATATTGATAATAATAAAAGCAATAAGTGTATTTATTACAGTTCTATCGATAATAACTACATAATATAGGTAATAATGCATGTCATATTGATGATAATGAAAGTAGTAAGTATATTTATTACAGTTCTATCGATAATAACTGCATAATATGGGTAATAATGCATGTTATATTGATGATAATAAAAGTAATAAGTATATTTATTATAGTTCTATCAATAATAACTGCATAATATTGGTAATTATGCACGTTATATTGCTAATAACATAAGTAATAAGTATAATTATTACTGTTCTAGCGATAATAACTGCATTATATGCGTAATATTGCATGTTATATTGATAATATCGGGAGTAATAAGTATAATTATTACAGTTCTATCGATAATAACTGCATAATATGGGTAATAATGCATGTTATATTGATGATAATAAAAGTAATACGTACATTTATTATAGTTCTATCAATAATAACTGCATAATATTGGTAATCATGCACGTTACATTGCTAATAACATAAGTAATAAGTATAATTATTACAGTTCTAGCGATAATAACTGCATTGTATGGGTAATAATGCATGTTACATTGATAATATCGGGAGTAATAAGTATAATTATTATAGTTCCAGCGATAATAATAGTAAAATATGGCTAATAGCGCATGTTATATTGATAATAATAAAAGCAATAAGTGTATTTATTACAGTTTTATCGATAATAACTACATAATATGGGTAATAATGCATGTTATATTGATGATAATGAAAGTAGTAAGTATATTTATTATAGTTCTATCAATAATAACTGCATAATATTGGTAATCATGCACGTTATATTGCTAATAACATAAGTAATAAGTATAATTATTACAGTTCTAGCGATAATAACTGCATTATATGGGTAATAATGCATGTTATATTGATAATATCGGGAGTAATAAGTATAATTATTATAGTTCCAGCGATAATAATAGTAAAATATGGCTAATAGTGCATGTTATATTGATAATAATAAAAGCAATAGGTATATTTATTACAGTTCTATCGATAATAACTGCATAATATGGGTAATAATGCATGTTATATTGATGATAATAAAAGTAATACGTATATTTATTATAGTTCTATCAATAATAACTGCATAATATTGGTAATCATGCACGTTACATTGCTAATAACATAAGTAATAAGTATAATTATTACAGTTCTAGCGATAATAACTGCATTATATGGGTAATAATGCATGTTATATTGATAATATCGGGAGTAATAAGTATAATTATTATAGTTCCAGCGATAATAATAGTAAAATATGGCTAATAATGCATGTTATATTGATAATAATATAAGTAATAAGTATATTTATTACAGTTCTATCGATAATAACTGCATAATATGGGTAATAATGCATGTTATATTGATGATAATAAAAGTAATACGTATATTTAATATAGTTCTATCAATAATAACTGCATAATATTGGTAATCATGCACGTTATATTGCTAATAACATAAGTAATAAGTATAATTATTACAGTTCTAGCGATAATAACTGCATTATATGGGTAATAATGCATGTTATATTGATAATATCGGGAGTAATAAGTATAATTATTATAGTTCCAGCGATAATAATAGTAAAATATGGCTAATAGTGCATGTTATATTGATAATAATAGAAGGAATAGGTATATTTATTACAGTTCTATCGATGATAACTGCATAATATGGGTAATAGTGCACGCTATATTGCAAATAATATAAGTAATAAGTATAACTATTACAGTTCTAGCGATAATAATAGCAAAATATGGCTAATAGTGCATGTTCTATTGATAATAATAAAAGTAATACGTATATTTATTATAGTTCTATCGATAATAACTGCATAATATGGGTAATAATGCATGATATATTGATGATAATAAAAGTAATACGTATATTTATTATAGTTCTCGCGATTATAACTGCATAATATGGGTAATAATGCATGTTATATTGATAATAATATAAGTAATAAGTATAAGTATTACAGTTCCAGCGATAATAACTGCATTATATGGGTAATAATGGATGTTATATTGATAATATCGGGAGTAATAAGTATATTTATTATAGTTCTAGCGATAATAACTGCACAATATAGGTAATAATGCATGTTATATTGATAATAATAAAAGTAATAAGTATATTTATTATAGTTCTATCAATAATAACTGCATTATATGGGTAATAATGCACGTTATATTGATGATAATAAAAGTAATACGTATATTTATTATAGTTCTCGCGATAATAACTGCATAATATGGGTAATAATGGATGTTATATTGATAATATCGGGAGTAATAAGTATATTTATTATAGTTCTATCGATAATAACTGCATAATATGGGTAATAATGCATGTTATATTGATGATAATAAAAGTAATACGTATATTTATTATAGTTCTATCAATAATAACTGCATAATATGCGTAATAATGCATGTTATATTGATAATAATATAAGTAATAAGTATAATTATTACAGTTCTAGCGATAATAACTGCATTATATGGGTAATAATGCATGTTATATTGATAATATTGGGAGTAATAAGTATTATTATTATAGTTCTAGCGATAATAATAGTAAAATATGGCTAATAGTGCCCTTTATATTGATAATAATAAAAGTAATTAGTATATTTATTAAGGTTCTATCGATAATAACTGCATAATATGGGTAATAATGCATGTTATATTGATGATAATAAAAGTAATAAGTATATTTATTATAGTTCTCGAAAAAATAACTGCATAATATCGGTAATAATGCATGTTATATTGATAATATTGGGAGTAATAAGTATAATTATTATAGTTCTACCGATAATACTAGTAAAATATGGCTAATAGTGCATGCTATATTGATAATAATAAAAGTAATAAGTTTATTTATTATAGTTCTATCGATAATAACTGCATTATATGGGTAATAATGCATGTTATATTGATAATATTGGGAGTAATAGGTATAATTATTATAGTTCGAGCGATAATAATAGTAAAATATGGCTAATAGTGCATGTAATATTGATAATAATAAATGTAATAAGTATATTTATTACAGTTCTATCGATAATAACTGCATAATATAGGTAATAATGCATGTTATATTGATGATAATAAATGTAATACGTATATTTACTATAGTTCTAGCGATAATAACTGCATAATATGGGTAATAATGCATGTTATATTGATGATAATGAAAGTAGTAAGTATATTTATTATAGTTCTTGCGATTATAACTGCATAATGTGGGTAATAATGCATGTTATATTGATGATAATAAAAGTAATAAGTATATTTATTGTAGGTCTATCAATAATAACTGCATATATGGGTAATAATGCACGTTATATTGCTAATAATATAAGTAATAAGTATAATTATTACAGTTCTAGCGATTATAACTGCATAATATGCGTAATAATGCATGTTATATTGATAATAATATAAGTAATAAGTATAATTATTACAGTTCTAGCGATAATAACTGCATTAGATGGGTAATAATGCATGTTATATTGATAATATTGGGAGTAATAAGTATTATAATTATAGTTCTAGCGATAATAATAGTAAAATATGGCTGATAGTGCGCTTTATATTGATAATAATAAAAGTAATTAGTATATTTATTAAGGTTCTATCGATAATAACTGCATAATATGGGTAATAATGCATGTTATATTGATGATAATAAAAGTAATAAGTATATTTATTATAGTTCTAGCGATAATAACTGCATAATATGGGTAATGATGCACGTTATATTGATAATAATCAAAGTAATTAGTATATTTATTAAGGTTCTATCGATAATAACTGCATAATATGGGTAATAATGCATGTTATATTGATGATAATAAAAGTAATAAGTATATTTATTATAGTTCTAGCGATAATAACTGCATTATATGCGTAATAATGCATGTTATATTGATAATATCCGGAGTATAAGTATAATTCTTATAGTTCTAGCGATAATAATAGTAAAATATGGCTAATAGTGTATGTTATATTGATCATAATAAAAGTAATAAGTATATTTATTACAGTTCTATCGATAATAACTGCATAATATGGGTAATAATGCATGTTATATAGATAATAATAAAAGTAATAAGTATATTTATTATAGTTCTAGCGATAATAACTGCATAATATTGGTAATCATGCACGTTATAGTGCTAATAACATAAGTAATAAGTATAATTATTATAGTTCTAGCGATAATAACTGCATTATATGGGTAATAATGCATGTTATATTGATAATATCGGGAGTAATAAGTATAATTATTATAGTTCCAGCGATAATAATAGTAAAATATGGCTAATAGTGCATGTTATATTGATAATAATAAAAGCAATAGGTATATTTATTACAGTTCTATCGATAATAACTGCATAATATGGGTAATAATGCATGTTATATTGATGATAATAAAAGTAATACGTATATTTATTATAGTTCTATCAATAATAACTGCATAATATTGGTAATCATGCACGTTACATTGCTAATAACATAAGTAATAAGTATAATTATTACAGTTCTAGCGATAATAACTGCATTATATGGGTATTAATGCATGTTATATTGATAATATCGGGAGTAATAAGTATAATTATTATAGTTCCAGCGATAATAATAGTAAAATATGGCTAATAGCGCATGTTATATTGATAATAATAAAAGCAATAAGTATATTTATTATAGTTCTATCGATAATAACTGCATAATGTGGGTAATAATGGATGTTATATTGATAATACCGGGAGTAATAAGTATATTTATTATAGTTGTAGCGATAATAACTGCATAATATGGGTAATAATGCACGTTATATTGATGATAATAAAAGTAATACGTATATTTATTATAGTTCTAGCGATTATAACTGCATAATATGCGTAATAATGCATGTTATATTGATAATAATATAAGTAATAAGTATAAGTATTACAGTTCCAGCGATAATAACTGCATTATATGGGTAATAATGGATGTTATATTGATAATATCGGGAGTAATAAGTATATTTATTATAGTTCTAGCGATAATAACTGCACAATATAGGTAATAATGCATGTTATAGTGATAATAATAAAAGTAATAAGTATATTTATTATAGTTCTATCAATAATAACTGCATTATATGGGTAATAATGCACGTTATATTGATGATAATAAAAGTAATACGTATATTTATTATAGTTCTCGCGATAGTAACTGCATAATATGGGTAATAATGGATGTTATATTGATAATATCGGGAGTAATAAGTATATTTATTATAGTTCTATCGATAATAACTGCATAATATGGGTAATAATGCATGTTATATTGATGATAATAAAAGTAATACGTATATTTATTATAGTTCTATCAATAATAACTGCATAATATTGGTAATCATGCACGTTATAGTGCTAATAACATAAGTAATAAGTATAATTATTATAGTTCTAGCGATAATAACTGCATTATATGGGTAATAATGCATGTTATATTGATAATATCGGGTGTAATAAGTATAATTATTATAGTTCCAGCGATAATAATAGTAAAATATGGCTAATAGTGAATGTTATATTGATAATAATAAAAGCAATAGGTATATTTATTACAGTTCTATCGATAATAACTGCATAATATGGGTAATAATGCATGTTATATTGATGATAATAAAAGTAATACGTATATTTATTATAGTTCTATCAATAATAACTGCATAATATTGGTAATCATGCACGTTACATTGCTAATAACATAGGTAATAAGTATAATTATTACAGTTCTAGCGATAATAACTGCATTATAAGGGTAATAATGCATGTTATATTGATAATATCGGGAGTAATAAGTATAATTATTAAAGTTCCAGCGATAATAATAGTAAAATATGGCTAATAGCGCATGTTATATTGATAATAATAAAAGCAATAAGTGTATTTATTACAGTTCTATCGATAATAACTACATAATATAGGTAATAATGCATGTCATATTGATGATAATGAAAGTAGTAAGTATATTTATTACAGTTCTATCGATAATAACTGCATAATATGGGTAATAATGCATGTTATATTGATGATAATAAAAGTAATAAGTATATTTATTATAGTTCTATCAATAATAACTGCATAATATTGGTAATTATGCACGTTATATTGCTAATAACATAAGTAATAAGTATAATTATTACTGTTCTAGCGATAATAACTGCATTATATGCGTAATATTGCATGTTATATTGATAATATCGGGAGTAATAAGTATAATTATTACAGTTCTATCGATAATAACTGCATAATATGGGTAATAATGCATGTTATATTGATGATAATAAAAGTAATACGTACATTTATTATAGTTCTATCAATAATAACTGCATAATATTGGTAATCATGCACGTTACATTGCTAATAACATAAGTAATAAGTATAATTATTACAGTTCTAGCGATAATAACTGCATTGTATGGGTAATAATGCATGTTACATTGATAATATCGGGAGTAATAAGTATAATTATTATAGTTCCAGCGATAATAATAGTAAAATATGGCTAATAGCGCATGTTATATTGATAATAATAAAAGCAATAAGTGTATTTATTACAGTTTTATCGATAATAACTACATAATATGGGTAATAATGCATGTTATATTGATGATAATGAAAGTAGTAAGTATATTTATTATAGTTCTAGCGATTATAACTGCATGATATGGGTAATAATGCATGTTGTATTGAGAATAATATAAGTAATAAGTATAATTATTACAGCTCTAGCGATAATAACTGCATTATATTGGTAATAATGCATGTTATATTGATAATATTGGGAGTAATAAGTATTATTATTATAGTTCTAGCGATAATAATAGTAAAATATGGCCAATAGTGCATGTTATATTGATAATAATAAAAGCAATAAGTATATTTATTATAGTTCTATCGATAATAACTGCATAATGTGGGTAATAATGCATGTTATATTGATGATAATGAAAGTAGTAAGTATATTTATTATAGTTCTAGCGATTATAACTGCATTATATGCGTAATAATGCATGTTATATTGAGAATAATATAAGTAATAAGTATAATTATTACAGTTCTAGCGATAATAATAGTAAAATATGGCTAATAGTGCATGTTATATTGACAATAATAAAAGTAATAAGTATATTTATTATAGTTCTATCGGTAATAACTGCATAATATGGGTAATAATGCATGTTATATTGATAATAGTAGAAGTAATAAGCATAATTATTATAGTTCTAGAGATAATAACTGTATAATATTGGTAATAATGAATGTTATATTGATAATATTGGGAGTAATAGGTGTAATTATTATAGTCCTAGCGATAATAACTGCATAATATTTGTAATAGTGCATGTTATATTGATAATAATAAAAGTAATGAGTATAATTATTATAGTTCTAGCGATAATAACTGTATAATATGGGTAATAATGCATGTTATACTGATAACAATATAAGTAATAAGATTAACTATTATAGTTCTAGCGATAATAACTATATAATATGGGTAATAATGCATTTAATATTGATAACATTGAGAGTAATAAGTATAATTATTATAGTTCTAGCGATAATAACTGTATAAAATGGGTAATAATGCATGTTATACTGATAATATTGGGAGTAATAAGTGTAATTATTATAGCTCTAGCGATAACAACGGCATAATATGTGTAATAATGGATGATGTACAGATAATAATATAAGTAAGAAGTATAACTATTATAGTTCTAGCTATAATAACTGCATAATGTGGGTAATAGAGCATGTTATATTGATAATAATAAAAGTAATAAGTATAATTATTATAGTTCTAGCGATAATAACTGTATAATATGGGTAATATTGCATGTTATATTCATAATATTGGGAGTAGTCAGTATAATTATTATAGTTCTAGCGATAATAACTGCATAATATGGGTAATTGTGCATGTTATATTGATAATAATAAAAGTAATAAGTATAATTATTGTAGTTCTAGCGATAATAACTGTATAATATGGGCAATAATGCATGTTATATTGATAATATTGGGAGTAATAAGTATAATTATTATAGTTCTGGCGATAATAACTCCATAATATTGGTAATAATGCATGTTATATTGATAATAATAAAAGTAATAAGTATAATTATTATAGTTCAAGCAATAATAACTGTATAATATGGGTAATATTGCATGTTATATTCATAATATTAGGAGTAGTCAGTATAATTATTATAGTTCTAGGGATAATAACTGCATAATATGGGTAATAATGCATGTTATATTGATAATAGTAAAAGTAATAAGCATAATTATTATAGTTCTAGAGATAATAACTGTATAATATTGGTAATAATGCATGTTATATTGATAATATTGTGAGTAATAAGTATAATTATTATAGTTCTAGCGATAATAACTGTATAATATGGGTAATAATGCAAGTTGTATTGATAATATTGGGAGTAATAAGTACATTTACTATAGTTCTGACGATAATAACAGTATAATATCGGTAATAATGCATGTTATATTGATAATATTGGAAGTAATAAGCGTAATTATTATAGCTCTAGCGATAATAACTACATATTATGTGTAATAATGCATGTTGTACTGATAATAATATAAGTAAGAGGTATAACTATTATAGTTCTAGCTATAATAACTGCATAATATGTGTAACAGAGCATGTTATATTGATAATGATAAAAGTAATAAGTATAATTATTATAGTTCAAGCAATAATAACTGTATAATATGGGTAATATTGCATGTTATATTTATAATATTAGGAGTAGTCAGTATAATTATTATAGTTCTAGCGATAATAACTGCATAATATTTGTAATAGTGCATGTTATATTGATAATAGTAAAAGTAATAAGAATAATTATTATAGTTCTAGCGATAATAACTGCATAATATGGGTAATAATGCATGTTATATTGATAATAGTAAAAGTAATAAGCATAATTATTATAGTTCTAGAGATAATAACTGTATAATATTGGTAATAATGCATGTTATATTGATAATATTGGGGGTAATAAGTGTAATTATTATAGTCCTAGCTATAATAACTGCATAGTATGGGTAATAATGCATGTTACATTGATAAAATTAGGAGTAATAAGCGTAATTATTATAGTTCTAGCGATAATAGCTGCATAATATGGCTAATAATGCATGCTATATTGATAAAATTGGGAGTAATAAGTGTAATTATTATAGTTCTGGCGATAAAAACTGCATAATATTGGTAATAATGCATGTTATATTGATAATAATAAAAGTAATAAGTATAATTATTATATTTCAAGCGATAATAACTGTATAATATGGGTAATAATGCATGTCGTACTGATAATAATACAAGTAATAAGTTATAACTATTATAGTTCTAGCGATAATAACTGTATAATATGGGTAATAATTAATGTTATATTGATAATATTGGGAGTAATAGGTGTAATTATTATAGTCCTAGCGATAATAACTGCATAATATTTGTAATAGTGCATGTTATATTGATAATAATAAAAGTAATGAGTATAATTATTATAGTTCTAGCGATAATAACTGTATAATATGGGTAATAATGCATGTTATACTGATAACAATATAAGTAATAAGTTTGACTATTATAGTTCTAGCGATAATAACTATATAATATGGGTAATAATGCATTTAATATTGATAATACTGGGTGTAATAAGCATAATTATTATAGTTCCAGCGATAATTAAAGGTTATTATCTTTTATAATGTATGTTATATTGATAATAAAAAAGTAATAAGTATAATTATTGTAGTTCTAGCGATAATAACTGTATAAAATGGGTAATAATTCATGTTATACTGATAATATTGGGAGTAATAAGTGTAATTATTATAGCTCTAGCGATAACAACTGCATAATATGTGTAATAATGGATGTTGTACCTATAATAATATAAGTAAGAAGTATAGCTATTATAGTTCTAGCTATAATAACTGCATAATATGGGTAATAGAGCATGTTATATTGATAATAATAAAAGTAATAAGTATAATTATTATAGTTCTAGCGATAATAACTGTATAATATGGGTAATATTGCATGTTATATTCATAATATTAGGAGGAGTCAGTATAATTATTATAGTTCTAGCGATAATAACTGCATAATATGGGTAATAATGCATGTTATATTGATAATAGTAAAAGTATTAAGCATAATTATTATAGTTCTAGCGATAATAACTGTATAATATGGGTAATATTGCATGTTATATTGATAATATTGTGAGTAATAAGTATAATTATTATAGTTCTAGCGATAACAACTGCATAATATGTGTAATAATGGATGTTGTACCTATAATAATATAAGTAAGAAGTATAGCTATTATAGTTCTAGCTATAATAACTGCATAATATGGGTAATAGAGCATGTTATATTGATAATAATAAAAGTAATAAGTATAATTATTATAGTTCTAGCTATAATAACTGTATGATATGGGTAATAATGCATTTAATATTGATAATATTGGGAGTAATAATTATAATTATTGTAGTTCTAGCGATAATAACTGCATAATATGGGTAATAATGCATGCTATATTGATAATAATGGGAGTAATAAGTATAACAATTATAGTTCTGGCGATAATAACTCCATAATATTGGTAATAATGCATGTTATATTGATAATAATAAAAGTAATAAGTATAATTATTATAGTTCAAGCAATAATAACTGTACAATATGGGTAATATTGCATGTTATATTCATGATATTAGGAGTAGTCAGTATAATTATTATAGTTCTAGGGATAATAACTGCATAATATGGGTAATAATGCATGTTATATTGATGATAATAAAAGTAATACGTACATTTATTATAGGTCTATCAATAATAACTGCATAATATTGGTAATCATGCACGTTACATTGCTAATAACATAAGTAATAAGTATAATTATTACAGTTCTAGCGATAATAACTGCATTGTATGGGTAATAATGCATGTTACATTGATAATATCGGGAGTAATAAGTATAATTATTATAGTTCCAGCAATAATAATAGTAAAATATGGCTAATAGCGCATGTTATATTGATAATAATAAAAGCAATAAGTGTATTTATTACAGTTTTATCGATAATAACTACATAATATGGGTAATAATGCATGTTATATTGATGATAATGAAAGTAGTAAGTATATTTATTATAGTTCTAGCGATTATAACTGCATGATATGGGTAATAATGCATGTTGTATTGAGAATAATATAAGTAATAAGTATAATTATTACAGCTCTAGCGATAATAACTGCATTATATGGGTAATAATGCACGTTATATTGATAATATTGGGAGTAATAAGTATTATTATTATAGTTCTAGCGATAATAATAGTAAAATATGGCCAATAGTGCATGTTATATTGATAATAATAAAAGCAATAAGTATATTTATTATAGTTCTATCGATAATAACTGCATAATGTGGGTAATAATGCATGTTATATTGATGATAATGAAAGTAGTAAGTATATTTATTATAGTTCTAGCGATTATAACTGCATTATATGCGTAATAATGCATGTTATATTGAGAATAATATAAGTAATAAGTATAATTATTACAGTTCTAGCGATAATAATAGTAAAATATGGCTAATAGTGCATGTTATATTGACAATAATAAAAGTAATAAGTATATTTATTATAGTTCTATCGGTAATAACTGCATAATATGGGTAATAATGCATGTTATATTGATAATAGTAGAAGTAATAAGCATAATTATTACAGTTCTAGAGATAATAACTGTATAGTATTGGTAATAATGAATGTTATATTGATAATATTGGGAGTAATAGGTGTAATTATTATAGTCCTAGCGATAATAACTGCATAATATTTGTAATAGTGCATGTTATATTGATAATAATAAAAGTAATGAGTATAATTATTATAGTTCTAGCGATAATAACTGTATAATATGGGTAATAATGCATGTTATACTGATAACAATATAAGTAATAAGATTAACTATTATAGTTCTAGCGATAATAACTATATAATATGGGTAATAATGCATTTAATATTGATAACATTGAGAGTAATAAGTATAATTATTATAGTTCTAGCGATAATAACTGTATAAAATGGGTAATAATGCATGTTATACTGATAATATTGGGAGTAATAAGTGTAATTATTATAGTTCTAGCGATAATAACTGTATAATATGGGTAATAATGCAAGTTGTATTGATAATATTGGGAGTAATAAGTACATTTACTATAGTTCTGACGATAATAACAGTATAATATCGGTAATAATGCATGTTATATTGATAATATTGGGAGTAATAAGCGTAATTATTATAGCTCTAGCGATAATAACTACATATTATGTGTAATAATGCATGTTGTACTGATAATAATATAAGTAAGAGGTATAACTATTATAGTTCTAGCTATAATAACTGCATAATATGTGTAACAGAGCATGTTATATTGATAATGATAAAAGTAATAAGTATAATTATTATAGTTCAAGCAATAATAACTGTATAATATGGGTAATATTGCATGTTATATTTATAATATTAGGAGTAGTCAGTATAATTATTATAGTTCTAGCGATAATAACTGCATAATATTTGTAATAGTGCATGTTATATTGATAATAGTAAAAGTAATAAGAATAATTATTATAGTTCTAGCGATAATAACTGCATAATATGGGTAATAATGCATGTTATATTGATAATAGTAAAAGTAATAAGCATAATTATTATAGTTCTAGAGATAATAACTGTATAATATTGGTAATAATGCATGTTATATTGATAATATTGGGGGTAATAAGTGTAATTATTATAGTCCTAGCTATAATAACTGCATAGTATGGGTAATAATGCATGTTACATTGATAAAATTAGGAGTAATAAGCGTAATTATTATAGTTCTAGCGATAATAGCTGCATAATATGGCTAATAATGCATGCTATATTGATAAAATTGGGAGTAATAAGTGTAATTATTATAGTTCTGGCGATAAAAACTGCATAATATTGGTAATAATGCATGTTATATTGATACTAATAAAAGTAATAAGTATAATTATTATATTTCAAGCGATAATAACTGTATAATATGGGTAATAATGCATGTCGTACTGATAATAATACAAGTAATAAGTTATAACTATTATAGTTCTAGCGATAATAACTGTATAATATGGGTAATAATTAATGTTATATTGATAATATTGGGAGTAATAGGTGTAATTATTATAGTCCTAGCGATAATAACTGCATAATATTTGTAATAGTGCATGTTATATTGATAATAATAAAAGTAATGAGTATAATTATTATAGTTCTAGCGATAATAACTGTATAATATGGGTAATAATGCATGTTATACTGATAACAATATAAGTAATAAGTTTGACTATTATAGTTCTAGCGATAATAACTATATAATATGGGTAATAATGCATTTAATATTGATAATACTGGGTGTAATAAGCATAATTATTATAGTTCCAGCGATAATTAAAGGTTATTATCTTTTATAATGTATGTTATATTGATAATAAAAAAGTAATAAGTATAACTATTGTAGTTCTAGCGATAATAACTGTATAAAATGGGTAATAATTCATGTTATACTGATAATATTGGGAGTAATAAGTGTAATTATTATAGCTCTAGCGATAACAACTGCATAATATGTGTAATAATGGATGTTGTACCTATAATAATATAAGTAAGAAGTATAGCTATTATAGTTCTAGCTATAATAACTGCATAATATGGGTAATAGAGCATGTTATATTGATAATAATAAAAGTAATAAGTATAATTATTATAGTTCTAGCGATAATAACTGTATAATATGGGTAATATTGCATGTTATATTCATAATATTAGGAGGAGTCAGTATAATTATTATAGTTCTAGCGATAATAACTGCATAATATGGGTAATAATGCATGTTATATTGATAATAGTAAAAGTATTAAGCATAATTATTATAGTTCTAGCGATAATAACTGTATAATATGGGTAATATTGCATGTTATATTGATAATATTGTGAGTAATAAGTATAATTATTATAGTTCTAGCGATAACAACTGCATAATATGTGTAATAATGGATGTTGTACCTATAATAATATAAGTAAGAAGTATAGCTATTATAGTTCTAGCTATAATAACTGCATAATATGGGTAATAGAGCATGTTATATTGATAATAATAAAAGTAATAAGTATAATTATTATAGTTCTAGCTATAATAACTGTATGATATGGGTAATAATGCATTTAATATTGATAATATTGGGAGTAATAATTATAATTATTGTAGTTCTAGCGATAATAACTGCATAATATGGGTAATAATGCATGCTATATTGATAATAATGGGAGTAATAAGTATAACAATTATAGTTCTGGCGATAATAACTCCATAATATTGGTAATAATGCATGTTATATTGATAATAATAAAAGTAATAAGTATAATTATTATAGTTCAAGCAATAATAACTGTACAATATGGGTAATATTGCATGTTATATTCATGATATTAGGAGTAGTCAGTATAATTATTATAGTTCTAGGGATAATAACTGCATAATATGGGTAATAATGCATGTTATATTGATAATAGTAAAAGTAATAAGCATAATTATTATAGTTCTAGAGATAATAACTGTATAATATTGGTAATAATGCATGTTATATTGATAATATTGTGAGTAATAAGTATAATTATTATAGTTCCAGCGATAATAATAGTAAAATATGGCTAATAGTGCATGTTATATTGATAATAATAAAAGCAATAGGTATATTTATTACAGTTCTATCGATAATAACTGCATAATATGGGTAATAATGCATGTTATATTGATGATAATAAAAGTAATACGTATATTTATTATAGTTCTATCAATAATAACTGCATAATATTGGTAATCATGCACGTTACATTGCTAATAACATAAGTAATAAGTATAATTATTACAGTTCTAGCGATAATAACTGCATTATATGGGTAATAATGCATGTTATATTGATAATATCGGGAGTAATAAGTATAATTATTATAGTTCCAGCGATAATAATAGTAAAATATGGCTAATAATGCATGTTATACTGATAACAATATAAGTAATAAGTTTGACTATTATAGTTCTAGCGATAATAACTATATAATATGGGTAATAATGCATTTAATATTGATAATACTGGGTGTAATAAGCATAATTATTATAGTTCCAGCGATAATTAAAGGTTATTATCTTTTATAATGTATGTTATATTGATAATAAAAAAGTAATAAGTATAATTATTGTAGTTCTAGCGATAATAACTGTATAAAATGGGTAATAATTCATGTTATACTGATAATATTGGGAGTAATAAGTGTAATTATTATAGCTCTAGCGATAACAACTGCATAATATGTGTAATAATGGATGTTGTACCTATAATAATATAAGTAAGAAGTATAGCTATTATAGTTCTAGCTATAATAACTGCATAATATGGGTAATAGAGCATGTTATATTGATAATAATAAAAGTAATAAGTATAACTATTATAGTTCTAGCGATAATAACTGTATAATATGGGTAATATTGCATGTTATATTCATAATATTAGGAGGAGTCAGTATAATTATTATAGTTCTAGCGATAATAACTGCATAATATGGGTAATAATGCATGTTATATTGATAATAGTAAAAGTAATAAGCATAATTATTATCGTTCTAGCGATAATAACTGTATAATATGGGTAATATTGCATGTTATATTGATAATATTGTGAGTAATAAGTATAATTATTATAGTTCTAGCGATAACAACTGCATAATATGTGTAATAATGGATGTTGTACCTATAATAATATAAGTAAGAAGTATAGCTATTATAGTTCTAGCTATAATAACTGCATAATATGGGTAATAGAGCATGTTATATTGATAATAATAAAAGTAATAAGTATAATTATTATAGTTCTAGCGATAATAACTGTATAATATGGGTAATATTGCATGTTATATTCATAATATTAGGAGGAGTCAGTATAATTATTATAGTTCTAGCGATAATAACTGCATAATATGGGTAATAATGCATGTTATATTGATAATAGTAAAAGTAATAAGCATAATTATTATAGTTCTAGCGATAATAACTGTATAATATGGGTAATATTGCATGTTATATTGATAATATTGTGAGTAATAAGTATAATTATTATAGTTCTAGCGATAATAACTCTATAATATGGGTAATAATGCAAGTTGTATTGATAATATTGGGAGTAATAAGTACATTTACTATAGTTCTGACGATAATAACAGTATAATATCGGTAATAATGCATGTTATATTGATAATATTGGGAGTAATAAGTGTAATTATTATAGCTCTAGCGATAATAACTACATATTATGTGTAATAATGCATGTTGTACTGATAATAATATAAGTAAGAGGTATAACTATTATAGTTCTAGCTATAATAACTGCATAATATGGGTAATAGAGCATGTTATATTGATAATAATAAAAGTAATAAGTACAGTTATAATAGTTCTAGCTATAATAACTGTATGATATGGGTAATAATGCATTTAATATTGATAATATTGGGAGTAATAATTATAATTATTGTAGTTCTAGCGATAATAACTGCATAATATGGGTAATAATGTATGCTATATTGATAATAATGGGAGTAATAAGTATAACAATTATAGTTCTGGCGATAATAACTCCATAATATTGGTAATAATGCATGTTATATTGATAATAATAAAAGTCATAAGTATAATTATTATAGTTCAAGCAATAATAACTGTACAATATGGGTAATATTGCATGTTATATTCATAATATTAGGAGTAGTCAGTATAATTATTATAGTTCTAGGGATAATAACTGCATAATAAGGGTAATAATGCATGTTATATTGATAATAGTAAAAGTAATAAGCATAATTATTATAGTTCTAGAGATAATAACTGTATAATATTGGTAATAATGCATGTTATATTGATAATATTGTGAGTAATAAGTATAATTATTATAGTTCCAGCGATAATAATAGTAAAATATGGCTAATAGTGCATGTTATATTGATAATAATAAAAGCAATAGGTATATTTATTACAGTTCTATCGATAATAACTGCATAATATGGGTAATAATGCATGTTATATTGATGATAATAAAAGTAATACGTATATTTATTATAGTTCTATCAATAATAACTGCATAATATTGGTAATCATGCACGTTACATTGCTAATAACATAAGTAATAAGTATAATTATTACAGTTCTAGCGATAATAACTGCATTATATGGGTAATAATGCATGTTATATTGATAATATCGGGAGTAATAAGTATAATTATTACAGTTCCAGCGATAATAATAGTAAAATATGGCTAATAGTGCATGTTATATTGATAATAATAAAAGGAATAGGTATATTTATTACAGTTCTATCGATGATAACTGCATAATATGGGTAATAATGCACGCTATATTGCAAATAATATAAGTAATAAGTATAACTATTACAGTTCTAGCGATAATAATAGCAAAATATGGCTAATAGTGCATGTTCTATTGATAATAATAAAAGTAATACGTATATTTATTATAGTTCTATCGATAATAACTGCATAATATGGGTAATAATGCATGATATATTGATGACAATAAAAGTAATACGTATATTTATTATAGTTCTCGCGATTATAACTGCATAATATGGGTAATAATGCATGTTATATTGATAATAATATAAGTAATAAGTATAAGTATTACAGTTCCAGCGATAATAACTGCATTATATGGGTAATAATGGATGTTATATTGATAATATCGGGAGTAATAAGTATATTTATTATAGTTCTATCGATAATAACTGCACAATATAGGTAATAATGCATGTTATATTGATGATAATAAAAGTAATACGTATATTTATTATAGTTCTATCAATAATAACTGCATAATATTGGTAATCATGCACGTTATAGTGCTAATAACATAAGTAATAAGTATAATTAATATAGTTCTAGCGATAATAACTGCATTATATGGGTAATAATGCATGTTATATTGATAATATCGGGTGTAATAAGTATAATTATTATAGTTCCAGCGATAATAATAGTAAAATATGGCTAATAGTGCATGTTATATTGATAATAATAAAAGCAATAGGTATATTTATTACAGTTCTATCGATAATAACTGCATAATATGGGTAATAATGCATGTTATATTGATGATAATAAAAGTAATACGTATATTTATTATAGTTCTATCAATAATAACTGCATAATATTGGTAATCATGCACGTTACATTGCTAATAACATAAGTAATAAGTATAATTATTACAGTTCTAGCGATAATAACTGCATTATATGGGTAATAATGCATGTTATATTGATAATATCGGGAGTAATAAGTATAATTATTATAGTTCCAGCGATAATAATAGTAAAATATGGCTAATAATGCATGTTATATTGATAATAATATAAGTAATAAGTATATTTATTACAGTTCTATCGATAATAACTGCATAATATGGGTAATAATGCATGTTATATTGATGATAATAAAAGTAATACGTATATTTAATATAGTTCTATCAATAATAACTGCATAATATTGGTAATCATGCACGTTATATTGCTAATAACATAAGTAATAAGTATAATTATTACAGTTCTAGCGATAATAACTGCATTATATGGGTAATAATGCATGTTATATTGATAATATCGGGAGTAATAAGTATAATTATTATAGTTCCAGCGATAATAATAGTAAAATATGGCTAATAGTGCATGTTATATTGATAATAATAGAAGGAATAGGTATATTTATTACAGTTCTATCGATGATAACTGCATAATATGGGTAATAGTGCACGCTATATTGCAAATAATATAAGTAATAAGTATAACTATTACAGTTCTAGCGATAATAATAGCAAAATATGGCTAATAGTGCATGTTCTATTGATAATAATAAAAGTAATACGTATATTTATTATAGTTCTATCGATAATAACTGCATAATATGGGTAATAATGCATGATATATTGATGATAATAAAAGTAATACGTATATTTATTATAGTTCTCGCGATTATAACTGCATAATATGGGTAATAATGCATGTTATATTGATAATAATATAAGTAATAAGTATAAGTATTACAGTTCCAGCGATAATAACTGCATTATATGGGTAATAATGGATGTTATATTGATAATATCGGGAGTAATAAGTATATTTATTATAGTTCTAGCGATAATAACTGCACAATATAGGTAATAATGCATGTTATATTGATAATAATAAAAGTAATAAGTATATTTATTATAGTTCTATCAATAATAACTGCATTATATGGGTAATAATGCACGTTATATTGATGATAATAAAAGTAATACGTATATTTATTATAGTTCTCGCGATAATAACTGCATAATATGGGTAATAATGGATGTTATATTGATAATATCGGGAGTAATAAGTATATTTATTATAGTTCTATCGATAATAACTGCATAATATGGGTAATAATGCATGTTATATTGATGATAATAAAAGTAATACGTATATTTATTATAGTTCTATCAATAATAACTGCATAATATTGGTAATCATGCACGTTATAGTGCTAATAACATAAGTAATAAGTATAATTATTATAGTTCTAGCGATAATAACTGCATTTAATGGGTAATAATGCATGTTATATTGATAATATCGGGTGTAATAAGTATAATTATTATAGTCCCAGCGATAATAATAGTAAAATATGGCTAATAGTGCATGTTATATTGATAATAATAAAAGCAATAGGTATATTTATTACAGTTCTATCGATAATAACTGCATAATATGGGTAATAATGCATGTTATATTGATGATAATAAAAGTAATACGTATATTTATTATAGTTCTATCAATAATAACTGCATAATGTTGGTAATCATGCACGTTACATTGCTAATAACATAAGTAATACGTATAATTATTACAGTTCTAGCGATAATAACTGCATTATATGGGTAATAATGCATGTTATATTGATAATATCGGGAGTAATAAGTATAATTATTATAGTTCCAGCGATAATAATAGTAAAATATGGCTAATAATGCATGTTATATTGATAATAGTATAAGTAATAAGTATATTTATTACAGTTCTATCGATAATAACTGCATAATATGGGTAATAATGCATGTTATATTGATGATAATAAAAGTAATACGTATATTTAATATAGTTCTATCAATAATAACTGCATAATATTGGTAATCATGCACGTTATATTGCTAATAACATAAGTAATAAGTATAATTATTACAGTTCTAGCGATAATAACTGCATTATATGGGTAATAATGCATGTTATATTGATAATATCGGGAGTAATAAGTATAATTATTATAGTTCCAGCGATAATAATAGTAAAATATGGCTAATAGTGCATGTTATATTGATAATAATAAAAGCAATAGGTATATTTATTACAGTTCTATCGATAATAACTGCATAATATGGGTAATAATGCATGTTATATTGATGATAATAAAAGTAATACGTATATTTATTATAGTTCTATCAATAATAACTGCATAATATTGGTAATCATGCACGTTACATTGCTAATAACATAAGTAATAAGTATAATTATTACAGTTCTAGCGATAATAACTGCATTATATGGGTAATAATGCATGTTATATTGATAATATCGGGAGTAATAAGTATAATTATTATAGTTCCAGCGATAATAATAGTAAAATATGGCTAATAATGCATGTTATATTGATAATAATATAAGTAATAAGTATATTTATTACAGTTCTATCGATAATAACTGCATAATATGGGTAATAATGCATGTTATATTGATGATAATAAAAGTAATACGTATATTTAATATAGTTCTATCAATAATAACTGCATAATATTGGTAATCATGCACGTTATATTGCTAATAACATAAGTAATAAGTATAATTATTACAGTTCTAGCGATAATAACTGCATTATATGGGTAATAATGCATGTTATATTGATAATATCGGGAGTAATAAGTATATTTATTATAGTTCTAGCGATAATAACTGCACAATATAGGTAATAATGCATGTTATATTGATAATAATAAAAGTAATAAGTATATTTATTATAGTTCTATCAATAATAACTGCATTATATGGGTAATAATGCACGTTATATTGATGATAATAAAAGTAATACGTATATTTATTATAGTTCTCGCGATAATAACTGCATAATATGGGTAATAATGGATGTTATATTGATAATATCGGGAGTAATAAGTATATTTATTATAGTTCTATCGATAATAACTGCATAATATGGGTAATAATGCATGTTATATTGATGATAATAAAAGTAATACGTATATTTATTATAGTTCTATCAATAATAACTGCATAATATTGGTAATCATGCACGTTATAGTGCTAATAACATAAGTAATAAGTATAATTATTATAGTTCTAGCGATAATAACTGCATTTAATGGGTAATAATGCATGTTATATTGATAATATCGGGTGTAATAAGTATAATTATTATAGTCCCAGCGATAATAATAGTAAAATATGGCTAATAGTGCATGTTATATTGATAATAATAAAAGCAATAGGTATATTTATTACAGTTCTATCGATAATAACTGCATAATATGGGTAATAATGCATGTTATATTGATGATAATAAAAGTAATACGTATATTTATTATAGTTCTATCAATAATAACTGCATAATGTTGGTAATCATGCACGTTACATTGCTAATAACATAAGTAATACGTATAATTATTACAGTTCTAGCGATAATAACTGCATTATATGGGTAATAATGCATGTTATATTGATAATATCGGGAGTAATAAGTATAATTATTATAGTTCCAGCGATAATAATAGTAAAATATGGCTAATAATGCATGTTATATTGATAATAATATAAGTAATAAGTATATTTATTACAGTTCTATCGATAATAACTGTATAATATGGGTAATAATGCATGTTATATTGATGATAATAAAAGTAATACGTATATTTAATATAGTTCTATCAATAATAACTGCATAATATTGGTAATCATGCACGTTATATTGCTAATAACATAAGTAATAAGTATAATTATTACAGTTCTAGCGATAATAACTGCATTATATGGGTAATAATGCATGTTATATTGATAATATCGGGAGTAATAAGTATAATTATTATAGTTCCAGCGATAATAATAGTAAAATATGGCTAATAGTGCATGTTATATTGATAATAATAAAAGGAATAGGTATATTTATTACAGTTCTATCGATGATAACTGCATAATATGGGTAATAATGCACGCTATATTGCAAATAATATAAGTAATAAGTATAACTATTACAGTTCTAGCGATAATAATAGCAAAATATGGCTAATAGTGCATGTTCTATTGATAATAATAAAAGTAATACGTATATTTATTATAGTTCTATCGATAATAACTGCATAATATGGGTAATAATGCATGCTATATTGATAATAATGGGAGTAATAAGTATAACAATTATAGTTCTGGCGATAATAACTCCATAATATTGGTAATAATGCATGTTATATTGATAATAATAAAAGTCATAAGTATAATTATTATAGTTCAAGCAATAATAACTGTACAATATGGGTAATATTGCATGTTATATTCATAATATTAGGAGTAGTCAGTATAATTATTATAGTTCTAGGGATAATAACTGCATAATAAGGGTAATAATGCATGTTATATTGATAATAGTAAAAGTAATAAGCATAATTATTATAGTTCTAGAGATAATAACTGTATAATATTGGTAATAATGCATGTTATATTGATAATATTGTGAGTAATAAGTATAATTATTATAGTTCCAGCGATAATAATAGTAAAATATGGCTAATAGTGCATGTTATATTGATAATAATAAAAGCAATAGGTATATTTATTACAGTTCTATCGATAATAACTGCATAATATGGGTAATAATGCATGTTATATTGATGATAATAAAAGTAATACGTATATTTATTATAGTTCTATCAATAATAACTGCATAATATTGGTAATCATGCACGTTACATTGCTAATAACATAAGTAATAAGTATAATTATTACAGTTCTAGCGATAATAACTGCATTATATGGGTAATAATGCATGTTATATTGATAATATCGGGAGTAATAAGTATAATTATTACAGTTCCAGCGATAATAATAGTAAAATATGGCTAATAGTGCATGTTATATTGATAATAATAAAAGGAATAGGTATATTTATTACAGTTCTATCGATGATAACTGCATAATATGGGTAATAATGCACGCTATATTGCAAATAATATAAGTAATAAGTATAACTATTACAGTTCTAGCGATAATAATAGCAAAATATGGCTAATAGTGCATGTTCTATTGATAATAATAAAAGTAATACGTATATTTATTATAGTTCTATCGATAATAACTGCATAATATGGGTAATAATGCATGATATATTGATGACAATAAAAGTAATACGTATATTTATTATAGTTCTCGCGATTATAACTGCATAATATGGGTAATAATGCATGTTATATTGATAATAATATAAGTAATAAGTATAAGTATTACAGTTCCAGCGATAATAACTGCATTATATGGGTAATAATGGATGTTATATTGATAATATCGGGAGTAATAAGTATATTTATTATAGTTCTATCGATAATAACTGCACAATATAGGTAATAATGCATGTTATATTGATGATAATAAAAGTAATACGTATATTTATTATAGTTCTATCAATAATAACTGCATAATATTGGTAATCATGCACGTTATAGTGCTAATAACATAAGTAATAAGTATAATTAATATAGTTCTAGCGATAATAACTGCATTATATGGGTAATAATGCATGTTATATTGATAATATCGGGTGTAATAAGTATAATTATTATAGTTCCAGCGATAATAATAGTAAAATATGGCTAATAGTGCATGTTATATTGATAATAATAAAAGCAATAGGTATATTTATTACAGTTCTATCGATAATAACTGCATAATATGGGTAATAATGCATGTTATATTGATGATAATAAAAGTAATACGTATATTTATTATAGTTCTATCAATAATAACTGCATAATATTGGTAATCATGCACGTTACATTGCTAATAACATAAGTAATAAGTATAATTATTACAGTTCTAGCGATAATAACTGCATTATATGGGTAATAATGCATGTTATATTGATAATATCGGGAGTAATAAGTATAATTATTATAGTTCCAGCGATAATAATAGTAAAATATGGCTAATAATGCATGTTATATTGATAATAATATAAGTAATAAGTATATTTATTACAGTTCTATCGATAATAACTGCATAATATGGGTAATAATGCATGTTATATTGATGATAATAAAAGTAATACGTATATTTAATATAGTTCTATCAATAATAACTGCATAATATTGGTAATCATGCACGTTATATTGCTAATAACATAAGTAATAAGTATAATTATTACAGTTCTAGCGATAATAACTGCATTATATGGGTAATAATGCATGTTATATTGATAATATCGGGAGTAATAAGTATAATTATTATAGTTCCAGCGATAATAATAGTAAAATATGGCTAATAGTGCATGTTATATTGATAATAATAGAAGGAATAGGTATATTTATTACAGTTCTATCGATGATAACTGCATAATATGGGTAATAGTGCACGCTATATTGCAAATAATATAAGTAATAAGTATAACTATTACAGTTCTAGCGATAATAATAGCAAAATATGGCTAATAGTGCATGTTCTATTGATAATAATAAAAGTAATACGTATATTTATTATAGTTCTATCGATAATAACTGCATAATATGGGTAATAATGCATGTTATATTGATAATAATAAAAGTAATAAGTATATTTATTATAGTTCTATCAATAATAACTGCATTATATGGGTAATAATGCACGTTATATTGATGATAATAAAAGTAATACGTATATTTATTATAGTTCTCGCGATTATAACTGCATAATATGGGTAATAATGCATGTTATATTGATAATAATATAAGTAATAAGTATAAGTATTACAGTTCCAGCGATAATAACTGCATTATATGGGTAATAATGGATGTTATATTGATAATATCGGGAGTAATAAGTATATTTATTATAGTTCTAGCGATAATAACTGCACAATATAGGTAATAATGCATGTTATATTGATAATAATAAAAGTAATAAGTATATTTATTATAGTTCTATCAATAATAACTGCATTATATGGGTAATAATGCACGTTATATTGATGATAATAAAAGTAATACGTATATTTATTATAGTTCTCGCGATAATAACTGCATAATATGGGTAATAATGGATGTTATATTGATAATATCGGGAGTAATAAGTATATTTATTATAGTTCTATCGATAATAACTGCATAATATGGGTAATAATGCATGTTATATTGATGATAATAAAAGTAATACGTATATTTATTATAGTTCTATCAATAATAACTGCATAATATTGGTAATCATGCACGTTATAGTGCTAATAACATAAGTAATAAGTATAATTATTATAGTTCTAGCGATAATAACTGCATTTAATGGGTAATAATGCATGTTATATTGATAATATCGGGTGTAATAAGTATAATTATTATAGTCCCAGCGATAATAATAGTAAAATATGGCTAATAGTGCATGTTATATTGATAATAATAAAAGCAATAGGTATATTTATTACAGTTCTATCGATAATAACTGCATAATATGGGTAATAATGCATGTTATATTGATGATAATAAAAGTAATACGTATATTTATTATAGTTCTATCAATAATAACTGCATAATGTTGGTAATCATGCACGTTACATTGCTAATAACATAAGTAATACGTATAATTATTACAGTTCTAGCGATAATAACTGCATTATATGGGTAATAATGCATGTTATATTGATAATATCGGGAGTAATAAGTATAATTATTATAGTTCCAGCGATAATAATAGTAAAATATGGCTAATAATGCATGTTATATTGATAATAATATAAGTAATAAGTATATTTATTACAGTTCTATCGATAATAACTGCATAATATGGGTAATAATGCATGTTATATTGATGATAATAAAAGTAATACGTATATTTAATATAGTTCTATCAATAATAACTGCATAATATTGGTAATCATGCACGTTATATTGCTAATAACATAAGTACTAAGTATAATTATTACAGTTCTAGCGATAATAACTGCATTATATGGGTAATAATGCATGTTATATTGATAATATCGGGAGTAATAAGTATAATTATTATAGTTCCAGCGATAATAATAGTAAAATATGGCTAATAGTGCATGTTATATTGATAATAATAGAAGGAATAGGTATATTTATTACAGTTCTATCGATGATAACTGCATAATATGGGTAATAGTGCACGCTATATTGCAAATAATATAAGTAATAAGTATAACTATTACAGTTCTAGCGATAATAATAGCAAAATATGGCTAATAGTGCATGTTCTATTGATAATAATAAAAGTAATACGTATATTTATTATAGTTCTATCGATAATAACTGCATAATATGGGTAATAATGCATGATATATTGATGATAATAAAAGTAATACGTATATTTATTATAGTTCTCGCGATTATAACTGCATAATATGGGTAATAATGCATGTTATATTGATAATAATATAAGTAATAAGTATAAGTATTACAGTTCCAGCGATAATAACTGCATTATATGGGTAATAATGGATGTTATATTGATAATATCGGGAGTAATAAGTATATTTATTATAGTTCTAGCGATAATAACTGCACAATATAGGTAATAATGCATGTTATATTGATAATAATAAAAGTAATAAGTATATTTATTATAGTTCTATCAATAATAACTGCATTATATGGGTAATAATGCACGTTATATTGATGATAATAAAAGTAATACGTATATTTATTATAGTTCTCGCGATAATAACTGCATAATATGGGTAATAATGGATGTTATATTGATAATATCGGGAGTAATAAGTATATTTATTATAGTTCTATCGATAATAACTGCATAATATGGGTAATAATGCATGTTATATTGATGATAATAAAAGTAATACGTATATTTATTATAGTTCTATCAATAATAACTGCATAATATTGGTAATCATGCACGTTATAGTGCTAATAACATAAGTAATAAGTATAATTATTATAGTTCTAGCGATAATAACTGCATTTAATGGGTAATAATGCATGTTATATTGATAATATCGGGTGTAATAAGTATAATTATTATAGTCCCAGCGATAATAATAGTAAAATATGGCTAATAGTGCATGTTATATTGATAATAATAAAAGCAATAGGTATATTTATTACAGTTCTATCGATAATAACTGCATAATATGGGTAATAATGCATGTTATATTGATGATAATAAAAGTAATACGTATATTTATTATAGTTCTATCAATAATAACTGCATAATGTTGGTAATCATGCACGTTACATTGCTAATAACATAAGTAATACGTATAATTATTACAGTTCTAGCGATAATAACTGCATTATATGGGTAATAATGCATGTTATATTGATAATATCGGGAGTAATAAGTATAATTATTATAGTTGCAGCGATAATAATAGTAAAATATGGCTAATAATGCATGTTATATTGATAATAATATAAGTAATAAGTATATTTATTACAGTTCTATCGATAATAACTGCATAATATGGGTAATAATGCATGTTATATTGATGATAATAAAAGTAATACGTATATTTAATATAGTTCTATCAATAATAACTGCATAATATTGGTAATCATGCACGTTATATTGCTAATAACATAAGTACTAAGTATAATTATTACAGTTCTAGCGATAATAACTGCATTATATGGGTAATAATGCATGTTATATTGATAATATCGGGAGTAATAAGTATAATTATTATAGTTCCAGCGATAATAATAGTAAAATATGGCTAATAGTGCATGTTATATTGATAATAATAAAAGCAATAGGTATATTTATTACAGTTCTATCGATAATAACTGCATAATATGGGTAATAATGCATGTTATATTGATGATAATAAAAGTAATACGTATATTTATTATAGTTCTATCAATAATAACTGCATAATATTGGTAATCATGCACGTTACATTGCTAATAACATAAGTAATAAGTATAATTATTACAGTTCTAGCGATAATAACTGCATTATATGGGTAATAATGCATGTTATATTGATAATATCGGGAGTAATAAGTATAATTATTATAGTTCCAGCGATAATAATAGTAAAATATGGCTAATAATGCATGTTATATTGATAATAATATAAGTAATAAGTATATTTATTACAGTTCTATCGATAATAACTGCATAATATGGGTAATAATGCATGTTATATTGATGATAATAAAAGTAATACGTATATTTAATATAGTTCTATCAATAATAACTGCATAATATTGGTAATCATGCACGTTATATTGCTAATAACATAAGTAATAAGTATAATTATTACAGTTCTAGCGATAATAACTGCATTATATGGGTAATAATGCATGTTATATTGATAATATCGGGAGTAATAAGTATAATTATTATAGTTCCAGCGATAATAATAGTAAAATATGGCTAATAGTGCATGTTATATTGATAATAATAGAAGGAATAGGTATATTTATTACAGTTCTATCGATGATAACTGCATAATATGGGTAATAGTGCACGCTATATTGCAAATAATATAAGTAATAAGTATAACTATTACAGTTCTAGCGATAATAATAGCAAAATATGGCTAATAGTGCATGTTCTATTGATAATAATAAAAGTAATACGTATATTTATTATAGTTCTATCGATAATAACTGCATAATATGGGTAATAATGCATGATATATTGATGATAATAAAAGTAATACGTATATTTATTATAGTTCTCGCGATTATAACTGCATAATATGGGTAATAATGCATGTTATATTGATAATAATATAAGTAATAAGTATAAGTATTACAGTTCCAGCGATAATAACTGCATTATATGGGTAATAATGGATGTTATATTGATAATATCGGGAGTAATAAGTATATTTATTATAGTTCTAGCGATAATAACTGCACAATATAGGTAATAATGCATGTTATATTGATAATAATAAAAGTAATAAGTATATTTATTATAGTTCTATCAATAATAACTGCATTATATGGGTAATAATGCACGTTATATTGATGATAATAAAAGTAATACGTATATTTATTATAGTTCTCGCGATAATAACTGCATAATATGGGTAATAATGGATGTTATATTGATAATATCGGGAGTAATAAGTATATTTATTATAGTTCTATCGATAATAACTGCATAATATGGGTAATAATGCATGTTATATTGATGATAATAAAAGTAATACGTATATTTATTATAGTTCTATCAATAATAACTGCATAATATTGGTAATCATGCACGTTATAGTGCTAATAACATAAGTAATAAGTATAATTATTATAGTTCTAGCGATAATAACTGCATTTAATGGGTAATAATGCATGTTATATTGATAATAATAAAAGCAATAGGTATATTTATTACAGTTCTATCGATAATAACTGCATAATATGGGTAATAATGCATGTTATATTGATGATAATAAAAGTAATACGTATATTTATTATAGTTCTATCAATAATAACTGCATAATGTTGGTAATCATGCACGTTACATTGCTAATAACATAAGTAATACGTATAATTATTACAGTTCTAGCGATAATAACTGCATTATATGGGTAATAATGCATGTTATATTGATAATATCGGGAGTAATAAGTATAATTATTATAGTTGCAGCGATAATAATAGTAAAATATGGCTAATAATGCATGTTATATTGATAATAATATAAGTAATAAGTATATTTATTACAGTTCTATCGATAATAACTGCATAATATGGGTAATAATGCATGTTATATTGATGATAATAAAAGTAATACGTATATTTAATATAGTTCTATCAATAATAACTGCATAATATTGGTAATCATGCACGTTATATTGCTAATAACATAAGTACTAAGTATAATTATTACAGTTCTAGCGATAATAACTGCATTATATGGGTAATAATGCATGTTATATTGATAATATCGGGAGTAATAAGTATAATTATTATAGTTCCAGCGATAATAATAGTAAAATATGGCTAATAGTGCATGTTATATTGATAATAATAAAAGCAATAGGTATATTTATTACAGTTCTATCGATAATAACTGCATAATATGGGTAATAATGCATGTTATATTGATGATAATAAAAGTAATACGTATATTTATTATAGTTCTATCAATAATAACTGCATAATATTGGTAATCATGCACGTTACATTGCTAATAACATAAGTAATAAGTATAATTATTACAGTTCTAGCGATAATAACTGCATTATATGGGTAATAATGCATGTTATATTGATAATATCGGGAGTAATAAGTATAATTATTATAGTTCCAGCGATAATAATAGTAAAATATGGCTAATAATGCATGTTATATTGATAATAATATAAGTAATAAGTATATTTATTACAGTTCTATCGATAATAACTGCATAATATGGGTAATAATGCATGTTATATTGATGATAATAAAAGTAATACGTATATTTAATATAGTTCTATCAATAATAACTGCATAATATTGGTAATCATGCACGTTATATTGCTAATAACATAAGTAATAAGTATAATTATTACAGTTCTAGCGATAATAACTGCATTATATGGGTAATAATGCATGTTATATTGATAATATCGGGAGTAATAAGTATAATTATTATAGTTCCAGCGATAATAATAGTAAAATATGGCTAATAGTGCATGTTATATTGATAATAATAGAAGGAATAGGTATATTTATTACAGTTCTATCGATGATAACTGCATAATATGGGTAATAGTGCACGCTATATTGCAAATAATATAAGTAATAAGTATAACTATTACAGTTCTAGCGATAATAATAGCAAAATATGGCTAATAGTGCATGTTCTATTGATAATAATAAAAGTAATACGTATATTTATTATAGTTCTATCGATAATAACTGCATAATATGGGTAATAATGCATGATATATTGATGATAATAAAAGTAATACGTATATTTATTATAGTTCTCGCGATTATAACTGCATAATATGGGTAATAATGCATGTTATATTGATAATAATATAAGTAATAAGTATAAGTATTACAGTTCCAGCGATAATAACTGCATTATATGGGTAATAATGGATGTTATATTGATAATATCGGGAGTAATAAGTATATTTATTATAGTTCTAGCGATAATAACTGCACAATATAGGTAATAATGCATGTTATATTGATAATAATAAAAGTAATAAGTATATTTATTATAGTTCTATCAATAATAACTGCATTATATGGGTAATAATGCACGTTATATTGATGATAATAAAAGTAATACGTATATTTATTATAGTTCTCGCGATAATAACTGCATAATATGGGTAATAATGGATGTTATATTGATAATATCGGGAGTAATAAGTATATTTATTATAGTTCTATCGATAATAACTGCATAATATGGGTAATAATGCATGTTATATTGATGATAATAAAAGTAATACGTATATTTATTATAGTTCTATCAATAATAACTGCATAATATTGGTAATCATGCACGTTATAGTGCTAATAACATAAGTAATAAGTATAATTATTATAGTTCTAGCGATAATAACTGCATTTAATGGGTAATAATGCATGTTATATTGATAATATCGGGTGTAATAAGTATAATTATTATAGTCCCAGCGATAATAATAGTAAAATATGGCTAATAGTGCATGTTATATTGATAATAATAAAAGCAATAGGTATATTTATTACAGTTCTATCGATAATAACTGCATAATATGGGTAATAATGCATGTTATATTGATGATAATAAAAGTAATACGTATATTTATTATAGTTCTATCAATAATAACTGCATAATGTTGGTAATCATGCACGTTACATTGCTAATAACATAAGTAATACGTATAATTATTACAGTTCTAGCGATAATAACTGCATTATATGGGTAATAATGCATGTTATATTGATAATATCGGGAGTAATAAGTATAATTATTATAGTTCCAGCGATAATAATAGTAAAATATGGCTAATAATGCATGTTATATTGATAATAATATAAGTAATAAGTATATTTATTACAGTTCTATCGATAATAACTGTATAATATGGGTAATAATGCATGTTATATTGATGATAATAAAAGTAATACGTATATTTAATATAGTTCTATCAATAATAACTGCATAATATTGGTAATCATGCACGTTATATTGCTAATAACATAAGTAATAAGTATAATTATTACAGTTCTAGCGATAATAACTGCATTATATGGGTAATAATGCATGTTATATTGATAATATCGGGAGTAATAAGTATAATTATTATAGTTCCAGCGATAATAATAGTAAAATATGGCTAATAGTGCATGTTATATTGATAATAATAAAAGGAATAGGTATATTTATTACAGTTCTATCGATGATAACTGCATAATATGGGTAATAATGCACGCTATATTGCAAATAATATAAGTAATAAGTATAACTATTACAGTTCTAGCGATAATAATAGCAAAATATGGCTAATAGTGCATGTTCTATTGATAATAATAAAAGTAATACGTATATTTATTATAGTTCTATCGATAATAACTGCATAATATGGGTAATAATGCATGATATATTGATGATAATAAAAGTAATACGTATATTTATTATAGTTCTCGCGATTATAACTGCATAATATGGGTAATAATGCATGTTATATTGATAATAATATAAGTAATAAGTATAAGTATTACAGTTCCAGCGATAATAACTGCATTATATGGGTAATAATGGATGTTATATTGATAATATCGGGAGTAATAAGTATATTTATTATAGTTCTAGCGATAATAACTGCACAATATAGGTAATAATGCATGTTATATTGATAATAATAAAAGTAATAAGTATATTTATTATAGTTCTATCAATAATAACTGCATTATATGGGTAATAATGCACGTTATATTGATGATAATAAAAGTAATACGTATATTTATTATAGTTCTCGCGATAGTAACTGCATAATATGGGTAATAATGGATGTTATATTGATAATATCGGGAGTAATAAGTATATTTATTATAGTTCTATCGATAATAACTGCATAATATGGGTAATAATGCATGTTATATTGATGATAATAAAAGTAATACGTATATTTATTATAGTTCTATCAATAATAACTGCATAATATTGGTAATCATGCACGTTATAGTGCTAATAACATAAGTAATAAGTATAATTATTATAGTTCTAGCGATAATAACTGCATTATATGCGTAATAATGCATGTTATATTGATAATATCGGGAGTAATAAGTATATTTATTATAGTTCTATCGATAATAACTGCATAATATGGGTAATAATGCATGTTATATTGATGATAATAAAAGTAATACGTATATTTATTATAGTTCTATCAATAATAACTGCATAATATTGGTAATCATGCACGTTATAGTGCTAATAACATAAGTAATAAGTATAATTATTACAGTTCTAGCGATAATAACTGCATTATATGGGTAATAATGCATGTTACATTGATAATATCGGGAGTAATAAGTATAATTATTATAGTTCCAGCGATAATAATAGTAAAATATGGCTAATAGCGCATGTTATATTGATAATAATAAAAGCAATAAGTGTATTTATTACAGTTTTATCGATAATAACTACATAATATGGGTAATAATGCATGTTATATTGATGATAATGAAAGTAGTAAGTATATTTATTATAGTTCTAGCGATTATAACTGCATGATATGGGTAATAATGCATGTTGTATTGAGAATAATATAAGTAATAAGTATAATTATTACAGCTCTAGCGATAATAACTGCATTATATGGGTAATAATGCATGTTATATTGATAATATTGGGAGTAATAAGTATTATTATTATAGTTCTAGCGATAATAATAGTAAAATATGGCCAATAGTGCATGTTATATTGATAATAATAAAAGCAATAAGTATATTTATTATAGTTCTAGCGATAATAACTGTATAATATGGGTAATATTGCATGTTATATTCATAATATTAGGAGGAGTCAATATAATTATTATAGTTCTAGCGATAATAACTGCATAATATGGGTAATAATGCATGTTATATTGATAATAGTAAAAGTAATAAGCATAATTATTATAGTTCTAGCGATAATAACTGTATAATATGGGTAATATTGCATGTTATATTGATAACATTGTGAGTAATAAGTATAATTATTATAGTTCTAGCGATAATAACTCTATAATATGGGTAATAATGCAAGTTGTATTGATAATATTGGGAGTAATAAGTACATTTACTATAGTTCTGACGATAATAACAGTATAATATCGGTAATAATGCATGTTATATTGATAATATTGGGAGTAATAAGTGTAATTATTATAGCTCTAGCGATAATAACTACATATTATGTGTAATAATGCATGTTGTACTGATAATAATATAAGTAAGAGGTATAACTATTATAGTTCTAGCTATAATAACTGCATAATATGGGTAACAGAGCATGTTATATTGATAATAATAAAAGTAATAAGTACAGTTATAATAGTTCTAGCTATAATAACTGTATGATATGGGTAATAATGCATTTAATATTGATAATATTGGGAGTAATAATTATAATTATTGTAGTTCTAGCGATAATAACTGCATAATATGGGTAATAATGCATGCTATATTGATAATAATGGGAGTAATAAGTATAACAATTATAGTTCTGGCGATAATAACTCCATAATATTGGTAATAATGCATGTTATATTGATAATAATAAAAGTAATAAGTATAATTATTATAGTTCAAGCAATAATAACTGTACAATATGGGTAATATTGCATGTTATATTCATAATATTAGGAGTAGTCAGTATAATTATTATAGCTCTAGCGATAATAACTACATATTATGTGTAATAATGCATGTTGTACTGATAATAATATAAGTAAGAGGTATAACTATTATAGTTCTAGCTATAATAACTGCATAATATGGGTAATAGAGCATGTTATATTGATAATAATAAAAGTAATAAGTACAGTTATAATAGTTCTAGCTATAATAACTGTATGATATGGGTAATAATGCATTTAATATTGATAATATTGGGAGTAATAATTATAATTATTGTAGTTCTAGCGATAATAACTGCATAATATGGGTAATAATGCATGCTATATTGATAATAATGGGAGTAATAAGTATAACAATTATAGTTCTGGCGATAATAACTCCATAATATTGGTAATAATGCATGTTATATTGATAATAATAAAAGTAATAAGTATAATTATTATAGTTCAAGCAATAATAACTGTACAATATGGGTAATATTGCATGTTATAGTCATAATATTAGGAGTAGTCAGTATAATTATTATAGTTCTAGGGATAATAACTGCATAATATGGGTAATAATGCATGTTATATTGATAATAGTAAAAGTAATAAGCATAATTATTATAGTTCTAGAGATAATAACTGTATAATATTGGTAATAATGCATGTTATATTGATAATATTGTGAGTAATAAGTATAATTATTATAGTTCTAACGATAGTAACTGTATAATATGGGTAATAATGCAAGTTGTATTGATAATATTGGGAGTAATAAGTACATTTACTATAGTTCTGACGATAATAACAGTATAATATCGGTAATAATGCATGTTATATTGATAATATTGGGAGTAATAAGTGTAATTATTATAGCTCTAGCGATAATAACTACATATTATGTGTAATAATGCATGTTGTACTGATAATAATATAAGTAAGAGGTATAACTATTATAGTTCTAGCTATAATAACTGCATAATATGGGTAATAGAGCATGTTATATTGATAATAATAAAAGTAATAAGTACAGTTATAATAGTTCTAGCTATAATAACTGTATGATATGGGTAATAATGCATTTAATATTGATAATATTGGGAGTAATAATTATAATTATTGTAGTTCTAGCGATAATAACTGCATAATATGGGTAATAATGCATGCTATATTGATAATATTGGGAGTAATAAGTATAACAATTATAGTTCTGGCGATAATAACTGCATAATATGGATAATAATGCATGTTATATTGAAAATATTGGGAGTAATATGTATAATTATTATAGTTCTAGCGATAATAACTGTATAAAATGGGTAATAATGCATGTTATACTGTCAATATTGGGAGTAATAAGTGTACTTATTATAGCTCTAGCGATAATAACTGTATAATATGCGTAATAATGCATGTTATACTGATAATAATGAAAGTAACATATATAATTATTATAGTTCTGACGATAATAACTGTATAATATGGGTAAAAATGCATGTTATATTGATAATAATAAAATTAATAAGTATAATTAGTACAGTTCTCACGATAATAACTGTATAATGTGGGTAATAATGCATGTTATATTGATAATAATAAAAGTAATAAGTATAATTATTATAGTTCTAGCGATAATTACAGTATAATATGGGTAATAATGCATGTTATATTGGTAATATTGGGGGTAATAAGTATAATTATTATAATTCTAGCGATAATTACAATATAATATGGGTAATAATGCATGTTATACTGATAATAATAAAAGTAATAAGTATAACTATTATAGTTCTAGCAATAATTACAGTATAATGTGGGTAATAATGCATGTTATGTTGATAATAATAAAAGTAATAAGTATAATTATTATAGTTCTCACGATAATAACTGTATAATATGGGTAGTAATGCATGTTATATTCATAATAATAAACGTAATAAGTATAATTATTATAGTTCTGACGATAATAACTGTATATTATGCGTAATAATGCATGTTACATTGGTAATAATAAAAGTAATAACTATAATTCTTATAGTTCTAGCGATAATTACAGTATAATGTGGGTAATAATGCATGTTATATTGATAATAATAAAAGTAATAAGTATTATTATTATAGTTCGAGCGATAATTACAGTATAATATGGGTATTAATGCATGTTATATTGATAATAATAAAAGTAATAGGTATAATTATTATAATTCTAGCGATAATTACAGTATAATATGGGTAATAATGCATGTTATATTAATAATAATAAAAGTAATAAATAAAATTATTATAGTTCTAGCGATAATAACTGTATAATGTGGGTAATAATGCATGTTATACTGATAATAATAAAAGTAATAAGTATAATTATTATAGTTCTAGCGATAATAACAGTATAATATGGGAACTAATGCATGTTATATTGATAATAATAAAAGTAATAAGTATAATTATTATAGTTCTAGCGATAATTACAGTATAATGTGGGTAATAATGCTTGTTGTATTGGTGATATTGGGGGTAATAAGTATAATTAGTAGAATTCTAGCGATAATTACAGTATAATATGGGTATTAATGCATGTTATATTGATAATAATAAAAGTAATAATTAAATTATTATAGTTCTAGCGATAATTACAGTATAATGTGGGTAATAATGCATGTTATACTGATAATAATAAAAGTAATAAGTATAATTATTATAGTTCTAGTGATAATAACAGTATAATATGGGTACCAATGCATGTTATATTGATAATAATAAAAGTAATAAGTATAATTATTATAGTTCTAGCGATAATTACAGTATAATGTGGGTAATAATGCATTTATATTGATAATAATAAAAGTAATAAGTATAAGTATTATAGTTCTCACGATAATAACTGTATAATATGGGTAGTAATGCATGTTATATTGATAATAATAAACGTAATAAGTATAATTATTATAGTTCTAGCGATATTAACAGTATAATATGGGTACCAATGCAGGTTATATTGATAATAATAAAAGTAATAAGTATAATTATTATAGTTCTAGCGATAATTACAGTATAATGTGGGTAATAATGCTTGTTGTATTGGTGATATTGGGGGTAATAAGTATAATTAGTAGAATTCTAGCGATAATTACAGTATAATATGGGTATTACTGCATGTTATATTGATAATAATAAAAGTAATAAGTAAAATTATTATAGTTCTAGCGATAATTACTGTATAATGTGGGTAATAATGCTTGTTATATTGGTGATATTGGGGGTAATAAGTATAATTATTATAATGCTAGCGATAATTACAGTATAATATGGGTACTAATGCATGTTATATTGATAATAATAAAAGTAATAAGTATAATTATTATAGTTCTAGCGATAATTACAGTATAATGTGGGTAATAATGCATGTTATATTGACGATATTGGGAGTAATAAGTATATTTATTATAATTCTAACGATAATTACAGTATAATATGGGGATTAATGCATGTTATATTGATAATAATAAAAGTAATAAGTATAATTATTATAGTTCTGACGATAATTACAGTATAATGTGGGTAATAATGCTTGTTGTATTGGTGATATTGGGGGTAATAAGTATAATTAGTAGAATTCTAGCGATAATTACAGTATAATATGGGTATTAATGCATGTTATATTGATAATAATAAAAGTAATAAGTAAAATTATTATAGTTCTAGCGATAATTACTGTATAATGTGGGTAATAATGCTTGTTGTATTGGTGATATTGGGGGTAATAAGTATAATTAGTAGAATTCTAGCGATAATTACAGTATAATATGGGTATTACTGCATGTTATATTGATAATAATAAAAGTAATAAGTAAAATTATTATAGTTCTAGCGATAATTACTGTATAATGTGGGTAATAATGCTTGTTATATTGCTGATATTGGGGGTAATAAGTATAATTATTATAATGCTAGGGATAATTACAGTATAATATGGGTACTAATGCATGTTATATTGATAATAATAAAAGTAATAAGTAAAATTATTATAGTTCTAGCGATAATTACAGTATAATGTGGGTAATAATGCATGTTATACTGATAATAATAAAAGTAATAAGTATAATTATTATAGTTCTAGTGATAATAACAGTATAATATGGGTACCAATGCATGTTATATTGATAATAATAAAAGTAATAAGTATAATTATTATAGTTCTAGCGATAATTACAGTATAATGTGGGTAATAATGCATTTATATTGATAATAATAAAAGTAATAAGTATAAGTAATATAGTTCTCACGATAATAACTGTATAATATGGGTAGTAATGCATGTTATATTGATAATAATAAACGTAATAAGTATAATTATTATAGTTCTAGCGATATTAACAGTACAATATGGGTACCAATGCAGGTTATATTGATAATAATAAAAGTAATAAGTATAATTATTATAGTTCTGACGATAATATCTGTATAATATGGGTAATAATGCATGTTATATTGATAATAATAAAAGTAATATGTATAATTATTATAGTTCTGACGACAATAACTGTATAATGTGGGTAATAATGCATGTTATATTGATAATAATAAAAGTAATAAGTATAATTATTATAGTTCTAGCGATAATTACAGTATAATGTGGGTAATAATGCATTGATATTGATAATAATAAAAGTAATAAGTATAAGTAATATAGTTCTCACGATAATAACTGTATAATATGGGTAGTAATGCATGTTATATTGATAATAATAAACGTAATAAGTATAATTATTATAGTTCTGACGATAATAACTGTATAATATGCGTAACAATGCATGTTATATTGATAATAATAAAAGTAATAAGTATAATTATTATAGTTCTCACGATAATATCTGTATAATATGCGTAATAATGCATGTTATATTGATAATAATAAAAGTAATAGGTATAATTATTATAATTCTTGTGATAATTACAGTATAATATGGGTAATAATGCATGTTATATTAATAATAATAAAAGTAATAAGTAAAATTATTATAGTTCTAGCGGTAATAACTGTATAATGTGGGTAATAATGCATGTTATATTGATAATAATAAAAGTAATAAGTATAATTATTATAGTTCTAGCGATAATTACAATATAATGTGGGTAATAATGCATTTATATTGATAATAATAAAAGTAATAAGTATAAGTATTATAGTTCTCACGATAATAACTGTATAATATGGGTAGTAATGCATGTTATATTGATAATAATAAACGTAATAAGTATAATTATTATAGTTCTGGCGATATTAACAGTATAATATGGGTACTAATGCAGGTTATATTGATAGTAATAAAAGTAATAAGTATAATTATTATAGTTCTAGCGATAATTACAGTATAATGTGGGTAATAATGCTTGTTATATTGGTGATATTGGGGGTAATAAGCATAATTATTATAGTTCTAGCGATAATTACAGTATAATGTGGGTAATAATGCATGTTATATTGATAATAATAAAAGTAATAAGTATAATTATTATAGTTCTAGCGATAATTACAGTATAATGTGGGTAATAATGCATGTTATATTATTAATAATAAAAGTAATAAGTATAATTATTATAGTTCTCACGATAATAACTGTATAATATGGGTAGTAATGCATGTTATATTGATAATAATAAACGTAATAAGTATAATTATTATAGTTCTGACGATAAAAACTGTATAATATGCGTAATAATGCATGTTATATTGATAATAATAAAAGTAATAAGTATAATTATTATAGTTCTAGCGATAATTACAGTATAATGTGGGTAATAATGCATGTTATATTGATAATAATAAAAGTAATAAGTATAATTATTATAGTTCTAGCGATAATTACAGTATAATGCGGGTAATAATGCTTGTTATATTGGTGATATTGGGGGTAATAAGCATAATTATTATAGTTCTAGCGATAATTACAGTATAATGTGGGTAATAATGCATGTTATATTGATAATAATAAAAGTAATAAGTATAATTATTATAGTTCTAGCGATAATTACAGTATAATGTGGGTAATAATGCATGTTATATTATTAATAATAAAAGTAATAAGTATAATTATTATAGTTCTCACGATAATAACTGTATAATATGGGTAGTAATGCATGTTATATTGATAATAATAAACGTAATAAGTATAATTATTATAGTTCTGACGATAAAAACTGTATAATATGCGTAATAATGCATGTTATATTGATAATAATAAAAGTAATAAGTATAATTATTATAGTTCTAGCGATAATTACAGTATAATGTGGGTAATAATGCATGTTATATTGATAATAATAAAAGTAATAAGTATAATTATTATAGTTCTAGCGATAATTACAGTATAATGTGGGTAATAATGCATGTTATATTGATAATAATAAAAGTAATAAGTATAATTATTATAGTTCCAACGATAATAACTGTATAATATGGGTAATAATGCATGTTATATTGATAATAATAAAAGTAATAAGTATAATTATTATAGTTCCAACGATAATAACTGTATAATATGGGTAATAATGCATGTTATATTGATAATAATAAAAGTAATATGTATAATTATTATAGTTCTAGCGATAATTACAGTATAATGTGGGTAATAATGCATGTTATATTGATAATAATAAAAGTAATAAGTATAATTATTATAGTTCTGACGATAATAACTGTATAATATGCGTAATAATGCATGTTATATTGATAATAATAAAAGTAATAAGTATAATTATTATAGTTCTAGCGATAATTACAGTATAATGTGGGTAATAATGCATGTTATATTGATAATAATAAAAGTAATAAGTATAATTATTATAGTTCTAGCGATAATTACAGTATAATGTGGGTAATAATGCATGTTATATTGATAATAATAAAAGTAATAAGTATAATTATTATAGTTCCAACGATAATAACTGTATAATATGGGTAATAATGCATGTTATATTGATAATAATAAAAGTAATAAGTATAATTATTATAGTTCCAACGATAATAACTGTATAATATGGGTAATAATGCATGTTATATTGATAATAATAAAAGTAATAAGTATAATTATTATAGTTCTAGCGATAATTACAGTATAATGTGGGTAATAATGCTTGTTATATTGGTGATATTGGGGGTAATAAGTATAATTAGTATAATTCTGACGATAATTACAGTATAATATGGGTATTAACGCATGTTATATTGATAATAATAAAAGTAATAAGTAAAATTATTATAGTTCTAGCGATAATTACAGTATAATGTGGGTAATAATGCATGTTATATTGACGATATTGGGAGTAATAAGTATAATTATTATACTGCTAGCGATAATTACAGTATAATATGGGGATTAATGCATGTTATATTGATAATAATAAAAGTAATAAGTATAATTATTATAGTTCTAGCGATAATTACAGTATAATGTGGGTAACAATGCATGTTATATTGATAATAATAAAAGTAATAAGTATAATTATTATAGTTCTCACGATAATAATTGTATAATATGGGTAGTAATGCATGTTATATTGATAATAATAAACGTAATAAGTATAATTATTATAGTTCTGACGATAATAACTGTATAATATGCGTAATAATGCATGTTATATTGATAATAATAAAAGTAATAAGTATAACTACTATAGTTCTAGCAATAATTACAGTATAATGTGGGTAATAATGCATGTTATGTTGATAATAATAAAAGTAATAAGTATAATTATTATAGTTCTCACGATAATAACTGTATAATATGGGTAGTAATGCATGTTATATTCATAATAATAAACGTAATAAGTATAATTATTATAGTTCTGACGATAATAACTGTATATTATGCGTAATAATGCATGTTACATTGGTAATAATAAAAGTAATAACTATAATTCTTATAGTTCTAGCGATAATTACAGTATAATGTGGGTAATAATGCATGTTATATTGATAATAATAAAAGTAATAAGTATTATTATTATAGTTCGAGCGATAATTACAGTATAATATGGGTATTAATGCATGTTATATTGATAATAATAAAAGTAATAAGTATAATTAGTATAGTTCTAGCGATAATTACAGTATAATGTGGGTAATAATGCATGTTATACTGATAATAATAAAAGTAATAAGTATAATTATTATAGTTCTAGCGATAATAACAGTATAATATGGGAACTAATGCATGTTATATTGATAATAATAAAAGTAATAAGTATAATTATTATAGTTCTAGCGATAATTACAGTATAATGTGGGTAATAATGCATGTTATATTGATAATAATAAAAGTAATAAGTATAATTATTATAGTTCTAGCGATAATTACAGTATAATGTGGGTAATAATGCTTGTTATATTGGTGATATTGGGGGTAATAAGTATAATTAGTATAATTCTGACGATAATTACAGTATAATATGGGTATTAATGCATGTTATATTGATAATAATAAAAATAATAAGTATAATTATTATAGTTCTCACGATAATATCTGTATAATATGCGTAATAATGCATGTTATATTGATAATAATAAAAGTAATAGGTATAATTATTATAATTCTAGTGATAATTACAGTATAATATGGGTAATAATGCATGTTATATTAATAATAATAAAAGTAATAAGTAAAATTATTATAGTTCTAGCGGTAATAACTGTATAATGTGGGTAATAATGCATGTTATATTGATAATAATAAAAGTAATAAGTATAATTATTATAGTTCTAGCGATAATTACAATATAATGTGGGTAATAATGCATTTATATTGATAATAATAAAAGTAATAAGTATAAGTATTATAGTTCTCACGATAATAACTGTATAATATGGGTAGTAATGCATGTTATATTGATAATAATAAACGTAATAAGTATAATTATTATAGTTCTGGCGATATTAACAGTATAATATGGGTACTAATGCAGGTTATATTGATAGTAATAAAAGTAATAAGTATAATTATTATAGTTCTAGCGATAATTACAGTATAATGTGGGTAATAATGCTTGTTATATTGGTGATATTGGGGGTAATAAGCATAATTATTATAGTTCTAGCGATAATTACAGTATAATGTGGGTAATAATGCATGTTATATTGATAATAATAAAAGTAATAAGTATAATTATTATAGTTCTAGCGATAATTACAGTATAATGTGGGTAATAATGCATGTTATATTATTAATAATAAAAGTAATAAGTATAATTATTATAGTTCTCACGATAATAACTGTATAATATGGGTAGTAATGCATGTTATATTGATAATAATAAACGTAATAAGTATAATTATTATAGTTCTGACGATAAAAACTGTATAATATGCGTAATAATGCATGTTATATTGATAATAATAAAAGTAATAAGTATAATTATTATAGTTCTAGCGATAATTACAGTATAATGTGGGTAATAATGCATGTTATATTGATAATAATAAAAGTAATAAGTATAATTATTATAGTTCTAGCGATAATTACAGTATAATGTGGGTAATAATGCATGTTATATTGATAATAATAAAAGTAATAAGTATAATTATTATAGTTCCAACGATAATAACTGTATAATATGGGTAATAATGCATGTTATATTGATAATAATAAAAGTAATAAGTATAATTATTATAGTTCCAACGATAATAACTGTATAATATGGGTAATAATGCATGTTATATTGATAATAATAAAAGTAATATGTATAATTATTATAGTTCTAGCGATAATTACAGTATAATGTGGGTAATAATGCATGTTATATTGATAATAATAAAAGTAATAAGTATAATTATTATAGTTCTGACGATAATAACTGTATAATATGCGTAATAATGCATGTTATATTGATAATAATAAAAGTAATAAGTATAATTATTATAGTTCTAGCGATAATTACAGTATAATGTGGGTAATAATGCTTGTTATATTGGTAATATTGGGGGTAATAAGTATAATTAGTATAATTCTAGCGATAATTACAGTATAATATGGGTATTAATGCATGTTATATTGATAATAATAAAAGTAATAAGTATAATTATTATAGTTCTAGCGATAATTACAGTATAATGTGGGTAATAATGCATGTTATATTGATAATAATGAAAGTAATAAGTATAATTATTATAGTTCTAGCGATAATTACAGTATAATGTGGGTAATAATGCATGTTATATTGATAATAATAAAAGTAATAAGTATAATTATTACAGTTCTCACGATAATAACTGTATAATATGGGTAGTAATGCATGTTATATTGATAATAATAAAAGTAATAAGTATAATTATTATAGTTCTGACGATGATAACTGTATAATATGCGTAATAATGCATGTTATATTGATAATAATGAAAGTAATAAGTACAATTATTATAGTTCTAGCGATAATTACAGTATAATATGGGTAATAATGCTTGTTATATTGGTAATATTGGGGGTAATAAGTATAATTAGTATAATTCTAGCGATAATTACAGTATAATATGGGTATTAATGCATGTTATATTGATAATAATAAAAGTAATAAGTATAATTATTATAGTTCTAGCGATAATTACAGTATAATGTGGGTAATAATGCATGTTATATTGATAATAATGAAAGTAATAAGTATAATTATTATAGTTCTAGCGATAATTACAGTATAATGTGGGTAATAATGCATGTTATATTGATAATAATAAAAGTAATAAGTATAATTATTACAGTTCTCACGATAATAACTGTATAATATGGGTAGTAATGCATGTTATATTGATAATAATAAACGTAATAAGTATAATTATTATAGTTCTGACGATGATAACTGTATAATATGCGTAATAATGCATGTTATATTGATAATAATGAAAGTAATAAGTACAATTATTATAGTTCTAGCGATAATTACAGTATAATATGGGTAATAATGCATGTTATATTGGTAATATTGGGGGTAATAAGCATAATTATTATAGTTCTAGCGATAATTACAGTATAATGTGGGTAATAATGCATGTTATATTGATAATAATAAAAGTAATAAGTATAGTTATTATAGTTCTCACGATAATAATTGTATAATATGGGTAGTAATGCATGTTATATTGATAATAATAAACGTAATAAGTATAATTATTATAGTTCTGACGATAATAACTGTATAATATGCGTAATAATGCATGTTATATTGATAATAATAAAAGTAATAAGTATAACTATTATAGTTCTAGCAATAATTACAGTATAATGTGGGTAATAATGCATGTTATGTTGATAATAATAAAAGTAATAAGTATAATTATTATAGTTCTCACGATAATAACTGTATAATATGGGTAGTAATGCATGTTATATTCATAATAATAAACGTAATAAGTATAATTATTATAGTTCTGACGATAATAACTGTATATTATGCGTAATAATGCATGTTACATTGGTAATAATAAAAGTGATAACTATAATTCTTATAGTTCTAGCGATAATTACAGTATAATGTGGGTAATAATGCATGTTATATTGATAATAATAAAAGTAATAAGTATTATTATTATAGTTCGAGCGATAATTACAGTATAATATGGGTATTAATGCATGTTATATTGATAATAATAAAAATAATAAGTATAATTATTGTAGTTCTCACGATAATATCTGTATAATATGCGTAATAATGCATGTTATATTGATAATAATAAAAGTAATAGGTATAATTATTATAATTCTAGCGATAATTACAGTATAATATGGGTAATAATGCATGTTATATTAATAATAATAAAAGTAATAAGTAAAATTATTATAGTTCTAGCGATAATAACTGTATAATGTGGGTAATAATGCATGTTATACTGATAATAATAAAAGTAATAAGTATAATTATTATAGTTCTAGCGATAATTACAGCATAATGTGGGTAATAATCCATTTATATTGATAATAATAAAAGTAATAAGTATAAGTATTATAGTTCTCACGATAATAACTGTATAATATGGGTAGTAATGCATGTTATATTGATAATAATAAACGTAATAAGTATAATTATTATAGTTCTGGCGATATTAACAGTATAATATGGGTACTAATGCAGGTTATATTGATAGTAATAAAAGTAATAAGTATAATTATTATAGTTCTAGCGATAATTACAGTATAATGTGGGTAATAATGCTTGTTATATTGGTGATATGGGGAGTAATAAGTATAATTAGTAGAATTCTAGCGATAATTACAGTATAATGTGGGTAATAATGCATGTTATATTGATAATAATGAAAGTAATAAGTACAATTATTATAGTTCTAGCGATAATTGCAGTATAATATGGGTAATAATGCATGTTATATTGGTAATATTGGGGGTAATAAGCATAATTATTATAGTTCTAGCGATAATTACAGTATAATGTGGGTAATAATGCATGTTATATTGATAATAATAAAAGTAATAAGTATAATTATTATAGTTCTAGCGATAATTACAGTATAATGTGGGTAATAATGCATGGTATATTGATAATAATAAAAGTAATAAGTATAATTATTATAGTTCTAGCGATAATTACAGTATAATGTGGGTAATAATGCATGTTATATTGATAATAATAAAAGTAATAAGTATAATTATTATAGTTCTCACGATAATAACTGTATAATATGGGTAGTAATGCATGTTATATTGATAATAATAAACGTAATAAGTATAATTATTATAGTTCTGACGATAATAACTGTATAATATGCGTAATAATGCATGTTATATTGATAATAATAAAAGTAATAAGTATAATTATTATAGTTCTAGCGATAATTACAGTATAATGTGGGTAATAATGCATGTTATATTGATAATAATAAAAGTAATAAGTATAATTATTATAGTTCTAGCGATAATTACAGTATAATGTGGGTAATAATGCTTGTTATATTGGTGATATTGGGGTAATAAGTATAATTAGTCGAATTCTAGCGATAATTACAGTATAATATGGGTATTAACGCATGTTATATTGATAATAATAAAAGTAATAAGTAAAATTATTATAGCTCTAGCGATAATTACAGTATAATGTGGGTAATAATGCTTGTTATATTGGTGATATTGGGGGTAATAAGTATAATTATTATAATGCTAGCGATAATTACAGTATAATATGGGTACTAATGCATGTTATATTGATAATAATAAAAGTAATAAGTATAATTATTATAGTTCTAGCGATAATTACAGTATAATGTGGGTAATAATGCATGTTATATTGACGATATTGGGAGTAATAAGTATATTTATTATAATTCTAGCGATAATTACAGTATAATATGGGGATTAATGCATGTTATATTGATAATAATAAAAGTAATAAGTATAATTATTATAGTTCCAACGATAATAACTGTATAATATGGGTAATAATGCATGTTATATTGATAATAATAAAAGTAATATGTATAATTATTATAGTTCTGACGATAATAACTGTATAATATGGGTAAGAATGCATGTTATATCGATAATAATAAAAGTTATAAGTATAATTATTATAGTTCCAACGATAATAACTGTATAATATGGGTAATAATGCATGTTATATTGATAATAATAAAAGTAATATGTATAATTATTATAGTTCTAGCGATAATTACAGTATAATGTGGGTAATAATGCATGTTATATTGATAATAATAAAAGTAATAAGTATAATTATTATAGTTCTGACGATAATAACTGTATAATATGCGTAATAATGCATGTTATATTGATAATAATAAAAGTAATAAGTATAATTATTATAGTTCTAGCGATAATTACAGTATAATGTGGGTAATAATGCATGTTATATTGATAATAATAAAAGTAATAAGTATAATTATTATAGTTCTCACGATAATAACTGTATAATATGGGTAGTAATGCATGTTATATTGATAATAATAAACGTAATAAGTATAATTATTATAGTTCTGACGATGATAACTGTATAATATGCGTAATAATGGATGTTATATTGATAATAATGAAAGTAATAAGTACAATTATTATAGTTCTAGCGATAATTACAGTATAATGTGGGTAATAATGCATGTTATATTGATAATAATAAAAGTAATAAGTATAATTATTATAGTTCTGACGATAATAACTGTATAATATGCGTAATAATGCATGTTATATTGATAATAATAAAAGTAATAAGTATAATTATTATAGTTCTAGCGATAATTACAGTATAATGTGGGTAATAATGCTTGTTATATTGGTAATATTGGGGGTAATAAGTATAATTAGTATAATTCTAGCGATAATTACAGTATAATATGGGTATTAATGCATGTTATATTCATAATAATAAAAGTAATAAGTATAATTATTATAGTTCTAGCGATAATTACAGTATAATGTGGGTAATAATGCTTGTTATATTGGTGATATTGGGGGTAATAAGTATAATTAGTATAATTCTGACGATAATTACAGTATAATATGGGTATTAATGCATGTTATATTGATAATAATAAAAGTAATAAGTATAATTATTATAGTTCTAGCGATAATTACAGTATAATGTGGGTAATAATGCATTTATATTGATAATAATAAAAGTAATAAGTATAAGTATTATAGTTCTCACGATAATAACTGTATAATATGGGTAGTAATGCATGTTATATTGATAATAATAAACGTAATAAGTATAATTATTATAGTTCTGGCGATATTAACAGTATAATATGGGTACTAATGCAGGTTATATTGATAGTAATAAAAGTAATAAGTATAATTATTATAGTTCTAGCGATAATTACAGTATAATGTGGGTAATAATGCTTGTTATATTGGTGATATTGGGGGTAATAAGTATAATTAGTAGAATTCTAGCGATAATTACAGTATAATATGGGTATTAATGCATGTTATATTGATAATAATTAAAATAGTAAGTAAAATTATTATAGCTCTAGCGATAATTACAGTATAATGTGGGTAATAATGCATGTTATATTGATAATAATGAAAGTAATAAGTACAATTATTATAGTTCTAGCGATAATTACAGTATAATATGGGTAATAATGCATGTTATATTGGTAATATTGGGGGTAATAAGCATAATTATTATAGTTCTAGCGATAATTACAGTATAATGTGGGTAATAATGCATGTTATATTGATAATAATAAAAGTAATAAGTATAATTATTATAGTTCTAGCGATAATTACAGTATAATGTGGGTAATAATGCATGGTATATTGATAATAATAAAAGTAATAAGTATAATTATTATAGTTCTCACGATAATAACTGTATAATATGGGTAGTAATGCATGTTATATTGATAATAATAAACGTAATAAGTATATTTATTATAATTCTAGCGATAATTACAGTATAATATGGGGATTAATGCATGTTATATTGATAATAATAAAAGTAATAAGTATAATTATTATAGTTCTGACGATAATAACTGTATAATATGCGTAATAATGCATGTTATATTGATAATAATAAAAGTAATAAGTATAATTATTATAATTCTAGCGATAATTACAGTATAATGTGGGTAATAATGCTTGTTATATTGGTAATATTGGGGGTAATAAGTATAATTAGTATAATTCTAGCGATAATTACAGTATAATATGGGTATTAATGCATGTTATATTCATAATAATAAAAGTAATAAGTATAATTATTATAGTTCTAGCGATAATTACAGTATAATGTGGGTAATAATGCATGTTATATTGATAATAATAAAAGTAATAAGTATAATTATTATAGTTCTCACGATAATAACTGTATAATATGGGTAGTAATGCATGTTATATTGATAATAATAAACGTAATAAGTATAATTATTATAGTTCTGACGATGATAACTGTATAATATGCGTAATAATGGATGTTATATTGATAATAATGAAAGTAATAAGTACAATTATTATAGTTCTAGCGATAATTACAGTATAATGTGGGTAATAATGCATGTTATATTGATAATAATAAAAGTAATAAGTATAATTATTATAGTTCTGACGATAATAACTGTATAATATGCGTAATAATGCATGTTATATTGATAATAATAAAAGTAATAAGTATAATTATTATAGTTCTAGCGATAATTACAGTATAATGTGGGTAATAATGCTTGTTATATTGGTAATATTGGGGGTAATAAGTATAATTAGTATAATTCTAGCGATAATTACAGTATAATATGGGTATTAATGCATGTTATATTCATAATAATAAAAGTAATAAGTATAATTATTATAGTTCTAGCGATAATTACAGTATAATGTGGGTAATAATGCTTGTTATATTGGTGATATTGGGGGTAATAAGTATAATTAGTATAATTCTGACGATAATTACAGTATAATATGGGTATTAATGCATGTTATATTGATAATAATAAAAGTAATAAGTATAATTATTATAGTTCTAGCGATAATTACAGTATAATGTGGGTAATAACGCATGTTATATTGATAATAATGAAAGTAATAAGTATAATTTGTATAGTTCTAGCGATAATTACAGTATAATGTGGGTAATAATGCATGTTATATTGATAATAATGAAAGTAATAAGTATAATTATTATAGTTCTCACGATAATAACTGTATAATATGGGTAGTAATGCATGTTATATTGTTAATAATAAACGTAATAAGTATAATTATTATAGTTCTGACGATGATTACTGTATAATATGCGTAATAATGCATGTTATATTGATAATAATGAAAGTAATAAGTACAATTATTATAGTTCTAGCGATAATTACAGTATAATATGGGTAATAATGCATGTTATATTGGTAATATTGGGGGTAATAAGCATAATTATTATAGTTCTAGCGATAATTACAGTATAATGTGGGTAATAATGCATGTTATATTGATAATAATAAAAGTAATAAGTATAATTATTATAGTTCTCACGATAATAATTGTATAATATGGGTAGTAATGCATGTTATATTGATAATAATAAACGTAATAAGTATAATTATTATAGTTCTGACGATAATAACTGTATAATATGCGTAATAATGCATGTTATATTGATAATAATAAAAGTAATAAGTATAACTATTATAGTTCTAGCAATAATTACAGTATAATGTGGGTAATAATGCATGTTATGTTGATAATAATTAAAGTAATAAGTATAATTATTATAGTTCTCACGATAATAACTGTATAATATGGGTAGTAATGCATGTTATATTCATAATAATAAACGTAATAAGTATAATTATTATAGTTCTGACGATAATAACTGTATATTATGCGTAATAATGCATGTTACATTGGTAATAATAAAAGTAATAACTATAATTCTTATAGTTCTAGCGATAATTACAGTATAATGTGGGTAATAATGCATGTTATATTGATAATAATAAAAGTAATAAGTATTATTATTATAGTTCGAGCGATAATTACAGTATAATATGGGTATTAATGCATGTTATATTGATAATAGTAAAAATAATAAGTATAATTATTATAGTTCTCACGATAATATCTGTATAATATGCGTAATAATGCATGTTATATTGATAATAATAAAAGTAATAGGTATAATTATTATAATTCTAGCGATAATTACAGTATAATATGGGTAATAATGCATGTTATATTAATAATAATAAAAGTAATAAGTAAAATTATTATAGTTCTAGCGATAATAACTGTATAATGTGGGTAATAATGCATGTTATACTGATAATAATAAAAGTAATAAGTATAATTATTATAGTTCTAGCGATAATTACAGTATAATGTGGGTAATAATGCATTTATATTGATAATAATAAAAGTAATAAGTATAAGTATTATAGTTCTCACGATAATAACTGTATAATATGGGTAGTAATGCATGTTATATTGATAATAATAAACGTAATAAGTATAATTATTATAGTTCTGGCGATATTAACAGTATAATATGGGTACTAATGCAGGTTATATTGATAGTAATAAAAGTAATAAGTATAATTATTATAGTTCTAGCGATAATTACAGTATAATGTGGGTAATAATGCTTGTTATATTGGTGATATTGGGGGTAATAAGTATAATTAGTAGAATTCTAGCGATAATTACAGTATAATATGGGTATTAATGCATGTTATATTGATAATAATTAAAATAGTAAGTAAAATTATTATAGTTCTAGCGATAATTACAGTATAATGTGGGTAATAATGCATGTTATATTGATAATAATGAAAGTAATAAGTACAATTATTATAGTTCTAGCGATAATTACAGTATAATATGGGTAATAATGCATGTTATATTGGTAATATTGGGGGTAATAAGCATAATTATTATAGTTCTAGCGATAATTACAGTATAATGTGGGTAATAATGCATGTTATATTGATAATAATAAAAGTAATAAGTATAATTATTATAGTTCTAGCGATAATTACAGTATAATGTGGGTAATAATGCATGGTATATTGATAATAATAAAAGTAATAAGTATAATTATTATAGTTCTCACGATAATAACTGTATAATATGGGTAGTAATGCATGTTATATTGATAATAATAAACGTAATAAGTATAATTATTATAGTTCTGACGATAATAACTGTATAATATGCGTAATAATGCATGTTATATTGGTAATAATAAAAGTAATAAGTATAATTATTATAGTTCTAGCGATAATTACAGTATAATGTGGGTAATAATGCATGTTATATTGATAATAATAAAAGTAATAAGTATAATTATTATAGTTCTAGCGATAATTACAGTATAATGTGGGTAATAATGCATGGTATATTGATAATAATAAAAGTAATAAGTATAATTATTATAGTTCTCACGATAATAACTGTATAATATGGGTAGTAATGCATGTTATATTGATAATAATAAACGTAATAAGTATAATTATTATAGTTCTAGCGATAATTACAGTATAATGTGGGTAATAATGCTTGTTATATTGGTGATATTGGGGGTAATAAGTATAATTAGTATAATGCTAGCGATAATTACAGTATAATATGGGTACTAATGCATGTTATATTGATAATAATAAAAGTAATAAGTATAATTATTATAGTTCTAGCGATAATTACAGTATAATGTGGGTAATAATGCATGTTATATTGACGATATTGGGAGTAATAAGTATATTTATTATAATTCTAGCGATAATTACAGTATAATATGGGGATTAATGCATGTTATATTGATAATAATAAAAGTAATAAGTATAATTATTATAGTTCCAACGATAATAACTGTATAATATGGGTAATAATGCACGTTATATTGATAATAATAAAAGTAATATGTATAATTATTATAGTTCTGACGATAATAACTGTATAATATGGGTAATAATGCATGTTATATTGATAATAATAAAAGTAATAAGTATAATTATTATAGTTCCAACGATAATAACTGTATAATATGGGTAATAATGCATGTTATATTGATAATAATAAAAGTAATATGTATAATTATTATAGTTCTAACGATAATTACAGTATAATGTGGGTAATAATGCATGTTATATTGATAATAATAAAAGTAATAAGTATAATTATTATAGTTCTGACGATAATAACTGTATAATATGCGTAATAATGCATGTTATATTGATAATAATAAAAGTAATAAGTATAATTATTATAGTTCTAGCGATAATTACAGTATAATGTGGGTAATAATGCTTGTTATATTGGTAATATTGGGGGTAATAAGTATAATTAGTATAATTCTAGCGATAATTACAGTATAATATGGGTATTAATGCATGTTATATTCATAATAATAAAAGTAATAAGTATAATTATTATAGTTCTAGCGATAATTACAGTATAATGTTGGTAATAATGCATGTTATATTGATAATAATAAAAGTAATAAGTATAATTATTATAGTTCTCACGATAATAACTGTATAATATGGGTAGTAATGCATGTTATATTGATAATAATAAACGTAATAAGTATAATTATTATAGTTCTGACGATGATAACTGTATAATATGCGTAATAATGGATGTTATATTGATAATAATGAAAGTAATAAGTACAATTATTATAGTTCTAGCGATAATTACAGTATAATGTGGGTAATAATGCATGTTATATTGATAATAATAAAAGTAATAAGTATAATTATTATAGTTCTGACGATAATAACTGTATAATATGCGTAATAATGCATGTTATATTGATAATAATAAAAGTAATAAGTATAATTATTATAGTTCTAGCGATAATTACAGTATAATGTGGGTAATAATGCTTGTTATATTGGTAATATTGGGGGTAATAAGTATAATTAGTATAATTCTAGCGATAATTACAGTATAATATGGGTATTAATGCATGTTATATTCATAATAATAAAAGTAATAAGTATAATTATTATAGTTCTAGCGATAATTACAGTATAATGTGGGTAATAATGCATGTTATATTGATAATAATAAAAGTAATAAGTATAATTATTATAGTTCTCACGATAATAACTGTATAATATGGGTAGTAATGCATGTTATATTGATAATAATAAACGTAATAAGTATAATTATTATAGTTCTGACAATGATAACTGTATAATATGCGTAATAATGGATGTTATATTGATAATAATGAAAGTAATAAGTACAATTATTATAGTTCTAGCGATAATTACAGTATAATGTGGGTAATAATGCATGTTATATTGATAATAATAAAAGTAATAAGTATAATTATTATAGTTCTGACGATAATAACTGTATAATATGCGTAATAATGCATGTTATATTGATAATAATAAAAGTAATAAGTATAATTATTATAGTTCTAGCGATAATTACAGTATAATGTGGGTAATAATGCTTGTTATATTGGTAATATTGGGGGTAATAAGTATAATTATTATAATTCTAGCGATAATTACAGTATAATATGGGTATTAATGCATGTTATATTCATAATAATAAAAGTAATAAGTATAATTATTATAGTTCTAGCGATAATTACAGTATAATGTGGGTAATAATGCTTGTTATATTGGTGATATTGGGGGTAATAAGTATAATTAGTATAATTCTGACGATAATTACAGTATAATATGGGTATTAATGCATGTTATATTGATAATAATAAAAGTAATAAGTATAATTATTATAGTTCTAGCGATAATTACAGTATAATGTGGGTAATAATGCATGTTATATTGATAATAATGAAAGTAATAAGTATAATTTGTATAGTTCTAGCGATAATTACAGTATAATGTGGGTAATAATGCATGTTATATTGATAATAATGAAAGTAATAAGTATAATTATTATAGTTCTCACGATAATAACTGTATAATATGGGTAGTAATGCATGTTATATTGATAATAATAAACGTAATAAGTATAATTATTATAGTTCTGACGATGATTACTGTATAATATGCGTAATAATGCATGTTATATTGATAATAATGAAAGTAATAAGTACAATTATTATAGTTCTAGCGATAATTACAGTATAATATGGGTAATAATGCATGTTATATTGGTAATATTGGGGGTAATAAGCATAATTATTATAGTTCTAGCGATAATTACAGTATAATGTGGGTAATAATGCATGTTATATTGATAATAATAAAAGTAATAAGTATAATTATTATAGTTCTCACGATAATAATTGTATAATATGGGTAGTAATGCATGTTATATTGATAATAATAAACGTAATAAGTATAATTATTATAGTTCTGACGATAATAACTGTATAATATGCGTAATAATGCATGTTATATTGATAATAATAAAAGTAATAAGTATAACTATTATAGTTCTAGCAATAATTACAGTATAATGTGGGTAATAATGCATGTTATGTTGATAATAATTAAATTAATAAGTATAATTATTATAGTTCTCACGATAATAACTGTATAATATGGGTAGTAATGCATGTTATATTCATAATAATAAACGTAATAAGTATAATTATTATAGTTCTGACGATAATAACTGTATATTATGCGTAATAATGCATGTTACATTGGTAATAATAAAAGTAATAACTATAATTCTTATAGTTCTAACGATAATTACAGTATAATGTGGGTAATAATGCATGTTATATTGATAATAATAAAAGTAATAAGTATTATTATTATAGTTCGAGCGATAATTACAGTATAATATGGGTATTAATGCATGTTATATTGATAATATCAAAAATAATAAGTATAATTATTATAGTTCTCACGATAATATCTGTATAATATGCGTAATAATGCATGTTATATTGATAATAATAAAAGTAATAGGTATAATTATTATAATTCTAGCGATAATTACAGTATAATATGGGTAATAATGCATGTTATATTAATAATAATAAAAGTAATAAGTAAAATTATTATAGTTCTAGCGATAATAACTGTATAATGTGGGTAATAATGCATGTTATACTGATAATAATAAAAGTAATAAGTATAATTATTATAGTTCTAGCGATAATTACAGTATAATGTGGGTAATAATGCATTTATATTGATAATAATAAAAGTAATAAGTATAAGTATTATAGTTCTCACGATAATAACTGTATAATATGGGTAGTAATGCATGTTATATTGATAATAATAAACGTAATAAGTATAATTATTATAGTTCTGGCGATATTAACAGTATAATATGGGTACTAATGCAGGTTATATTGATAGTAATAAAAGTAATAAGTATAATTATTATAGTTCTAGCGATAATTACAGTATAATGTGGGTAATAATGCTTGTTATATTGGTGATATTGGGGGTAATAAGTATAATTAGTAGAATTCTAGCGATAATTACAGTATAATATGGGTATTAATGCATGTTATATTGATAATAATTAAAATAGTAAGTAAAATTATTATAGTTCTAGCGATAATTACAGTATAATGTGGGTAATAATGCATGTTATATTGATAATAATGAAAGTAATAAGTACAATTATTATAGTTCTAGCGATAATTACAGTATAATATGGGTAATAATGCATGTTATATTGGTAATATTGGGGGTAATAAGCATAATTATTATAGTTCTAGCGATAATTACAGTATAATGTGGGTAATAATGCATGTTATATTGATAGTAATAAAAGTAATAAGTATAATTATTATAGTTCTAGCGATAATTACAGTATAATGTGGGTAATAATGCATGGTATATTGATAATAATAAAAGTAATAAGTATAATTATTATAGTTCTCACGATAATAACTGTATAATATGGGTAGTAATGCATGTTATATTGATAATAATAAACGTAATAAGTATAATTATTATAGTTCTGACGATAATAACTGTATAATATGCGTAATAATGCATGTTATATTGATAATAATAAAAGTAATAAGTATAATTATTATAGTTCTAGCGATAATTACAGTATAATGTGGGTAATAATGCTTGTTATATTGGTGATATTGGGGGTAATAAGTATAATTAGTAGAATTCTAGCGATAATTACAGTATAATATGGGTATTAATGCATGTTATATTCATAATAATAAAAGTAATAAGTATAATTATTATAGTTCTAGCGATAATTACAGTATAATATGGGTAATAATGCATGTTATATTGATAATAATAAAAGTAATATGTATAATTATTATAGTTCTGACGATAATAACTGTATAATATGGGTAATAATGCATGTTATATTGATAATAATAAAAGTAATAAGTATAATTATTACAGTTCCAACGATAATAACTGTATAATATGGGTAATAATGCATGTTATATTGATAATAATAAAAGTAATATGTATAATTATTATAGTTCTAACGATAATTACAGTATAATGTGGGTAATAATGCATGTTATATTGATAATAATAAAAGTAATAAGTATAATTATTATAGTTCTGACGATAATAACTGTATAATATGCGTAATAATGCATGTTATATTGATAATAATAAAAGTAATAAGTATAATTATTATAGTTCTAGCGATAATTACAGTATAATGTGGGTAATAATGCTTGTTATATTGGTAATATTGGGGGTAATAAGTATAATTAGTATAATTCTAGCGATAATTACAGTATAATATGGGTATTAATGCATGTTATATTCATAATAATAAAAGTAATAAGTATAATTATTATAGTTCTAGCGATAATTACAGTATAATGTGGGTAATAATGCATGTTATATTGATAATAATAAAAGTAATAAGTATAATTATTATAGTTCTCACGATAATAACTGTATAATATGGGTAGTAATGCATGTTATATTGATAATAATAAACGTAATAAGTATAATTATTATAGTTCTGACGATGATAACTGTATAATATGCGTAATAATGGATGTTATATTGATAATAATGAAAGTAATAAGTACAATTATTATAGTTCTAGCGATAATTACAGTATAATGTGGGTAATAATGCATGTTATATTGATAATAATAAAAGTAATAAGTATAATTATTATAGTTCTGACGATAATAACTGTATAATATGCGTAATAATGCATGTTATATTGATAATAATAAAAGTAATAAGTATAATTATTATAGTTCTAGCGATAATTACAGTATAATGTGGGTAATAATGCTTGTTATATTGGTAATATTGGGGGTAATAAGTATAATTATTATAATTCTAGCGATAATTACAGTATAATATGGGTATTAATGCATGTTATATTCATAATAATAAAAGTAATAAGTATAATTATTATAGTTCTAGCGATAATTACAGTATAATGTGGGTAATAATGCTTGTTATATTGGTGATATTGGGGGTAATAAGTATAATTAGTATAATTCTGACGATAATTACAGTATAATATGGGTATTAATGCATGTTATATTGATAATAATAAAAGTAATAAGTATAATTATTATAGTTCTAGCGATAATTACAGTATAATGTGGGTAATAATGCATGTTATATTGATAATAATGAAAGTAATAAGTATAATTTGTATAGTTCTAGCGATAATTACAGTATAATGTGGGTAATAATGCATGTTATATTGATAATAATGAAAGTAATAAGTATAATTATTATAGTTCTCACGATAATAACTGTATAATATGGGTAGTAATGCATGTTATATTGATAATAATAAACGTAATAAGTATAATTATTATAGTTCTGACGATGATTACTGTATAATATGCGTAATAATGCATGTTATATTGATAATAATGAAAGTAATAAGTACAATTATTATAGTTCTAGCGATAATTACAGTATAATATGGGTAATAATGCATGTTATATTGGTAATATTGGGGGTAATAAGCATAATTATTATAGTTCTAGCGATAATTACAGTATAATGTGGGTAATAATGCATGTTATATTGATAATAATAAAAGTAATAAGTATAATTATTATAGTTCTCACGATAATAACTGTATAATATGGGTAGTAATGCATGTTATATTCATAATAATAAACGTAATAAGTATAATTATTATAGTTCTGACGATAATAACTGTATATTATGCGTAATAATGCATGTTACATTGGTAATAATAAAAGTAATAACTATAATTCTTATAGTTCTAACGATAATTACAGTATAATGTGGGTAATAATGCATGTTATATTGATAATAATAAAAGTAATAAGTATTATTATTATAGTTCGAGCGATAATTACAGTATAATATGGGTATTAATGCATGTTATATTGATAATAGTAAAAATAATAAGTATAATTATTATAGTTCTCACGATAATATCTGTATAATATGCGTAATAATGCATGTTATATTGATAATAATAAAAGTAATAGGTATAATTATTATAATTCTAGCGATAATTACAGTATAATATGGGTAATAATGCATGTTATATTAATAATAATAAAAGTAATAAGTAAAATTATTATAGTTCTAGCGATAATAACTGTATAATGTGGGTAATAATGCATGTTATACTGATAATAATAAAAGTAATAAGTATAATTATTATAGTTCTAGCGATAATTACAGTATAATGTGGGTAATAATGCATTTATATTGATAATAATAAAAGTAATAAGTATAAGTATTATAGTTCTCACGATAATAACTGTATAATATGGGTAGTAATGCATGTTATATTGATAATAATAAACGTAATAAGTATAATTATTATAGTTCTGGCGATATTAACAGTATAATATGGGTACTAATGCAGGTTATATTGATAGTAATAAAAGTAATAAGTATAATTATTATAGTTCTAGCGATAATTACAGTATAATGTGGGTAATAATGCTTGTTATATTGGTGATATTGGGGGTAATAAGTATAATTAGTAGAATTCTAGCGATAATTACAGTATAATATGGGTATTAATGCATGTTATATTGATAATAATTAAAATAGTAAGTAAAATTATTATAGTTCTAGCGATAATTACAGTATAATGTGGGTAATAATGCATGTTATATTGATAATAATGAAAGTAATAAGTACAATTATTATAGTTCTAGCGATAATTACAGTATAATATGGGTAATAATGCATGTTATATTGGTAATATTGGGGGTAATAAGCATAATTATTATAGTTCTAGCGATAATTACAGTATAATGTGGGTAATAATGCATGTTATATTGATAATAATAAAAGTAATAAGTATAATTATTATAGTTCTAGCGATAATTACAGTATAATGTGGGTAATAATGCTTGTTATATTGGTAATATTGGGGGTAATAAGTATAATTAGTATAATTCTAGCGATAATTACAGTATAATATGGGTATTAATGCATGTTATATTCATAATAATAAAAGTAATAAGTATAATTATTATAGTTCTAGCGATAATTACAGTATAATGTGGGTAATAATGCATGTTATATTGATAATAATAAAAGTAATAAGTATAATTATTATAGTTCTCACGATAATAACTGTATAATATGGGTAGTAATGCATGTTATATTGATAATAATAAACGTAATAAGTATAATTATTATAGTTCTGACGATGATAACTGTATAATATGCGTAATAATGGATGTTATATTGATAATAATGAAAGTAATAAGTACAATTATTATAGTTCTAGCGATAATTACAGTATAATGTGGGTAATAATGCATGTTATATTGATAATAATAAAAGTAATAAGTATAATTATTATAGTTCTGACGATAATAACTGTATAATATGCGTAATAATGCATGTTATATTGATAATAATAAAAGTAATAAGTATAATTATTATAGTTCTAGCGATAATTACAGTATAATGTGGGTAATAATGCTTGTTATATTGGTAATATTGGGGGTAATAAGTATAATTATTATAATTCTAGCGATAATTACAGTATAATATGGGTATTAATGCATGTTATATTCATAATAATAAAAGTAATAAGTATAATTATTATAGTTCTAGCGATAATTACAGTATAATGTGGGTAATAATGCTTGTTATATTGGTGATATTGGGGGTAATAAGTATAATTAGTATAATTCTGACGATAATTACAGTATAATATGGGTATTAATGCATGTTATATTGATAATAATAAAAGTAATAAGTATAATTATTATAGTTCTAGCGATAATTACAGTATAATGTGGGTAATAATGCATGTTATATTGATAATAATGAAAGTAATAAGTATAATTTGTATAGTTCTAGCGATAATTACAGTATAATGTGGGTAATAATGCATGTTATATTGATAATAATGAAAGTAATAAGTATAATTATTATAGTTCTCACGATAATAACTGTATAATATGGGTAGTAATGCATGTTATATTGATAATAATAAACGTAATAAGTATAATTATTATAGTTCTGACGATGATTACTGTATAATATGCGTAATAATGCATGTTATATTGATAATAATGAAAGTAATAAGTACAATTATTATAGTTCTAGCGATAATTACAGTATAATATGGGTAATAATGCATGTTATATTGGTAATATTGGGGGTAATAAGCATAATTATTATAGTTCTAGCGATAATTACAGTATAATGTGGGTAATAATGCATGTTATATTGATAATAATAAAAGTAATAAGTATAATTATTATAGTTCTCACGATAATAACTGTATAATATGGGTAGTAATGCATGTTATATTCATAATAATAAACGTAATAAGTATAATTATTATAGTTCTGACGATAATAACTGTATATTATGCGTAATAATGCATGTTACATTGGTAATAATAAAAGTAATAACTATAATTCTTATAGTTCTAACGATAATTACAGTATAATGTGGGTAATAATGCATGTTATATTGATAATAATAAAAGTAATAAGTATTATTATTATAGTTCGAGCGATAATTACAGTATAATATGGGTATTAATGCATGTTATATTGATAATAGTAAAAATAATAAGTATAATTATTATAGTTCTCACGATAATATCTGTATAATATGCGTAATAATGCATGTTATATTGATAATAATAAAAGTAATAGGTATAATTATTATAATTCTAGCGATAATTACAGTATAATATGGGTAATAATGCATGTTATATTAATAATAATAAAAGTAATAAGTAAAATTATTATAGTTCTAGCGATAATAACTGTATAATGTGGGTAATAATGCATGTTATACTGATAATAATAAAAGTAATAAGTATAATTATTATAGTTCTAGCGATAATTACAGTATAATGTGGGTAATAATGCATTTATATTGATAATAATAAAAGTAATAAGTATAAGTATTATAGTTCTCACGATAATAACTGTATAATATGGGTAGTAATGCATGTTATATTGATAATAATAAACGTAATAAGTATAATTATTATAGTTCTGGCGATATTAACAGTATAATATGGGTACTAATGCAGGTTATATTGATAGTAATAAAAGTAATAAGTATAATTATTATAGTTCTAGCGATAATTACAGTATAATGTGGGTAATAATGCTTGTTATATTGGTGATATTGGGGGTAATAAGTATAATTAGTAGAATTCTAGCGATAATTACAGTATAATATGGGTATTAATGCATGTTATATTGATAATAATTAAAATAGTAAGTAAAATTATTATAGTTCTAGCGATAATTACAGTATAATGTGGGTAATAATGCATGTTATATTGATAATAATGAAAGTAATAAGTACAATTATTATAGTTCTAGCGATAATTACAGTATAATATGGGTAATAATGCATGTTATATTGGTAATATTGGGGGTAATAAGCATAATTATTATAGTTCTAGCGATAATTACAGTATAATGTGGGTAATAATGCATGTTATATTGATAATAATAAAAGTAATAAGTATAATTATTATAATTCTAGCGATAATTACAGTATAATGTGGGTAATAATGCATGGTATATTGATAATAATAAAAGTAATAAGTATAGTTATTATAGTTCTCACGATAATAACTGTATAATATGGGTAGTAATGCATGTTATATTGATAATAATAAACGTAATAAGTATAATTATTATAGTTCTGACGATAATAACTGTATAATATGCGTAATAATGCATGTTATATTGATAATAATAAAAGTAATAAGTATAATTATTATAGTTCTAGCGATAATTACAGTATAATGTGGGTAATAATGCATGTTATATTGATAATAATAAAAGTAATAAGTATAATTATTATAGTTCTAGCGATAATTACAGTATAATGTGGGTAATAATGCATGGTATATTGATAATAATAAAAGTAATAAGTATAATTATTATAGTTCTCACGATAATAACTGTATAATATGGGTAGTAATGCATGTTATATTGATAATAATAAACGTAATAAGTATAATTATTATAGTTCTGACGATAATAACTGTATAATATGCGTACTAATGCATGTTATATTGATAATAATAAAAGTAATAAGTATAATTATTATAGTTCTAGCGATAATTACAGTAAAATGTGCGTAATAATGCATGTTATATTGATAGTAATAAAAGTAATAAGTATAATTATTATAGTTCTAGCGATAATTACAGTATAATGTGGGTAATAATGCATGGTATATTGATAATAATAAACGTAATAAGTATAATTATTATAGTTCTGACGATAATAACTGTATAATATGCGTAATAATGCATGTTATATTGATAATAATAAAAGTAATAAGTATAATTATTATAGTTCTAGCGATAATTACAGTATAATGTGGGTAATAATGCTTGTTATATTGGTGATATTGGGGGTAATAAGTATAATTAGTAGAATTCTAGCGATAATTACAGTATAATATGGGTATTAATGCATGTTATATTCATAATAATAAAAGTAATAAGTATAATTATTATAGTTCTAGCGATAATTACAGTATAATATGGGTAATAATGCATGTTATATTGATAATAATAAAAGTAATATGTATAATTATTATAGTTCTGACGATAATAACTGTATAATATGGGTAATAATGCATGTTATATTGATAATAATAAAAGTAATAAGTATAATTATTACAGTTCCAACGATAATAACTGTATAATATGGGTAATAATGCATGTTATATTGATAATAATAAAAGTAATATGTATAATTATTATAGTTCTAACGATAATTACAGTATAATGTGGGTAATAATGCATGTTATATTGATAATAATAAAAGTAATAAGTATAATTATTATAGTTCTGACGATAATAACTGTATAATATGCGTAATAATGCATGTTATATTGATAATAATAAAAGTAATAAGTATAATTATTATAGTTCTAGCGATAATTACAGTATAATGTGGGTAATAATGCTTGTTATATTGGTAATATTGGGGGTAATAAGTATAATTAGTATAATTCTAGCGATAATTACAGTATAATATGGGTATTAATGCATGTTATATTCATAATAATAAAAGTAATAAGTATAATTATTATAGTTCTAGCGATAATTACAGTATAATGTGGGTAATAATGCATGTTATATTGATAATAATAAAAGTAATAAGTATAATTATTATAGTTCTCACGATAATAACTGTATAATATGGGTAGTAATGCATGTTATATTGATAATAATAAACGTAATAAGTATAATTATTATAGTTCTGACGATGATAACTGTATAATATGCGTAATAATGGATGTTATATTGATAATAATGAAAGTAATAAGTACAATTATTATAGTTCTAGCGATAATTACAGTATAATGTGGGTAATAATGCATGTTATATTGATAATAATAAAAGTAATAAGTATAATTATTATAGTTCTGACGATAATAACTGTATAATATGCGTAATAATGCATGTTATATTGATAATAATAAAAGTAATAAGTATAATTATTATAGTTCTAGCGATAATTACAGTATAATGTGGGTAATAATGCTTGTTATATTGGTAATATTGGGGGTAATAAGTATAATTAGTATAATTCTAGCGATAATTACAGTATAATATGGGTATTAATGCATGTTATATTCATAATAATAAAAGTAATAAGTATAATTATTATAGTTCTAGCGATAATTACAGTATAATGTGGGTAATAATGCATGTTATATTGATAATAATAAAAGTAATAAGTATAATTATTATAGTTCTCACGATAATAACTGTATAATATGGGTAGTAATGCATGTTATATTGATAATAATAAACGTAATAAGTATAATTATTATAGTTCTGACGATGATAACTGTATAATATGCGTAATAATGGATGTTATATTGATAATAATGAAAGTAATAAGTACAATTATTATAGTTCTAGCGATAATTACAGTATAATGTGGGTAATAATGCATGTTATATTGATAATAATAAAAGTAATAAGTATAATTATTATAGTTCTGACGATAATAACTGTATAATATGCGTAATAATGCATGTTATATTGATAATAATAAAAGTAATAAGTATAATTATTATAGTTCTAGCGATAATTACAGTATAATGTGGGTAATAATGCTTGTTATATTGGTAATATTGGGGGTAATAAGTATAATTATTATAATTCTAGCGATAATTACAGTATAATATGGGTATTAATGCATGTTATATTCATAATAATAAAAGTAATAAGTATAATTATTATAGTTCTAGCGATAATTACAGTATAATGTGGGTAATAATGCTTGTTATATTGGTGATATTGGGGGTAATAAGTATAATTAGTATAATTCTGACGATAATTACAGTATAATATGGGTATTAATGCATGTTATATTGATAATAATAAAAGTAATAAGTATAATTATTATAGTTCTAGCGATAATTACAGTATAATGTGGGTAATAATGCATGTTATATTGATAATAATGAAAGTAATAAGTATAATTTGTATAGTTCTAGCGATAATTACAGTATAATGTGGGTAATAATGCATGTTATATTGATAATAATGAAAGTAATAAGTATAATTATTATAGTTCTCACGATAATAACTGTATAATATGGGTAGTAATGCATGTTATATTGATAATAATAAACGTAATAAGTATAATTATTATAGTTCTGACGATGATTACTGTATAATATGCGTAATAATGCATGTTATATTGATAATAATGAAAGTAATAAGTACAATTATTATAGTTCTAGCGATAATTACAATATAATATGGGTAATAATGCATGTTATATTGGTAATATTGGGGGTAATAAGCATAATTATTATAGTTCTAGCGATAATTACAGTATAATGTGGGTAATAATGCATGTTATATTGATAATAATAAAAGTAATAAGTATAATTATTATAGTTCTCACGATAATAACTGTATAATATGGGTAGTAATGCATGTTATATTCATAATAATAAACGTAATAAGTATAATTATTATAGTTCTGACGATAATAACTGTATATTATGCGTAATAATGCATGTTACATTGGTAATAATAAAAGTAATAACTATAATTCTTATAGTTCTAACGATAATTACAGTATAATGTGGGTAATAATGCATGTTATATTGATAATAATAAAAGTAATAAGTATTATTATTATAGTTCGAGCGATAATTACAGTATAATATGGGTATTAATGCATGTTATATTGATAATAGTAAAAATAATAAGTATAATTATTATAGTTCTCACGATAATATCTGTATAATATGCGTAATAATGCATGTTATATTGATAATAATAAAAGTAATAGGTATAATTATTATAATTCTAGCGATAATTACAGTATAATATGGGTAATAATGCATGTTATATTAATAATAATAAAAGTAATAAGTAAAATTATTATAGTTCTAGCGATAATAACTGTATAATGTGGGTAATAATGCATGTTATACTGATAATAATAAAAGTAATAAGTATAATTATTATAGTTCTAGCGATAATTACAGTATAATGTGGGTAATAATGCATTTATATTGATAATAATAAAAGTAATAAGTATAAGTATTATAGTTCTCACGATAATAACTGTATAATATGGGTAGTAATGCATGTTATATTGATAATAATAAAAGTAATAACTATAATTCTTATAGTTCTAGCGATAATTACAGTATAATGTGGGTAATAATGCATGTTATATTGATAATAATAAAAGTAATAAGTACAATTATTATAGTTCTAGCGATAATTACAGTATAATATGGGTAATAATGCATGTTATATTGGTAATATTGGGGGTAATAAGCATAATTATTATAGTTCTAGCGATAATTACAGTATAATGTGGGTAATAATGCATGTTATATTGATAATAATAAAAGTAATAAGTATAATTATTATAGTTCTAGCGATAATTACAGTATAATGTGGGTAATAATGCATGGTATATTGATAATAATAAAAGTAATAAGTATAATTATTATAGTTCTCACGATAATAACTGTATAATATGGGTAGTAATGCATGTTATATTGATAATAATAAACGTAATAAGTATAATTATTATAGTTCTGACGATAATAACTGTATAATATGCGTAATAATGCATGTTATATTGATAATAATAAAAGTAATAAGTATAATTATTATAGTTCTAGCGATAATTACAGTATAATGTGGGTAATAATGCATGTTATATTGATAATAATAAAAGTAATAAGTATAATTATTATAGTTCTAGCGATAATTACAGTATAATGTGGGTAATAATGCATGGTATATTGATAATAATAAAAGTAATAAGTATAATTATTATAGTTCTCACGATAATAACTGTATAATATGGGTAGTAATGCATGTTATATTGATAATAATAAACGTAATAAGTATAATTATTATAGTTCTGACGATAATAACCGTATAATATGCGTACTAATGCATGTTATATTGATAATAATAAAAGTAATAAGTATAATTATTATAGTTCTAGCGATAATTACAGTAAAATGTGCGTAATAATGCATGTTATATTGATAATAATAAAAGTAATAAGTATAATTATTATAGTTCTAGCGATAATTACAGTATAATGTGGGTAATAATGCTTGTTATATTGGTGATATTGGGGGTAATAAGTATAATTAGTAGAATTCTAGCGATAATTACAGTATAATATGGGTATTAACGCATGTTATATTGATAATAATAAAAGTAATAAGTAAAATTATTATAGCTCTAGCGATAATTACAGTATAATGTGGGTAATAATGCTTGTTATATTGGTGATATTGGGGGTAATAAGTATAATTAGTATAATGCTAGCGATAATTACAGTATAATATGGGTACTAATGCATGTTATATTGATAATAATAAAAGTAATAAGTATAATTATTATAGTTCTAGCGATAATTACAGTATAATGTGGGTAATAATGCATGTTATATTGACGATATTGGGAGTAATAAGTATATTTATTATAATTCTAGCGATAATTACAGTATAATATGGGTAATAATGCATGTTATATTGATAATAATAAAAGTAATATGTATAACTATTATAGTTCTGACGATAATAACTGTATAATATGGGTAATAATGCATGTTATATTGATAATAATAAAAGTAATAAGTATAATTATTATAGGTCCAACGATAATAACTGTATAATATGGGTAATAATGCATGTTATATTGATAATAATAAAAGTAATATGTATAATTATTATAGTTCTAACGATAATTACAGTATAATGTGGGTAATAATGCATGTTATATTGATAATAATAAAAGTAATAAGTATAATTATTATAGTTCTGACGATAATAACTGTATAATATGCGTAATAATGCATGTTATATTGATAATAATAAAAGTAATAAGTATAATTATTATAGTTCTAGCGATAATTACAGTATAATGTGGGTAATAATGCTTGTTATATTGGTAATATTGGGGGTAATAAGTATAATTAGTATAATTCTAGCGATAATTACAGTATAATATGGGTATTAATGCATGTTATATTCATAATAATAAAAGTAATAAGTATAATTATTATAGTTCTAGCGATAATTACAGTATAATGTGGGTAATAATGCATGTTATATTGATAATAATAAAAGTAATAAGTATAATTATTATAGTTCTCACGATAATAACTGTATAATATGGGTAGTAATGCATGTTATATTGATAATAATAAACGTAATAAGTATAATTATTATAGTTCTGACGATGATAACTGTATAATATGCGTAATAATGGATGTTATATTGATAATAATGAAAGTAATAAGTACAATTATTATAGTTCTAGCGATAATTACAGTATAATGTGGGTAATAATGCATGTAATATTGATAATAATAAAAGTAATAAGTATAATTATTATAGTTCTGACGATAATAACTGTATAATATGCGTAATAATGCATGTTATATTGATAATAATGAAAGTAATAAGTATAATTTGTATAGTTCTAGCGATAATTACAGTATAATGTGGGTATTAATGCATGTTATATTCATAATAATAAAAGTAATAAGTATAATTATTATAGTTCTAGCGACAATTACAGTATAATGTGGGTAATAATGCTTGTTATATTGGTAATATTGGGGGTAATAAGTATAATTGGTATAATTCTAGCGATAATTACAGTATAATATGGGTATTAATGCATGTTATATTCATAATAATAAAAGTAATAAGTATAATTATTATAGTTCTAGCGATAATTACAGTATAATGTGGGTAATAATGCTTGTTATATTGGTGATATTGGGGGTAATAAGTATAATTAGTATAATTCTGACGATAATTACAGTATAATATGGGTATTAATGCATGTTATATTGATAATAATAAAAGTAATAAGTATAATTATTATAGTTCTAGCGATAATTACAGTATAATGTGGGTAATAATGCATGTTATATTGATAATAATGAAAGTAATAAGTATAATTTGTATAGTTCTAGCGATAATTACAGTATAATGTGGGTAATAATGCATGTTATATTGATAATAATGAAAGTAATAAGTATAATTATTATAGTTCTCACGATAATAACTGTATAATATGGGTAGTAATGCATGTTATATTGATAATAATAAACGTAATAAGTATAATTATTATAGTTCTGACGATGATTACTGTATAATATGCGTAATAATGCATGTTATATTGATAATAATGAAAGTAATAAGTACAATTATTATAGTTCTAGCGATAATTACAGTATAATATGGGTAATAATGCATGTTATATTGGTAATATTGGGGGTAATAAGCATAATTATTATAGTTCTAGCGATAATTACAGTATAATGTGGGTAATAATGCATGTTATATTGATAATAATAAAAGTAATAAGTATAATTATTATAGTTCTCACGATAATAATTGTATAATATGGGTAGTAATGCATGTTATATTGATAATAATAAACGTAATAAGTATAATTATTATAGTTCTGAAGATAATAACTGTATAATATGCGTAATAATGCATGTTATATTGATAATAATAAAAGTAATAAGTATAACTATTATAGTTCTAGCAATAATTACAGTATAATGTGGGTAATAATGCATGTTATGTTGATAATAATTAAAGTAATAAGTATAATTATTATAGTTCTCACGATAATAACTGTATAATATGGGTAGTAATGCATGTTATATTCATAATAATAAACGTAATAAGTATAATTATTATAGTTCTGACGATAATAACTGTATATTATGCGTAATAATGCATGTTACATTGGTAATAATAAAAGTAATAACTATAATTCTTATAGTTCTAGCGATAATTACAGTATAATGTGGGTAATAATGCATGTTATATTGATAATAATAAAAGTAATAAGTATTATTATTATAGTTCGAGCGATAATTACAGTATAATATGGGTATTAATGCATGTTATATTGATAATAGTAAAAATAATAAGTATAATTATTATAGTTCTCACGATAATATCTGTATAATATGCGTAATAATGCATGTTATATTGATAATAATAAAAGTAATAGGTATAATTATTATAATTCTAGCGATAATTACAGTATAATATGGGTAATAATGCATGTTATATTCATAATAATAAAAGTAATAAGTAAAATTATTATAGTTCTAGCGATAATAACTGTATAATGTGGGTAATAATGCATGTTATACTGATAATAATAAAAGTAATAAGTATAATTATTATAGTTCTAGCGATAATTACAGTATAATGTGGGTAATAATGCATTTATATTGATAATAATAAAAGTAATAAGTATAAGTATTATAGTTCTCACGATAATAACTGTATAATATGGGTAGTAATGCATGTTATATTGATAATAATAAACGTAATAAGTATAATTATTATAGTTCTGGCGATATTAACAGTATAATATGGGTACTAATGCAGGTTATATTGATAGTAATAAAAGTAATAAGTATAATTATTATAGTTCTAGCGATAATTACAGTATAATGTGGGTAATAATGCTTGTTATATTGGTGATATTGGGGGTAATAAGTATAATTAGTAGAATTCTAGCGATAATTACAGTATAATATGGGTATTAATGCATGTTATATTGATAATAATTAAAATAGTAAGTAAAATTATTATAGTTCTAGCGATAATTACAGTATAATGTGGGTAATAATGCATGTTATATTGATAATAATGAAAGTAATAAGTACAATTATTATAGTTCTAGCGATAATTACAGTATAATATGGGTAATAATGCATGTTATATTGGTAATATTGGGGGTAATAAGCATAATTATTATAGTTCTAGCGATAATTACAGTATAATGTGGGTAATAATGCATGTTATATTGATAATAATAAAAGTAATAAGTATAATTATTATAGTTCTAGCGATAATTACAGTATAATGTGGGTAATAATGCATGGTATATTGATAATAATAAAAGTAATAAGTATAATTATTATAGTTCTCACGATAATAACTGTATAATATGGGTAGTAATGCATGTTATATTGATAATAATAAACGTAATAAGTATAATTATTATAGTTCTGACGATAATAACTGTATAATATGCGTAATAATGCATGTTATATTGATAATAATAAAAGTAATAAGTATAATTATTATAGTTCTAGCGATAATTACAGTATAATGTGGGTAATAATGCTTGTTATATTGGTAATATTGGGGGTAATAAGTATAATTAGTATAATTCTAGCGATAATTACAGTATAATATGGGTATTAATGCATGTTATATTCATAATAATAAAAGTAATAAGTATAATTATTATAGTTCTAGCGATAATTACAGTATAATGTGGGTAATAATGCATGTTATATTGATAATAATAAAAGTAATAAGTATAATTATTATAGTTCTCACGATAATAACTGTATAATATGGGTAGTAATGCATGTTATATTGATAATAATAAACGTAATAAGTATAATTATTATAGTTCTGACGATGATAACTGTATAATATGCGTAATAATGGATGTTATATTGATAATAATGAAAGTAATAAGTACAATTATTATAGTTCTAGCGATAATTACAGTATAATGTGGGTAATAATGCATGTAATATTGATAATAATAAAAGTAATAAGTATAATTATTATAGTTCTGACGATAATAACTGTATAATATGCGTAATAATGCATGTTATATTGATAATAATGAAAGTAATAAGTATAATTTGTATAGTTCTAGCGATAATTACAGTATAATGTGGGTATTAATGCATGTTATATTCATAATAATAAAAGTAATAAGTATAATTATTATAGTTCTAGCGACAATTACAGTATAATGTGGGTAATAATGCTTGTTATATTGGTAATATTGGGGGTAATAAGTATAATTGGTATAATTCTAGCGATAATTACAGTATAATATGGGTATTAATGCATGTTATATTCATAATAATAAAAGTAATAAGTATAATTATTATAGTTCTAGCGATAATTACAGTATAATGTGGGTAATAATGCTTGTTATATTGGTGATATTGGGGGTAATAAGTATAATTAGTATAATTCTGACGATAATTACAGTATAATATGGGTATTAATGCATGTTATATTGATAATAATAAAAGTAATAAGTATAATTATTATAGTTCTAGCGATAATTACAGTATAATGTGGGTAATAATGCATGTTATATTGATAATAATGAAAGTAATAAGTATAATTTGTATAGTTCTAGCGATAATTACAGTATAATGTGGGTAATAATGCATGTTATATTGATAATAATGAAAGTAATAAGTATAATTATTATAGTTCTCACGATAATAACTGTATAATATGGGTAGTAATGCATGTTATATTGATAATAATAAACGTAATAAGTATAATTATTATAGTTCTGACGATGATTACTGTATAATATGCGTAATAATGCATGTTATATTGATAATAATGAAAGTAATAAGTACAATTATTATAGTTCTAGCGATAATTACAGTATAATATGGGTAATAATGCATGTTATATTGGTAATATTGGGGGTAATAAGCATAATTATTATAGTTCTAGCGATAATTACAGTATAATGTGGGTAATAATGCATGTTATATTGATAATAATAAAAGTAATAAGTATAATTATTATAGTTCTCACGATAATAATTGTATAATATGGGTAGTAATGCATGTTATATTGATAATAATAAACGTAATAAGTATAATTATTATAGTTCTGACGATAATAACTGTATAATATGCGTAATAATGCATGTTATATTGATAATAATAAAAGTAATAAGTATAACTATTATAGTTCTAGCAATAATTACAGTATAATGTGGGTAATAATGCATGTTATGTTGATAATAATTAAAGTAATAAGTATAATTATTATAGTTCTCACGATAATAACTGTATAATATGGGTAGTAATGCATGTTATATTCATAATAATAAACGTAATAAGTATAATTATTATAGTTCTGACGATAATAACTGTATATTATGCGTAATAATGCATGTTACATTGGTAATAATAAAAGTAATAACTATAATTCTTATAGTTCTAGCGATAATTACAGTATAATGTGGGTAATAATGCATGTTATATTGATAATAATAAAAGTAATAAGTATTATTATTATAGTTCGAGCGATAATTACAGTATAATATGGGTATTAATGCATGTTATATTGATAATAGTAAAAATAATAAGTATAATTATTATAGTTCTCACGATAATATCTGTATAATATGCGTAATAATGCATGTTATATTGATAATAATAAAAGTAATAGGTATAATTATTATAATTCTAGCGATAATTACAGTATAATATGGGTAATAATGCATGTTATATTCATAATAATAAAAGTAATAAGTAAAATTATTATAGTTCTAGCGATAATAACTGTATAATGTGGGTAATAATGCATGTTATACTGATAATAATAAAAGTAATAAGTATAATTATTATAGTTCTAGCGATAATTACAGTATAATGTGGGTAATAATGCATTTATATTGATAATAATAAAAGTAATAAGTATAAGTATTATAGTTCTCACGATAATAACTGTATAATATGGGTAGTAATGCATGTTATATTGATAATAATAAACGTAATAAGTATAATTATTATAGTTCTGGCGATATTAACAGTATAATATGGGTACTAATGCAGGTTATATTGATAGTAATAAAAGTAATAAGTATAATTATTATAGTTCTAGCGATAATTACAGTATAATGTGGGTAATAATGCTTGTTATATTGGTGATATTGGGGGTAATAAGTATAATTAGTAGAATTCTAGCGATAATTACAGTATAATATGGGTATTAATGCATGTTATATTGATAATAATTAAAATAGTAAGTAAAATTATTATAGTTCTAGCGATAATTACAGTATAATGTGGGTAATAATGCATGTTATATTGATAATAATGAAAGTAATAAGTACAATTATTATAGTTCTAGCGATAATTACAGTATAATATGGGTAATCATGCATGTTATATTGGTAATATTGGGGGTAATAAGCATAATTATTATAGTTCTAGCGATAATTACAGTATAATGTGGGTAATAATGCATGTTATATTGATAATAATAAAAGTAATAAGTATAATTATTATAGTTCTAGCGATAATTACAGTATAATGTGGGTAATAATGCATGGTATATTGATAATAATAAAAGTAATAAGTATAATTATTATAGTTCTCACGATAATAACTGTATAATATGGGTAGTAATGCATGTTATATTGATAATAATAAACGTAATAAGTATAATTATTATAGTTCTGACGATAATAACTGTATAATATGCGTAATAATGCATGTTATATTGATAATAATAAAAGTAATAAGTATAATTATTATAGTTCTAGCGATAATTACAGTATAATGTGGGTAATAATGCATGTTATATTGATAATAATAAAAGTAATAAGTATAATTATTATAGTTCTAGCGATAATTACAGTATAATGTGGGTAATAATGCATGGTATATTGATAATAATAAAAGTAATAAGTATAATTATTATAGTTCTCACGATAATAACTGTATAATATGGGTAGTAATGCATGTTATATTGATAATAATAAACGTAATAAGTATAATTATTATAGTTCTGACGATAATAACTGTATAATATGCGTAATAATGCATGTTATATTGATAATAATAAAAGTAATAAGTATAATTATTATAGTTCTAGCGATAATTACAGTATAATGTGCGTAATAATGCATGTTATATTGATAATAATAAAAGTAATAAGTATAATTATTATAGTTCTAGCGATAATTACAGTATAATGTGGGTAATAATGCTTGTTATATTGGTGATATTGGGGGTAATAAGTATAATTAGTAGAATTCTAGCGATAATTACAGTATAATATGGGTATTAACGCATGTTATATTGATAATAATAAAAGTAATAAGTAAAATTACTATAGCTCTAGCGATAATTACAGTATAATGTGGGTAATAATGCTTGTTATATTGGTGATATTGGGGGTAATAAGTATAATTAGTATAATGCTAGCGATAATTACAGTATAATATGGGTACTAATGCATGTTATATTGATAATAATAAAAGTAATAAGTATAATTATTATAGTTCTAGCGATAATTACAGTATAATGTGGGTAATAATGCATGTTATATTGACGATATTGGGAGTAATAAGTATATTTATTATAATTCTAGCGATAATTACAGTATAATATGGGGATTAATGCATGTTATATTGATAATAATAAAAGTAATAAGTATAATTATTATAGTTCCAACGATAATAACTGTATAATATGGGTAATAATGCATGTTATATTGATAATAATAAAAGTAATATGTATAATTATTATAGTTCTAGCGATAATTACAGTATAATGTGGGTAATAATGCATGTTATATTGATAATAATAAAAGTAATATGTATAATTATTATAGTTCTGCCGATAATAACTGTATAATATGGGTAATAATGCATGTTATATTGATAATAATAAACGTAATAGGTATAATTATTATAGTTCTGACGATGATAACTGTATAATATGCGTAATAATGCATGTTATATTGATAATAATGAAAGTAATAAGTACAATTATTATAGTTCTAGCGATAATTACAGTATAATATGGGTAATAATGCATGTTATATTGGTAATATTGGGGGTAATAAGCATAATTATTATAGTTCTAGCGATAATTACAGTATAATGTGGGTAATAATGCATGTTATATTGATAATAATAAAAGTAATAAGTATAATTATTATAGTTCTCACGATAATAATTGTATAATATGGGTAGTAATGCATGTTATATTGATAATAATAAACGTAATAAGTATAATTATTATAGTTCTGACGATAATAACTGTATAATATGCGTAATAATGCATGTTATATTGATAATAATAAAAGTAATAAGTATAACTATTATAGTTCTAGCAATAATTACAGTATAATGTGGGTAATAATGCATGTTATGTTGATAATAATAAAAGTAATAAGTATAATTATTATAGTTCTCACGATAATAACTGTATAATATGGGTAGTAATGCATGTTATATTCATAATAATAAACGTAATAAGTATAATTATTATAGTTCTAGCGATAATTACAGTATAATGTGGGTAATAATGCATGTTATATTGATAATAATAAAAGTAATATGTATAATTATTATAGTTCTGCCGATAATAACTGTATAATATGGGTAATAATGCATGTTATATTGATAATAATAAACGTAATAGGTATAATTATTATAGTTCTGACGATGATAACTGTATAATATGCGTAATAATGCATGTTATATTGATAATAATGAAAGTAATAAGTACAATTATTATAGTTCTAGCGATAATTACAGTATAATATGGGTAATAATGCATGTTATATTGGTAATATTGGGGGTAATAAGCATAATTATTATAGTTCTAGCGATAATTACAGTATAATGTGGGTAATAATGCATGTTATATTGATAATAATAAAAGTAATAAGTATAATTATTATAGTTCTCACGATAATAATTGTATAATATGGGTAGTAATGCATGTTATATTGATAATAATAAACGTAATAAGTATAATTATTATAGTTCTGACGATAATAACTGTATAATATGCGTAATAATGCATGTTATATTGATAATAATAAAAGTAATAAGTATAACTATTATAGTTCTAGCAATAATTACAGTATAATGTGGGTAATAATGCATGTTATGTTGATAATAATAAAAGTAATAAGTATAATTATTATAGTTCTCACGATAATAACTGTATAATATGGGTAGTAATGCATGTTATATTCATAATAATAAACGTAATAAGTATAATTATTATAGTTCTGACGATAATAACTGTATATTATGCGTAATAATGCATGTTACATTGGTAATAATAAAAGTAATAACTATAATTCTTATAGTTCTAGCGATAATTACAGTATAATGTGGGTAATAATGCATGTTATATTGATAATAATAAAAGTAATAAGTATTATTATTATAGTTCGAGCGATAATTACAGTATAATATGGGTATTAATGCATGTTATATTGATAATAATAAAAGTAATAGGTATAATTATTATAATTCTAGCGATAATTACAGTATAGTATGGGTAATAATGCATGTTATATTAATAATAATAAAAGTAATAAGTAAAATTATTATAGTTCTAGCGATAATAACTGTATAATGTGGGTAATAATGCATGTTATACTGATAATAATAAAAGTAATAAGTATAATTATTATAGTTCTAGCGATAATTACAGTATAATGTGGGTAATAATGCATTTATATTGATAATAATAAAAGTAATAAGTATAAGTATTATAGTTCTCACGATAATAACTGTATAATATGGGTAGTAATGCATGTTATATTGATAATAATAAACGTAATAAGTATAATTATTATAGTTCTGGCGATATTAACAGTATAATATGGGTACTAATGCAGGTTATATTGATAGTAATAAAAGTAGTAAGTATAATTATTATAGTTCTAGCGATAATTACAGTATAATGTGGGTAATAATGCTTGTTATATTGGTGATATTGGGGGTAATAAGTATAATTAGTAGAATTCTAGCGATAATTACAGTATAATATGGGTATTAATGCATGTTATATTGATAATAATTAAAATAATAAGTAAAATTATTATAGTTCTAGCGATAATTACAGTATAATGTGGGTAATAATGCATGTTATATTGATAATAATGAAAGTAATAAGTACAATTATTATAGTTCTAGCGATAATTACAGTATAATATGGGTAATAATGCATGTTATATTGGTAATATTGGGGGTAATAAGCATAATTATTATAGTTCTAGCGATAATTACAGTATAATGTGGGTAATAATGCATGTTATATTGATAATAATAAAAGTAATAAGTATAATTATTATAGTTCTAGCGATAATTACAGTATAATGTGGGTAATAATGCATGTTATATTGATAATAATAAAAGTAATAAGTATAATTATTATAGTTCTAGCGATAATTACAGTATAATGTGGGTAATAATGCATGGTATATTGATAATAATAAAAGTAATAAGTATAATTATTATAGTTCTCACGATAATAACTGTATAATATGGGTAGTAATGCATGTTATATTGATAATAATAAACGTAATAAGTATAATTATTATAGTTCTGACGATAATAACTGTATAATATGCGTAATAATGCATGTTATATTGATAATAATAAAAGTAATAAGTATAATTATTATAGTTCTAGCGATAATTACAGTATAATGTGCGTAATAATGCATGTTATATTGATAATAATAAAAGTAATAAGTATAATTATTAGAGTTCTAGCGATAATTACAGTATAATGTGGGTAATAATGCATGTTATATTGATAATAATGAAAGTAATAAGTACAATTATTATAGTTCTAGCGATAATTACAGTATAATATGGGTAATAATGCATGTTATATTGGTAATATTGGGGGTAATAAGCATAATTATTATAGTTCTAGCGATAATTACAGTATAATGTGGGTAATAATGCATGTTATATTGATAATAATAAAAGTAATAAGTATAATTATTATAGTTCTAGCGATAATTACAGTATAATGTGGGTAATAATGCATGGTATATTGATAATAATAAAAGTAATAAGTATAATTATTATAGTTCTCACGATAATAACTGTATAATATGGGTAGTAATGCATGTTATATTGATAATAATAAACGTAATAAGTATAATTATTATAGTTCTGACGATAATAACTGTATAATATGCGTAATAATGCATGTTATATTGATAATAATAAAAGTAATAAGTATAATTATTATAGTTCTAGCGATAATTACAGTATAATGTGGGTAATAATGCATGTTATATTGATAATAATAAAAGTAATAAGTATAATTATTATAGTTCTAGCGATAATTACAGTATAATGTGGGTAATAATGCATGGTATATTGATAATAATATAAAATAATTTTCAGAAAAAAAATACACCGACTTCGAAATGCACTAAAAAGTATGAAATAATTCCTATTTCCTAATGAAGTAATTTCTATTTCATTCAATTATACAATTGCGTAACATGTATGTATGAAACCTATTTACTCGTTAGGTAGTATATTAAATATATTTCAACTTTTTCGAAGGCGGCGCAAAATTAAAAGATTTTCTTGTACATGTCGATCTTTGGACGGCCGTACATAGGCAAAGCTCGTATAGCTATTATTTTTCTATACATATAACTGGACAGCACGCCGCGAAATATGTGTTAGTGCGTATAGAATGTAACTATGGTCTATCTAGATTCATAGAGTATGCACGGAAGGACTCGATCGCCGCATATACAATAAAGGTAGGGCCCATCTGCCGGAAATTTGGTAATTCCCGCGTCGTGGGCCCCGTTTGTAGGTTCTTAGATCCATGCCTTCCACATGCGAACGAAGTCGATTCAGTTTCATTTATATCCGAAACGTTGTGAAATGAAAATTCAGTCGTTACATTTGCGTATATTACCAGATATATCTATAATGGTTCGTATTCTTCCTCAGGATTTATTAATATGCTGTTAAGATCGCCGTTAGGTTATAAGCAGGAAGGGACTCTTTCAAATCTTTAACTTTCATTTTTATATCCACATCTATTTTTCAAGGAAGAAACTAAATTAAAATATTCTCTACTAGCATGCCAAATTGGGTTTTCCCAAACACGTACCCCGAGGAAAGGGAAGGAAAACCCCCGACATTTCCAAAGAAAGGCGATTGGTCAACAATTTCACCCCACCTTAGTTTCAGCCTCACCTTCGAATATACGCCCATATACCAAAGTTAATGAAAAGACAGCCCCGCTAGTTTTAAGACAGAATTTTTGTAAGAACCAAGCAACACACTAAATAAATCAAATCTTTAGTAGAAACGCAAAGTGAGCATTTGCTACATCATCTAAAATTCAGTACACCAGTACACACGAATTTAACAATGCAATACGCCATACCACAATCAACTAGTTATTGGCAGCAACGTTTACTGATGTATTTTTGATTTTGCGCCGCCTCCGAAAAAGTTGAAATATATTTAATATACTACCTAACGAGTAAATAGGTTTCATACATACATGTTACGCAATTGTATAATTGAATGAAATAGAAATTACTTCATTAGGAAATAGGAATTATTTCATACTTTTTAGTGCATTTCGAAGTCGGTGTATTTTTTTTCTGAAAATTATTTTATTTCACGCTTTTTAGTGGAATGGGGAGAATTGTATAAGATACTGTGAGACAGTTCTTCCGGGCTTTTTTTTGATTGCATAAATGCCGTGGACATAATTAAGTAAAAGACAACATGAATATTTGTTTTTCTATTTCTTTTTTATTTTAATTAATAAAATTAAAAACATTGGTGGGCCCCCCCACCCCACGACGGCCCCACCTGCCGCCCCCTCCTCTTCCTCGATCTCCTCTTCTTCCTCCTCCTCCTCCTCCCCGCCTCCGCCCGCGGTATGGCTTCCGCCTCGTGCCGGCGGCTGTTCCTCGCGCTGCAAAGTAAAATATGAACAGTTTCATATGTTATACATTTTTAGAATCAAATCTTTATTATTTACGACACAGATTGGTTAACACTAGAACTACCGGCGTTCAATGTACATGACTTTCAAATCGGAAATGAAATAACAAAACAAAGGATGAAATATAAACATACCGTTCCACATACCCTAGTTCTTTATTTCAACACTAGGATCAGCGTATGTTCGAAAAAAAAACAATTTTTACAAGTTTTTATAATTTAAAGAACTAAGAAACTTTAAACAATTAATTTTAACCCCTTCGGTAGTTATAATGTTAATCATTTGTGTGATAGAATCTATAATGCTTACCACGGTACTTCTCCTCACCCAGCGTCTCCTTTTGCTGTTGCTGCGGCTGTTGCTGTTGTTGCTGCTGTTGTTGCTGCTGTTGTTGCTGCTGTTGTTGCTGCTGTTGTTGCTGCTGTTGTTGCATCTGCAGCTGCAGCTGCTGCAGCTCCTGCTGCAGTTGCTGCTGCTGCTGCTGCATCTGCTGCTGCAGTTGTTGCTGTTGTAACTGCAGCGCCTGCAGCAGTTGTGCAAACGCTACGTTTGAAAGAGAGAAAAAGAAAATATATATCTTACGTACATTTTCTTGAATCATGCATTATATTAATTTTTTCATTAGAAGTTTAATTCTACTTACTTGTATTTTGTTGGTCGCTTTCCATATTTCTGCAAAAAAATTTGTATTATTAAAAGAGTAATCTATTTGCATTTGTGAATAAAGTTCCGAAAAGTACTCATCCCCTAGTTTTATTTGAAGCTTAATATTCTTGTTTTTATATCGTGAATAGGAATATCATAATGAAATTTAGTGACTGCACAAATGTGGTTCAATAATTCAAGACAACCGGGGTGAGCGGATTTCAGAAGTATATTCAACTAAACCACCAACCGTTAAGAGGAGTGTCCTGTTTTTGTTTAGATTCGAATCGATCGAAGCGACGATACGAATGTTTTCTTTTAGATTTGTCCATACTATTGTATCATAAATGAGACTCGACAATAATACACGCGTTCCTGTTACGACGAACTGTCACCCGATCCAAACACTCTTCATTGACATTGTAACCGATCTAAACACTCGTTATTTGCACCTCGCTTTGATTTAAACCGCACAAAAATTCTTATCTCGTACCCCGCCCTCACAACAATACTGCTGATCGCGATAAAATATACGAAATATAAACAGGACATGATGCAATTGAAAATATTTGGGTATTTTTAATTCGTTATCAAATGAATGAAGTAATTTACATGGTAATTTAATTAGTATACACAGATGCATATATCTACATTTAGAAAAACAGCTGAAATATATCACGAGCACAGTTCTGAAAACTATATACACTTATCGACCGTTTCGTATGTTTACCGACGCTCTAGGTAACTTGACCAAAAATGTCAAAATAGGTGAAAAATACTATGAGCGTTGTTATCGGATAATAGTTGAACTATATTTCACGGCTTACGGCCATCTTGCTTGCAAAGATGGTCTGTCTCACTCATGCACCTTCGTAAATTCAACTTTATTCTCTACGGAGTATCTATCACCATTTAAAACAACCAGAGATGAATATAGGGAAATCCTCCGATGGCCATTGTATTCGTCAAACCTCATTTTCGCAATTTTTAAGCTTTATAGTCGAACTTAGAAAATCGCCTAGTCTTCTTCGCACATCGCATTGGTGTGAGAGAAACGACTCGATTTTCGTAAATTCGATTATAACGCTTGAATATTGCGAAAATGAAGTTTTGACAAGTACAGCGGCCATCCGCGGACTTCCCTACAGGCAGCTCTGGTCGTTTTAAATAGTAATAAACAGTCTGTACAGAATGAGGCTGAATTTTGGAAGGTGCATGGGTAAGACAGGCACTGATCTATGCATGCAAAATAGCCACCACGGGACACTCGCCTTAAAGATTAAATTAATGTATATTATTTCATATATAACATATGTATGAAATGAAATAGTACTTACAAGTTTATACTCAGGCAGCTGAACTTAAACTGAACAAATATCTGCGGTATGTGACTTCCGAAGGATGAGGATTGGTGGGGCAAATTCCAGGATTCCATACTTTGTTTACACGATTCGTTGTCATTTCGTTTAGACTGTAAATGTAGAATACACTACAAGAGTGAGATACGCTTTGAAGCAAGCCGTTCCACTCTTCGTCAGCTCCTACATTCTTTAAAGTCTGCCGACCGCATCGAACGTAAAGACAGCGATTGAAAAAAAAAGACATAGCATAAACAAATGAGTATACGTCAGCGAAACAATACTAATGCAAAAAATGATAATTGTTATATTTTTTTGTGATGAAACGTTCATCGACAAATTTGTGATTCGCTTAAAATAAGCGAAAACACGATATAATTCGAACCGTATGTACCGTGTACATTTTTTATTCAGTTACTGCCACAATATTAGTTCTTGCAAATACATATATTCCGAATTTCATCGGGTTTGGTATCAATTTAAACAGAAAAAGATCAGTAATATCGTGGTAAACATTTTTTCGAAGGTAACAGGAAAATTAATGCAAAGGAAATGTTCCTTACTCGATGCTGATTTGTTTTTTTATACTCGCAGTATTTCTTTGAAATATATCTATCTCGCCCTCTTTCGTAACACGTGTTCTTTTTTCCCGGTTACTGATCCGAAGCTCCGCTCGTCCTGAGAAAAATCATTCATTTATTTTACGCACATCTCAGTACTGTCCAGAGTACGAGGGAAAACCAGCGGGACGTGAAGGGGGCAAAGAGGGTAGGCCGTTAGGACCACCTAATTCCCACTTTTCGACTCACGCGTAGCTCCCACCTCTCATCCGTAATGGTATGGTTTCACAAAGGTATAGAAACAGATATTGCTAATATATGAGCCGTTCACTGCACAAATCGATTAACTCCATTTTTTGAAAAATCTTAAATTTAAGTGTAAAAGCACTTGGTATAATGCTAACTTTTTATGTTTATACAAACTTTTCCAAACATAAACGATTAACACCATTGAACGACAATATCTATTTTGGCCACTGAATAATAAATAACATATTTCAGAGGCCATTCCGAAATAAATTTTTTCTAATCGTTTTTATTATAATTTTACATCTTTTAAGTGATAGCCACATTTGTATTTATGCATTCTGCACACTTTATTTGAATTAATATTACCAATGGAATTTTAAAAACCTATGCACATTATTTCATCAGATTTCTTCGCTTTTTGTTTTGTGGAGTTAATCGATTTGTGCATTGAACGGCTCATATGTTAAAAAACTTTATCTTTTTCCTTTTATACGGTGCGTAAAACTTTTAGATACTACGACAATGGAATGCCGCTCGACGTATCGCTCGTTCTGTCTCGCTTCTTCTACATATATCTGACCCACTCGCCGCGTCATGCGACCGATTAGTGTATGTGTGTGCCTCGACAAATAGCGTGTTATTGCCGAAAGTTCGTGTGACAATAGGCGGCAACGTTACGATCTAGCCACTGAGATACTCTTTTCGTCCCTCTAGCACCGTTTTCGTCCCGCTAGTATTCTGTCGTACTCTGGACAGTAGATGTATCTGCTCCGTCTACTAAAAGATTACGGCTACAAGTCTGTGTGTTATTGTGGGACACGATCAATTAGATCAGCACCTCTTCCAACGTTTAGGAAAGGCAAACAGCAGTCAATTGTAACGAGCACCGCGCCACGCTTTCCTGAGCTCAACGCGATATCAGTAAAGTTGATGACTGCGTAATAGGTATTAGTAGTATAGCTTCTCCTTTCCTCTTTTATTTCTTTTCTTTTCATTTTAAGTAGCTAAATTTAAATAGTTCTTTTTTTCTTTTTTTTTTTCTAAGGAGCTAAAGCAAGATAATAAATAAAAAAAAGGCTCCCAATCAGGCTACAGAGAATTACTGTTTATGAAAAAAAACTGAACAAGTTTTGTTTCGTCAAATATAAGAAACAAAAAGGAAAATTCTGCTTTAAGCGAATCAAGCGAAACGAGCCAATTCTGCTTTAAGCGAATCAAACGAAACGAGCCAATTCTGCTTTAAGCGAATCAAACGAAACGAGCCAATTCTGCTTTAAGCGAATCAAGCGAAACGGGCCAATTCTGCTTTAAGCGAATCAAGCGAAACAGGCCAATTCTGCTTTAAGCGAATCAAGCGAAACGAGCCAATTCTGCTTTAAGCGAATCAAACGAAACGAGCCAATTCTGCTTTAAGCGAATCAAGCGAAACGCGCCAATTCTGCTTTAAGCGAATCAAGCGATACGGGCCAATTCTGCTTTAAGCGAATCAAGCGAAACGAGCCAATTCTGCTTTAAGCGAATCAAACGAAACGAGCCAATTCTGCTTTAAGCGAATCAAGCGAAACGCGCCAATTCTGCTTTAAGCGAATCAAGCGAAACGGGCCACTTCTGCTTTAAGCGAATCAAACGAAACAGGACAATTGTGTTTTTAAGTAATCACTATTTAGAAGTCTTATATATACAGCTATGGGCAGACCGTCAAAAAATGCATCCCGAATGAAAAAGAATCGGGCGAAAGAATCGCACGAAGTTAAACAATTACGTCTGTTAGAGAATCGTGAAAGAAATGCACAGATACGGCGTCAAGAAACTATTAATGAACACCGTTCGAGATTATCCGTAATGCGAAAATACGCCCGTTCGAAAGTGTCACGCGAAACAACAGGTGAAAAAAAAATGCGGCTAAGTAGAATTTCTAACCGTTTGAAGAACGAATCGGCCGAGGAACGATCACGTCGGATCGGATTAATCCGCCGGCGAATAGCAAACGAATCGGCCCAGGAACGATCACGTCGGATCGGAGTAATCCGCCGGCGAGTTGCAAACGAATCGGCCGAGGAACGATCACGTCGGATCGGATTAATCCGTCGGCGTATAGCAAACGAATCGGCCGAGGAACGATCACATCGGATCGGATTAATCCGCCGGCGAATAACAAACGAATCGGCCCTGGAACGATCACGTCGGATCGGATTAATCCGTCGGCGATTAACAAACGAACCAGCCGAGAAACGATCACGTCGGATGAGATTAATCAGCCGGCGATTAGCAAACGAATCGGCCGAGCAACGATCACGTCGGATCGGAGTAATCCGCCGGCGATTAGCAAACGAATCGGCCGAGAAACGATCACGTCGGATCGGATTAATTCGCCGACGATTAGCAAACGAATCGGCCGTGAAACGATCACGTCGGATCGGATTAATCCGCCGGCGACTAGCAAACGAATCGGCCCAGGAACGATCACGTCGGATCGGATTAATCCGCCGGCGATTAAAGAACGAATCTACGGAACAACGTTCACAACGTCTAATGGTCGCAAGAAATCGTACGCGGGAAGTATTACTAACAGAACGTACCGAATCAAGAAATACACGTTTAAAGGATATGCGTGAACGTGCTAGAAACCGAAGAAAAGAACTTCTTCTGCAGGCAGACAGGTTTCAATCAGCTATTAATATTTTCGCTGATGTACCGTGTGCGGTGTGCTGTAAAACATTATATCCGCAGCAACGTCACGCTTTGCACACGCAGCATCTGTCTCATCTAATTCCTGCAGAACTGATGAAATTAGAAAAGATAACAACATGTTCTCGCTGCCTACATCATCTTAAAAAACACAAAGTTCCATCGCAGGCATTCTGGAATAAAATGGAAGTAATGCACATACCTCAGGAGATATCAGATTTATCGGAAATCGAAAAACACATGTTGTCCAGAATAGTCCCGTTCCTTAAAATCATGAAAATTCAAAATCGCTTCAGTCAGAATTGGTGCAAAGGTCAGGTAGTCCTCTTTGCCCGTGATGTATTCGAAGTTGCCGAACAACTTCCGCTTAAGTTAAACCAGACCGGTATAATGATTGTCGTAGAAAGCCTAGAAAATTTGGAACGACAGCGACAATTTGAAATAGACGTCGGTAAACTTCGGAGAGCTTTAGAATGGCTGCTACAAAATAATGCTTTGTACAAAGATGTGCGACCATGTTTTTCTACTATTGTCAATAACATTTCGGAAATAGCTCATGTCACTGAAGAGCTTCCTGCTGTAACAAAAGAAATTGAAGTTGCACAAGAAAATACTGAATCAAACAGTAAATTTGTGTATGTAGGCCATAATGTAGCTATTTTACGAGGCACGTGCCATCAAGCTAGCGATCGCTTCAGTGTCGAATCTCGCGGTAAGCAATGCACAGGCATAGCTGCAGTTGCTTGTGTTGCGTTTACTTTGCTCGATCCTAATACGTGGTGTACTAATGATGTTGATTATGTACTTTTAGTAGGAGATAAATATTACCGTGATTGCATTGAAGCACGAAATAACCCTGACCCCGGAGAAGTCAATGTAGACTACTTAGCCGTAACAGAATTATTGCCACACTTATCGTTCAACAATACCAGAGTCGGCATTGACATTAGCTATGAAATGGCTGTAAACGGACATATTGACATTGATAACGGTGATGAAGGATTCCCAAATTTAAAGAACGGTTTAATTATGTTTTTCCGACAGTATACATACGGAATTCTTACCGCGAATTTTATATCAGTCGCTGTATCACTCAGCAATCGGTCGGAAAGTCCCTGCTATTGGTTGTTTGATTCCCACGCAAGAGGTCCGAAAGGATATAAAGCACCGTTACGAGGCCTTTCATGCTGTATGAAATTTACGAATATTGATGATTTGCACATAATCCTGCGTCGTAATTTATATACTAAAGGAGGCAATAGCAATGTGCTAAATATCTACTCATTAACACCTCTAGCAATTGTGCCTGAAAGGAATAGGTCCCCACAAGTAGAAACGATACAACAATCACCTGTTGCGACTGCTCATACAGAGACCAGCGGCACACAAGTTGTTTCCGCAACAAGTATGTTACGCTCGATTGATGACAATATCCCCAATATCGATAATATTGTCTCTACCGGTAATAATATCAACACAGATAATGCTTTGTACAAAAATATGCGACCATGTTTTTCAACTATTGTCAATAACATTTCGGAAGTAGCTCATGTCACTGAAGAGCTTCCTGTTGTAACAAAAGAAATTGAAGTTGCACAAGAAAATACTGAATCAAACAGTAAATTTGTGTATGTAGGCCATAATGTAGCTATTTTACGAGGCACGTGCCATCAAGCTAGCGATCGCTTCAGTGTCGAATCTCGCGGTAAGCAATGCACAGGCATAGCTGCAGTTGCTTGTGTTGCGTTTACTTTGCTCGATCCTAATACGTGGTGTACTAGTGATGTTGATTATGTACTTTTAGTAGGAGATAAATATTACCGTGATTGCATTGAAGCACGAAATAACCCTGACCCCGGAGAAGTCAATGTAGACTACTTAGCCGTAACAGAATTATTGCCACACTTATCGTTCAACAATACCAGAGTCGGCATTGACATTAGCTATGAAATGGCTGTAAACGGACATATTGACATTGATAACGGTGATGAAGGATTCCCAAATTTAAAGAACGGTTTGATTATGTTTTTCCAACAGTATACATACGGAATTCTTACCGCGAATTTTATATCAGTCGCTGTATCACTCAGCAATCGGTCGGAAAGTCCTTGCTATTGGTTGTTTGATTCCCACGCAAGAGGTCCGAAAGGATATAAAGCACCGTTACGAGGCCTTTCATGCTGTATGAAATTTACGAATATTGATGATTTGCACATAATCCTGCGTCGTAATTTATATACTAAAGGAGGCAATAGCAATGTGCTAAATATCTACTCATTAACACCTCTAGCAATTGTGCCTGAAAGGAATAGATCCCCACAAGTAGAAAAGATACAGCAATCACATGTTGCAACTATTCATACAGAGTCCAGCGAAACACAAGTTGTTTTCGCGACAAGTATGTTACGTTCGATTGATGTCGATATTCCCAATATCGATAATATCGTCTCTATCGGTAATAATAAGAACACAGAAAATGACCCGGTAAGATTGGCGAATATACACAGAAAAACTGCGCCTCCTTTGAACCTAGAGAGGGAAAGAAGAATGGAAGAACTGTGTTGGTTCTTTCTTTTTCCAGATGGAAAAAATGGTTTCGGAGAACACCGAGATATCTCAATAACACCACTGGATTACTTCCAAGCACGTATTCTAAGCAATGACAAACGATTTCAACGAACAGATTATTTGTTCTTCGCGTTATCTGTTGTTGAATATTACCGCGCAAAAGCTAGCGTTTCAGTATCATGTAGAATGCGCCAAGAAGAACATACTCCAGAGCGATTAGTAGACAATATCCACCTCACGATGAGAAATATAAGAGGATCGGTATCATACTGGAAACGTTGCTGTTCGGAGTTGATCGCCATGGTTCGAAGTCTTGGACCGCCCACATGGTTTGCTACCTTCTCTTGCAATGATCTAAACTGGCCAGATATGTTGAAAGCGTTACTGTTATCCGATGGTCGTCCCATTAGCGAATTTGAAAACCTAACTTTTGCGGATCGACTACAGTTGGTTCAGAAATATCCAGTAGTTATAGCAAGACAATTTACGGTACGAGTAAACGCGTTGATGCAGCATTTAAAAAACTCTCGTTGCTTAGATAGCGCTGTTATCGATTTTTGGTATAGAATTGAATTTCAGAATAGGGGAAGTCCACATTTACACATGCTGATTTGGTGTGAAAATGTACCCGATTTCCTTACCAACGAAGGCCGCAACGTTATTGAGAAAGTTGTATCTTGTTCATTGGAAGCAGAAGACCAAGATATGAGCGACATAGTACAAAGAGTCCAAATTCATAAACATTCCGATACATGTTACAAAGATCGCAATAATCGTTGTTGTCGTTTCGGATTCCCTAGACCGATCAGTGAAACAACGATGTGCTTGGGTCCAGATGACACACTTGCCAACAATGGACGTTTCTGTGTACTTAAGAGAACCGTAAATGAAGTTATGGTAAATAATTACAATCCAACTCTTTTAAAGCTTTGGGAAGCAAACATGGATATTCAACCATGCGGAAATGTTACAGCAGTTGCATATTATATTGCTAAATACGCAAGTAAATGCGAGCCGCAGGATACAGGAGACGTTATTAAAGAAGCCATTTCCCGTGCAAAACGCCGCGGCGGTAGCGTCTGGAATCAATTATTTTCGGTATCTATGGCAATTCTATCCCAACGAATGGTCAGTGCTGCAGAATGTGCTTATCGATTATGCCATCTGCCTCTTAAAATGAGCTCACGAAAAGCTGTATTTATAAACAGCTGTCGGCCTGAGCAGAGATACAGAATTTTGCGCTTCGAAGGATATGAAACATCATTTTTCAATAACATATTCGATCGTTACGCAAAGAGACCGGACAGTCTAGAGAATTTGAGCTTAGCTGAATTTGCTGTCCGATATGAAACAGTTTCAAGTGCAATGTGGACAGAAGAGGATGGAGACGCAGAACTTAGAAATGACGATGAAGAGACATCGAGATCGAGGTTTATAAAATTGAAGGACAATACTCGAATGCGAATAAGAAATAAACCAGCTGTACTCCGCCACCGATATTATACCTTGAACGGCGATAGAGAAGGATATTTCTATAACTTGATAGTGTGTCACATTCCATTTCGTGATGAAAGTGCACTTAAGTCCGAAAACGAGTCTTCCGAACAATGTTTTCTTCGACGCCAACACGAATTGAAACCTATGTTAGGAAACGCAACCGTTGAACAATTTACTCACGTAGAACAAATTATTGAAGCGGCACTGGCCCAGGCCGTTGCTTTAAACGTTGTACGCGAAGGGGAAACTAATAATGAACAGTTAAGAGAACCAGTCAGCATTCATGCCGACGAAACAGTATATTGCGATCAAGTAGATTTGTATGAGGATCAACAGCAAGAAACACTTGCAATGCCAGAAGACGTGTTCCTTAATAGTATTCGAAGTCTTAACGTTCAACAGAAAGATTTATTGAAATCAGTTTCCTCAGTAATTGAGAAAGATATTAAAAAGAATGATGATGAAGATACGGAACAAATGTTACTCTTTATTACGGGAGGAGCTGGTAGTGGCAAGTCCTTTATTTTAAAATTACTTGTTGAACATATTAAACGCTGCTATAATCCCACAGTTGATATGATGATAAAACCATCGTTCATAGAAGTAGCTTCTTTGACTGGCGTCGCTGCCCGCCAAATATTCGGAAAAACTCTGCACTCCTTGTTCTCGTTGCCTATTGAAAAAGGTACTGCAATGACCTATCGGCGACTGACTGGACAAAGACTCGAACAGGAGAGACGAAAGTGGCGATACATAAGGTGGTTGATTATTGACGAGATATCAATGGTATCTTACGAGAATTTGCGAATAATTCATTTAAGATTGCAAGAATTCAAAATGAATGATAAACTGTTTGGTGGCGTAAATGTACTTCTTTTTGGCGATATCATGCAGTTGCCTCCGGTAAAAGGACACTGGTGTTTTATACAGCCACATTGGTGTAGCGCAGAAATTAACTTATGGCACCAATTTTCATTCTGCGAACTCACCATTAATATGCGACAAAGGGATGACGTTGAGTTTATCGACTTATTGAATAACCTACGGTTTGGGGAAGTGACAACCTCTCAACTACAAATACTATGCGAACGAAGAAGAGTTCCCTTAACTGGAGAGTTTGAGGATGGAGAAGCGGTAAGAATTTTTCCAACCATAAAATTAGTCGATGAATATAATGCAAAAATGACCGATAAATTAGCAAAATCACATCGAATGTACATCATTGATGCAGTAGACGAGTCCCGTGAGCCAGCTACATATGGAAAAAGGCCACCAGAAAATGTTATTCCTACAAATGTTAATAACTGTGGCGGACTGTTGCATACAGTAACGTTAGCCGAAGGATCGCGAATCATGCTGCGGCGAAATATATCAATTTCTGATGGTTTGATAAACGGTACAATGGGAATAGTTAAGAAATTTAAATGGCCGGCACTTAGGAGAGACCAACTAGAACAGGGAGAATTGCCGGATTCAGTTCTTATAAAATTTGACGACGAATCCGTTGGAAATAGGTTCAAAGATAATGATGGCTACATTCCAATATCTCCAGTTTCAGCAACGTTTCAAGCGACAAAAGGTTATGGGGACGTCGAGCGCAGAATGTTACCACTTATTTTAAGTTGGGCAGTGACGGTGCACAAATTACAAGGAACCACACTGAACAAAGCTGTAATTGATCTTGGCAAAAGGAATTTTGCGAAAGGTCAAATTTACGTTGCACTTAGTCGTGTTAAAAGTCTAGATGGTCTAGTGTTATCTGATTTAGCGCCAAACAAAGTCCTCGTCAAACCACATGACGAGAAAGCACTCGCAGAAATGGAAAGATTACGACGCTTGCTTTTGCAAACAAACACTACAGATCAGCTACCAGCGAGTGACACGTAAAGAAACGAGCCAAATCGGTTTTTTTCCTTCTCTTTTATTTGCGGCCAATTGATAAAGAAAGTAACGCAATCTATTTACAAGAACAACTTTGAAAAATCACAGTCGCCATATTTCTTTCAGAGTAAGAGTAGATCTTTTGCAATAACAATAGTTATTAACAATTAACGAGTCCCATAAATATCTGTTCCAAATGAGATCATCGTGAAAAGGTCCTCGATGTTCGAAAAGTTTCATTGCGATCAGTGCATTTCTTACAAAACAGTAGCAAAGAATAGGATTTTGCAGTAATAATAGTTATTATACATGTATACTAATTTTCGACTGACAAGACGTATTTGCAGAAACAGTAGAAAATCGGCGCCCGCATATTGACTCATACACAAGCAGAGACACGTAGGCATACGTCGAATTCAATATATTAGTAACAATAGTGTTTCGCTAATACCTCGATAACTAAAGCTTAGCGTTAATAGCGGATACGGAAAGAAGTTGTTAAGAATCGTGTCCCAGATAACATATTAAAAGAATATTAAAATCGTTCAAACACTCGCCTAGGCGTAATCGGTGAACACACATAGAAAAAAAACTAATTTGAAAGGCTAATAACAATTTTCGCCGATATCTCGAAAACTAAAGTTTTTCCTGAAATTTTTATATGACAGAGTTGTTCAGAATCATGTCCGTGATAACATATTAAAAGCGCATTCAAATCGGAAAAAATTTTTTTCAAAAGTTGCCGGTTTTTCTGCAAAAAAAATACTTTGCAATTAAAAAATGAAAAATTTTTTAAGAATGGTACCAATGGGGAGTCAGACCCTACCGGATGCAAAAGGTTTCGTTCCGATTGGTCCATCCAGTTAGGAGTAATCGGCGAACATACATGGAAAAAGTTGATTTAAAAAATTAACAACAATTTTCGCTGATATCTCAAAAACTAAAGTTTTTTCTGAAATTTTTATATGACAGAGTTGTTCAGAATCATGTCCATGATAACATATTAAAAGCGCATTGAAATCGGAGAAAATTTTTTTCAAAAGTTGCCGGTTTTTTTAAAAAAAAAATACTTTGCAAGTAAAAAATGAAAAATTTTTTAAGAATGGTACCAATAGGGAGTCAGACCCTACCGGATGCAAAAGGTTTCGTTCCGATTGGTCCACCCAGTTAGGAGTAATCGGCGAACATACATAGAAAAAATATATATATACAGGTCGAATTGAGTAACCTCCTCCTTTTTCGAAGTCGGTTAAAAAATGAAAAATTTTTTAAGAATGGTACCAATGGGGAGGCAGACCCTACGAGATGCAAGAGGTTTCGTTCCGATTGGTCATCCCAGTTAGGAGTAATCGGCGAACATACATACAAAAAGTTGATTTAAAAAATTAACAACAATTTTCGCTGATATCTCAAAAACTAAAGTTTTTTCTGATATTTTTATATGACAAAATTGTTCAGAATCATGTCCGTGATAACATATTAAAAGCGCATCGAAATCGGAGAAAATTTTTTTCAAAAGTTGCCGGTTTTTTTAAAAAAAAAATACTTTGCAAGTAAAAAATGAAAAATTTTTTAAGAATGGTACCAATAGGGAGTCAGACCCTACCGGATGCAAAAGGTTTCGTTCCGATTGGTCCTCCCAGTTAGGAGTAATCGGCGAACATACATAGAAAAAAAAAAAAAAAAAAAAAAAAAAAAAAAAAAAATATACAGGTCGAATTGAGTAACCTCCTCCTTTTTCGAAGTCGGTTAAAAAGTAATAAGTATAATTATTATAGTTCTCACGATAATAACTGTATAATATGGGTAGTAATGCATGTTATATTGATAATAATAAACGTAATAAGTATAATTATTATAGTTCTGACGATAATAACTGTATAATATGCGTAATAATGCATGTTATATTGATAATAATAAAAGTAATAAGTATAATTATTATAGTTCTAGCGATAATTACAGTATAATGTGCGTAATAATGCATGTTATATTGATAATAATAAAAGTAATAAGTATAATTATTATAGTTCTAGCGATAATTACAGTATAATGTGGGTAATAATGCTTGTTATATTGGTGATATTGGGGGTAATAAGTATAATTAGTAGAATTCTAGCGATAATTACAGTATAATATGGGTATTAACGCATGTTATATTGATAATAATAAAAGTAATAAGTAAAATTATTATAGCTCTAGCGATAATTACAGTATAATGTGGGTAATAATGCTTGTTATATTGGTGATATTGGGGGTAATAAGTATAATTAGTATAATGCTAGCGATAATTACAGTATAATATGGGTACTAATGCATGTTATATTGATAATAATAAAAGTAATAAGTATAATTATTATAGTTCTAGCGATAATTACAGTATAATGTGGGTAATAATGCATGTTATATTGACGATATTGGGAGTAATAAGTATATTTATTATAATTCTAGCGATAATTACAGTATAATATGGGGATTAATGCATGTTATATTGATAATAATAAAAGTAATAAGTATAATTATTATAGTTCCAACGATAATAACTGTATAATATGGGTAATAATGCATGTTATATTGATAATAATAAAAGTAATATGTATAATTATTATAGTTCTAGCGATAATTACAGTATAATGTGGGTAATAATGCATGTTATATTGATAATAATAAAAGTAATATGTATAATTATTATAGTTCTGCCGATAATAACTGTATAATATGGGTAATAATGCATGTTATATTGATAATAATAAACGTAATAGGTATAATTATTATAGTTCTGACGATGATAACTGTATAATATGCGTAATAATGCATGTTATATTGATAATAATGAAAGTAATAAGTACAATTATTATAGTTCTAGCGATAATTACAGTATAATATGGGTAATAATGCATGTTATATTGGTAATATTGGGGGTAATAAGCATAATTATTATAGTTCTAGCGATAATTACAGTATAATGTGGGTAATAATGCATGTTATATTGATAATAATAAAAGTAATAAGTATAATTATTATAGTTCTCACGATAATAATTGTATAATATGGGTAGTAATGCATGTTATATTGATAATAATAAACGTAATAAGTATAATTATTATAGTTCTGACGATAATAACTGTATAATATGCGTAATAATGCATGTTATATTGATAATAATAAAAGTAATAAGTATAACTATTATAGTTCTAGCAATAATTACAGTATAATGTGGGTAATAATGCATGTTATGTTGATAATAATAAAAGTAATAAGTATAATTATTATAGTTCTCACGATAATAACTGTATAATATGGGTAGTAATGCATGTTATATTCATAATAATAAACGTAATAAGTATAATTATTATAGTTCTAGCGATAATTACAGTATAATGTGGGTAATAATGCATGTTATATTGATAATAATAAAAGTAATATGTATAATTATTATAGTTCTGCCGATAATAACTGTATAATATGGGTAATAATGCATGTTATATTGATAATAATAAACGTAATAGGTATAATTATTATAGTTCTGACGATGATAACTGTATAATATGCGTAATAATGCATGTTATATTGATAATAATGAAAGTAATAAGTACAATTATTATAGTTCTAGCGATAATTACAGTATAATATGGGTAATAATGCATGTTATATTGGTAATATTGGGGGTAATAAGCATAATTATTATAGTTCTAGCGATAATTACAGTATAATGTGGGTAATAATGCATGTTATATTGATAATAATAAAAGTAATAAGTATAATTATTATAGTTCTCACGATAATAATTGTATAATATGGGTAGTAATGCATGTTATATTGATAATAATAAACGTAATAAGTATAATTATTATAGTTCTGACGATAATAACTGTATAATATGCGTAATAATGCATGTTATATTGATAATAATAAAAGTAATAAGTATAACTATTATAGTTCTAGCAATAATTACAGTATAATGTGGGTAATAATGCATGTTATGTTGATAATAATAAAAGTAATAAGTATAATTATTATAGTTCTCACGATAATAACTGTATAATATGGGTAGTAATGCATGTTATATTCATAATAATAAACGTAATAAGTATAATTATTATAGTTCTGACGATAATAACTGTATATTATGCGTAATAATGCATGTTACATTGGTAATAATAAAAGTAATAACTATAATTCTTATAGTTCTAGCGATAATTACAGTATAATGTGGGTAATAATGCATGTTATATTGATAATAATAAAAGTAATAAGTATTATTATTATAGTTCGAGCGATAATTACAGTATAATATGGGTATTAATGCATGTTATATTGATAATAATAAAAGTAATAGGTATAATTATTATAATTCTAGCGATAATTACAGTATAGTATGGGTAATAATGCATGTTATATTAATAATAATAAAAGTAATAAGTAAAATTATTATAGTTCTAGCGATAATAACTGTATAATGTGGGTAATAATGCATGTTATACTGATAATAATAAAAGTAATAAGTATAATTATTATAGTTCTAGCGATAATTACAGTATAATGTGGGTAATAATGCATTTATATTGATAATAATAAAAGTAATAAGTATAAGTATTATAGTTCTCACGATAATAACTGTATAATATGGGTAGTAATGCATGTTATATTGATAATAATAAACGTAATAAGTATAATTATTATAGTTCTGGCGATATTAACAGTATAATATGGGTACTAATGCAGGTTATATTGATAGTAATAAAAGTAGTAAGTATAATTATTATAGTTCTAGCGATAATTACAGTATAATGTGGGTAATAATGCTTGTTATATTGGTGATATTGGGGGTAATAAGTATAATTAGTAGAATTCTAGCGATAATTACAGTATAATATGGGTATTAATGCATGTTATATTGATAATAATTAAAATAATAAGTAAAATTATTATAGTTCTAGCGATAATTACAGTATAATGTGGGTAATAATGCATGTTATATTGATAATAATGAAAGTAATAAGTACAATTATTATAGTTCTAGCGATAATTACAGTATAATATGGGTAATAATGCATGTTATATTGGTAATATTGGGGGTAATAAGCATAATTATTATAGTTCTAGCGATAATTACAGTATAATGTGGGTAATAATGCATGTTATATTGATAATAATAAAAGTAATAAGTATAATTATTATAGTTCTAGCGATAATTACAGTATAATGTGGGTAATAATGCATGTTATATTGATAATAATAAAAGTAATAAGTATAATTATTATAGTTCTAGCGATAATTACAGTATAATGTGGGTAATAATGCATGGTATATTGATAATAATAAAAGTAATAAGTATAATTATTATAGTTCTCACGATAATAACTGTATAATATGGGTAGTAATGCATGTTATATTGATAATAATAAACGTAATAAGTATAATTATTATAGTTCTGACGATAATAACTGTATAATATGCGTAATAATGCATGTTATATTGATAATAATAAAAGTAATAAGTATAATTATTATAGTTCTAGCGATAATTACAGTATAATGTGCGTAATAATGCATGTTATATTGATAATAATAAAAGTAATAAGTATAATTATTAGAGTTCTAGCGATAATTACAGTATAATGTGGGTAATAATGCTTGTTATATTGGTGATATTGGGGGTAATAAGTATAATTAGTAGAATTCTAGCGATAATTACAGTATAATATGGGTATTAACGCATGTTATATTGATAATAATAAAAGTAATAAGTAAAATTATTATAGCTCTAGCGATAATTACAGTATAATGTGGGTAATAATGCTTGTTATATTGGTGATATTGGGGGTAATAAGTATAATTAGTATAATGCTAGCGATAATTACAGTATAATATGGGTACTAATGCATGTTATATTGATAATAATAAAAGTAATAAGTATAATTATTATAGTTCTAGCGATAATTACAGTATAATGTGGGTAATAATGCATGTTATATTGACGATATTGGGAGTAATAAGTATATTTATTATAATTCTAGCGATAATTACAGTATAATATGGGGATTAATGCATGTTATATTGATAATAATAAAAGTAATAAGTATAATTATTATAGTTCCAACGATAATAACTGTATAATATGGGTAATAATGCATGTTATATTGATAATAATAAAAGTAATAAGTATAATTATTATAGTTCTCACGATAATAATTGTATAATATGGGTAGTAATGCATGTTATATTGATAATAATAAACGTAATAAGTATAATTATTATAGTTCTGACGATAATAACTGTATAATATGCGTAATAATGCATGTTATATTGATAATAATAAAAGTAATAAGTATAACTATTATAGTTCTAGCAATAATTACAGTATAATGTGGGTAATAATGCATGTTATGTTGATAATAATAAAAGTAATAAGTATAATTATTATAGTTCTCACGATAATAACTGTATAATATGGGTAGTAATGCATGTTATATTCATAATAATAAACGTAATAAGTATAACTATTATAGTTCTGACGATAATAACTGTATATTATGCGTAATAATGCATGTTACATTGGTAATAATAAAAGTAATAACTATAATTCTTATAGTTCTAGCGATAATTACAGTATAATGTGGGTAATAATGCATGTTATATTGATAATAATAAAAGTAATAAGTATTATTATTATAGTTCGAGCGATAATTACAGTATAATATGGGTATTAATGCATGTTATATTGATAATAGTAAAAATAATAAGTATAATTATTATAGTTCTCACGATAATATCTGTATAATATGCGTAATAATGCATGTTATATTGATAATAATAAAAGTAATAGGTATAATTATTATAATTCTAGCGATAATTACAGTATAGTATGGGTAATAATGCATGTTATATTAATAATAATAAAAGTAATAAGTAAAATTATTATAGTTCTAGCGATAATAACTGTATAATGTGGGTAATAATGCATGTTATACTGATAATAATAAAAGTAATAAGTATAATTATTATAGTTCTAGCGATAATTACAGTATAATGTGGGTAATAATGCATTTATATTGATAATAATAAAAGTAATAAGTATAAGTATTATAGTTCTCACGATAATAACTGTATAATATGGGTAGTAATGCATGTTATATTGATAATAATAAACGTAATAAGTATAATTATTATAGTTCTGGCGATATTAACAGTATAATATGGGTACTAATGCAGGTTATATTGATAGTAATAAAAGTAGTAAGTATAATTATTATAGTTCTAGCGATAATTACAGTATAATGTGGGTAATAATGCTTGTTATATTGGTGATATTGGGGGTAATAAGTATAATTAGTAGAATTCTAGCGATAATTACAGTATAATATGGGTATTAATGCATGTTATATTGATAATAATTAAAATAATAAGTAAAATTATTATAGTTCTAGCGATAATTACAGTATAATGTGGGTAATAATGCATGTTATATTGATAATAATGAAAGTAATAAGTACAATTATTATAGTTCTAGCGATAATTACAGTATAATATGGGTAATAATGCATGTTATATTGGTAATATTGGGGGTAATAAGCATAATTATTATAGTTCTAGCGATAATTACAGTATAATGTGGGTAATAATGCATGTTATATTGATAATAATAAAAGTAATAAGTATAATTATTATAGTTCTAGCGATAATTACAGTATAATGTGGGTAATAATGCATGGTATATTGATAATAATAAAAGTAATAAGTATAATTATTATAGTTCTCACGATAATAACTGTATAATATGGGTAGTAATGCATGTTATATTGATAATAATAAACGTAATAAGTATAATTATTATAGTTCTGACGATAATAACTGTATAATATGCGTAATAATGCATGTTATATTGATAATAATAAAAGTAATAAGTATAATTATTATAGTTCTAGCGATAATTACAGTATAATGTGGGTAATAATGCATGTTATATTGATAATAATAAAAGTAATAAGTATAATTATTATAGTTCTAGCGATAATTACAGTATAATGTGGGTAATAATGCATGTTATGTTGATAATAATAAAAGTAATAAGTATAATTATTATAGTTCTCACGATAATAACTGTATAATATGGGTAGTAATGCATGTTATATTCATAATAATAAACGTAATAAGAATAATTATTATAGTTCTGACGATAATAACTGTATATTATGCGTAATAATGCATGTTATATTGATAATAATAAAAGTAATAAGTATAATTATTATAGTTCCAACGATAATAACTGTATAATATGGGTAATAATGCATGTTATATTGATAATAATAAAAGTAATATGTATAATTATTATAGTTCTGACGATAATAACTGTATAATATGGGTAATAATGCATGTTATATTGATAATAATAAAAGTAATAAGTATAATTATTATAGTTCCAACGATAATAACTGTATAATATGGGTAATAATGCATGTTATATTGATAATAATAAAAGTAATATGTATAATTATTATAGTTCTAGCGATAATTACAGTATAATGTGGGTAATAATGCATGTTATATTGATAATAATAAAAGTAATAAGTATAATTATTATAGTTCTGACGATAATAACTGTATAATATGCGTAATAATGCATGTTATATTGATAATAATAAAAGTAATAAGTATAATTATTATAGTTCTAGCGATAATTACAGTATAATGTGGGTAATAATGCTTGTTATATTGGTAATATTGGGGGTAATAAGTATAATTAGTATAATTCTAGCGATAATTACAGTATAATATGGGTATTAATGCATGTTATATTCATAATAATAAAAGTAATAAGTATAATTATTATAGTTCTAGCGATAATTACAGTATAATGTGGGTAATAATGCTTGTTATATTGGTGATATTGGGGGTAATAAGTATAATTAGTATAATTCTGACGATAATTACAGTATAATATGGGTATTAATGCATGTTATATTGATAATAATAAAAGTAATAAGTATAATTATTATAGTTCTAGCGATAATTACAGTATAATGTGGGTAATAATGCATGTTATATTGATAAAAATGAAAGTAATAAGTATAATTATTATAGTTCTAGCGATAATTACAGTATAATGTGGGTAATAATGCATGTTATATTGATAATAATAAAAGTAATAAGTATAATTATTATAGTTCCAACGATAATAACTGTATAATATGGGTAATAATGCATGTTATATTGATAATAATAAAAGTAATAAGTATAATTATTATAGTTCTAGCGATAATTACAGTATAATGTGGGTAATAATGCATGTTATATTGATAATAATAAAAGTAATAAGTATAATTATTATAGTTCTCACGATAATAACTGTATAATATGGGTAGTAATGCATGTTATATTCATAATAATAAACGTAATAAGTATAATTATTATAGTTCTGACGATAATAACTGTATATTATGCGTATTAATGCATGTTACATTGGTAATAATAAAAGTAATAACTATAATTCTTATAGTTCTAGCGATAATTACAGTATAATGTGGGTAATAATGCATGTTATATTGATAATAATAAAAGTAATAAGTATTATTATTATAGTTCGAGCGATAATTACAGTATAATATGGGTATTAATGCATGTTATATTGATAATAATAAAAATAATAAGTATAATTATTATAGTTCTCACGATTATATCTGTATAATATGCGTAATAATGCATGTTATATTGATAATAATAAAAGTAATAACTATAATTCTTATAGTTCTAGCGATAATTACAGTATAATGTGGGTAATAATGCATGTTATATTGATAATAATAAAAGTAATAAGTATAATTATTATAGTTCTAGCGATAATAACTGTATAATGTGGGTAATAATGCATGTTATATTGATAATAATAAAAGTAATAAGTATAATTATTATAGTTCTAGCGATAATTACAGTATAATGTGGGTAATAATGCATGTTATGTTGATAATAATAAAAGTAATAAGTATAATTATTATAGTTCTCACGATAATAACTGTATAATATGGGTAGTAATGCATGTTATATTCATAATAATAAACGTAATAAGTATAATTATTATAGTTCTGACGATAATAACTGTATATTATGCGTAATAATGCATGTTATATTGATAATAATAAAAGTAATAAGTATAATTATTATAGTTCTAGCGATAATTACAGTATAATGTGGGTAATAATGCTTGTTATATTGGTGATATTGGGGGTAATAAGTATAATTAGTAGAATTCTAGCGATAATTACAGTATAATATGGGTATTAACGCATGTTATATTGATAATAATAAAGGTAATAAGTAAAATTATTATAGTTCTAGCGATAATTACAGTATAATGTGGGTAATAATGCTTGTTATATTGGTGATATTGGGGGTAATAAGTATAATTATTATAATGCTAGCGATAATTACAGTATAATATGGGTACTAATGCATGTTATATTGATAATAATAAAAGTAATAAGTATAATTATTATAGTTCTAGCGATAATTACAGTATAATGTGGGTAATAATGCATGTTATATTGACGATATTGGGAGTAATAAGTATATTTATTATAATTCTAGCGATAATTACAGTATAATACGGGGATTAATGCATGTTATATTGATAATAATAAAAGTAATAAGTATAATTATTATAGTTCTCACGATAATAACTGTATAATATGGGTAGTAATGCATGTTATATTGATAATAATAAACGTAATAAGTATAATTATTATAGTTCTGACGATAATAACTGTATAATGTGGGTAATAATGCATGTTATATTGATAATAATAAAAGTAATAAGTATAATTATTATAGTTCTAGCGATAATTACAGTATAATGTGGGTAATAATGCATTTATATTGATAATAATATAAGTAATAAGTATAAGTATTATAGTTCTCACGATAATAACTGTATAATATGGGTAGTAATGCATGTTATATTGATAATAATAAACGTAATAAGTATAATTATTATAGTTCTGACGATAATAACTGTATAATATGCGTAATAATGCATGTTATATTGATAATAATAAAAGTAATAAGTATAATTATTATAGTTCTAGCGATAATAACTGTATAATGTGGGTAATAATGCATGTTATACTGATAATAATAAAAGTAATAAGTATAATTATTATAGTTCTAGCGATAATTACAGTATAATATGGGTATTAATGCATGTTACATTGATAATAATAAAAGTAATAAGTATAATTATTATAGTTCTAGCGATAATTACAGTATAATGGGGGTAATAATGCTTGTTATATTGGTGATATTGGGGGTAATAAGTATAATTAGTATAATTCTGACGTTAATAACAGTATAATATGGGTACTAATGCATGTTATATTAATAATAATAAAAGTAATAAGTATAATTATTATAGTTCTAGCGATAATTACAGTATAATGTGGGTAATAATGCTTGTTATATTGGTGATATTGGGGGTAATAAGTATAATTAGTATAATTCTGACGATAATTACAGTATAATATGGGTATTAATGCATGTTATATTGATAATAATAAAAGTAATAAGTATAATTATTATAGTTCTAGCGATAATTACAGTATAATGTGGGTAATAATGCATGTTATATTGATAATAATAAAAGTAATAAGTATAATTATTATAGTTCTAGCGATAATTACAGTATAATGTGGGTAATAATGCATGTTATATTGATAATAATAAAAGTAATAAGTATAATTATTATAGTTCTAGCGATAATTACAGTATAATGTGGGTAATAATGCATGTTATATTGATAATAATGAAAGTAATAAGTATAATTATTATAGTTCTAGCGATAATTACAGTATAATGTGTGTAATAATGCATGTTATGTTGATAATAATAAAAGTAATAAGTATAATTATTATAGTTCTCACGATAATAACTGTATAATGTGGGTAATAATGCATGTTATATTGATAATAATAAAAGTAATAAGTATAATTATTATAGTTCTAGCGATAATTACAGTATAATGTGGGTAATAATGCATGTTATATTATTAATAATAAAAGTAATAAGTATAATTATTATAGTTCTCACGATAATAACTGTATAATATGGGTAGTAATCCATGTTATATTGATAATAATAAACGTAATAAGTATAATTATTATAGTTCTCACGATAATAACTGTATAATATGGGTAGTAATGCATGTTATATTCATAATAATAAACGTAATAAGTATAATTATTATAGTTCTGACGATAATAACTGTATATTATGCGTAATAATGCATGTTACATTGGTAATAATAAAAGTAATAACTATAATTCTTATAGTTCTAGCGATAATTACAGTATAATGTGGGTAATAATGCATGTTATATTGATAATAATAAAAGTAATAAGTATTATTATTATAGTTCGAGCGATAATTACAGTATAATATGGGTATTAATGCATGTTATATTGATAATAGTAAAAATAATAAGTATAATTATTATATTTCTCACGATAATATCTGTATAATATGCGTAATAATGCATGTTATATTGATAATAATAAAAGTAATAGGTATAATTATTATAATTCTAGCGATAATTACAGTATAGTATGGGTAATAATGCATGTTATATTAATAATAATAAAAGTAATAAGTAAAATTATTATAGTTCTAGCGATAATAACTGTATAATGTGGGTAATAATGCATGTTATACTGATAATAATAAAAGTAATAAGTATAATTATTATAGTTCTAGCGATAATTACAGTATAATGTGGGTAATAATGCATTTATATTGATAATAATAAAAGTAATAAGTATAAGTATTATAGTTCTCACGATAATAACTGTATAATATGGGTAGTAATGCATGTTATATTGATAATAGTAAACGTAATAAGTATAATTATTATAGTTCTGGCGATATTAACAGTATAATATGGGTACTAATGCAGGTTATATTGATAGTAATAAAAGTAATAAGTATAATTATTATAGTTCTAGCGATAATTACAGTATAATGTGGGTAATAATGCTTGTTATATTGGTGATATTGGGGGTAATAAGTATAATTAGTAGAATTCTAGCGATAATTACAGTATAATATGGGTATTAATGCATGTTATATTGATAATAATTAAAATAATAAGTAAAATTATTATAGTTCTAGCGATAATTACAGTATAATGTGGGTAATAATGCATGTTATATTGATAATAATGAAAGTAATAAGTACAATTATTATAGTTCTAGCGATAATTACAGTATAATATGGGTAATAATGCATGTTATATTGGTAATATTGGGGGTAATAAGCATAATTATTATAGTTCTAGCGATAATTACAGTATAATGTGGGTAATAATGCATGTTATATTGATAATAATAAAAGTAATAAGTATAATTATTATAGTTCTAGCGATAATTACAGTATAATGTGGGTAATAATGCATGGTATATTGATAATAATAAAAGTAATAAGTATAATTATTATAGTTCTCACGATAATAACTGTATAATATGGGTAGTAATGCATGTTATATTGATAATAATAAACGTAATAAGTATAATTATTATAGTTCTGACGATAATAACTGTATAATATGCGTAATAATGCATGTTATATTGATAATAATAAAAGTAATAAGTATAATTATTATAGTTCTAGCGATAATTACAGTATAATGTGGGTAATAATGCATGTTATATTGATAATAATAAAAGTAATAAGTATAATTATTATAGTTCTAGCGATAATTACAGTATAATGTGGGTAATAATGCATGTTATATTGATAATAATAAAAGTAATAAGTATAATTATTATAGTTCTAGCGATAATTACAGTATAATGTGGGTAATAATGCATGTTATACTGATAATAATAAAAGTAATAAGTATAATTATTATAGTTCTAGCGATAATTACAGTATAATGTGGGTAATAATGCATTTATATTGATAATAATAAAAGTAATAAGTATAAGTATTATAGTTCTCACGATAATAACTGTATAATATGGGTAGTAATGCATGTTATATTGATAATAATAAACGTAATAAGTATAATTATTATAGTTCTGGCGATATTAACAGTATAATATGGGTACTAATGCAGGTTATATTGATAGTAATAAAAGTAATAAGTATAATTATTATAGTTCTAGCGATAATTACAGTATAATGTGGGTAATAATGCATGTTATATTGATAATAATAAAAGTAATAAGTATAATTATTATAGTTCTAGCGATAATTACAGTATAATGTGGGTAATAATGCATGTTATATTGATAATAATAAAAGTAATAAGTATAATTATTATAGTTCTAGCGATAATTACAGTATAATGTGGGTAATAATGCATGTTATACTGATAATAATAAAAGTAATAAGTATAATTATTATAGTTCTAGCGATAATTACAGTATAATGTGGGTAATAATGCATTTATATTGATAATAATAAAAGTAATAAGTATAAGTATTATAGTTCTCACGATAATAACTGTATAATATGGGTAGTAATGCATGTTATATTGATAATAATAAACGTAATAAGTATAATTATTATAGTTCTGGCGATATTAACAGTATAATATGGGTACTAATGCAGGTTATATTGATAGTAATAAAAGTAATAAGTATAATTATTATAGTTCTAGCGATAATTACAGTATAATGTGGGTAATAATGCTTGTTATATTGGTGATATTGGGGGTAATAAGTATAATTAGTAGAATTCTAGCGATAATTACAGTATAATATGGGTATTAATGCATGTTATATTGATAATAATTAAAATAGTAAGTAAAATTATTATAGTTCTAGCGATAATTACAGTATAATGTGGATAATAATGCATGTTATATTGATAATAATGAAAGTAATAAGTACAATTATTATAGTTCTAGCGATAATTACAGTATAATATGGGTAATAATGCATGTTATATTGGTAATATTGGGGGTAATAAGCATAATTATTATAGTTCTAGCGATAATTACAGTATAATGTGGGTAATAATGCATGTTATATTGATAATAATAAAAGTAATAAGTATAATTATTATAGTTCTAGCGATAATTACAGTATAATGTGGGTAATAATGCATGGTATATTGATAATAATAAAAGTAATAAGTATAATTATTATAGTTCTAGCGATAATTACAGTATAATGTGGGTAATAATGCTTGTTATATTGGTGATATTGGGGGTAATAAGTATAATTAGTAGAATTCTAGCGATAATTACAGTATAATATGGGTATTAACGCATGTTATATTGATAATAATAAAAGTAATAAGTAAAATTATTATAGCTCTAGCGATAATTACAGTATAATGTGGGTAATAATGCTTGTTATATTGGTGATATTAGGGGTAATAAGTATAATTAGTATAATGCTAGCGATAATTACAGTATAATATGGGTACTAATGCATGTTATATTGATAATAATAAAAGTAATAAGTATAATTATTATAGTTCTAGCGATAATTACAGTATAATGTGGGTAATAATGCATGTTATATTGACGATATTGGGAGTAATAAGTATATTTATTATAATTCCAGCGATAATTACAGTATAATATGGGGATTAATGCATGTTATATTGATAATAATAAAAGTAATAAGTATAATTATTATAGTTCCAACGATAATAACTGTATAATATGGGTAATAATGCATGTTATATTGATAATAATAAAAGTGATATGTATAATTATTATAGTTCTGACGATAATAACTGTATAATATGGGTAATAATGCATGTTATATTGATAATAATAAAAGTAATAAGTATAATTATTATAGTTCCAACGATAATAACTGTATAATATGGGTAATAATGCATGTTATATTGATAATAATAAAAGTAATAAGTATAATTATTATAGTTCTCACGATAATAACTGTATAATATGGGTAGTAATGCATGTTATATTCATAATAATAAACGTAATAAGTATAATTATTATAGTTCTGACGATAATAACTGTATATTATGCGTATTAATGCATGTTACATTGGTAATAATAAAAGTAATAACTATAATTCTTATAGTTCTAGCGATAATTACAGTATAATGTGGGTAATAATGCATGTTATATTGATAATAATAAAAGTAATAAGTATTATTATTATAGTTCGAGCGATAATTACAGTATAATATGGGTATTAATGCATGTTATATTGATAATAATAAAAATAATAAGTATAATTATTATAGTTCTCACGATTATATCTGTATAATATGCGTAATAATGCATGTTATATTGATAATAATAAAAGTAATAGGTATAATTATTATAATTCTAGCGATAATTACAGTATAATATGGGTAATAATGCATGTTATATTAATAATAATAGAAGTAATAAGTAAAATTATTATAGTTCTAGCGATAATAACTGTATAATGTGGGTAATAATGCATGTTATATTGATAATAATAAAAGTAATAAGTATAATTATTATAGTTCTAGCGATAATTACAGTATAATGTGGGTAATAATGCATGTTATGTTGATAATAATAAAAGTAATAAGTATAATTATTATAGTTCTCACGATAATAACTGTATAATATGGGTAGTAATGCATGTTATATTCATAATAATAAACGTAATAAGTATAATTATTATAGTTCTGACGATAATAACTGTATATTATGCGTAATAATGCATGTTATATTGATAATAATAAAAGTAATAAGTATAATTATTATAGTTCTAGCGATAATTACAGTATAATGTGGGTAATAATGCTTGTTATATTGGTGATATTGGGGGTAATAAGTATAATTAGTAGAATTCTAGCGATAATTACAGTATAATATGGGTATTAACGCATGTTATATTGATAATAATAAAGGTAATAAGTAAAATTATTATAGTTCTAGCGATAATTACAGTATAATGTGGGTAATAATGCTTGTTATATTGGTGATATTGGGGGTAATAAGTATAATTATTATAATGCTAGCGATAATTACAGTATAATATGGGTACTAATGCATGTTATATTGATAATAATAAAAGTAATAAGTATAATTATTATAGTTCTAGCGATAATTACAGTATAATGTGGGTAATAATGCATGTTATATTGACGATATTGGGAGTAATAAGTATATTTATTATAATTCTAGCGATAATTACAGTATAATACGGGGATTAATGCATGTTATATTGATAATAATAAAAGTAATAAGTATAATTATTATAGTTCTCACGATAATAACTGTATAATATGGGTAGTAATGCATGTTATATTGATAATAATAAACGTAATAAGTATAATTATTATAGTTCTGACGATAATAACTGTATAATGTGGGTAATAATGCATGTTATACTGATAATAATAAAAGTAATAAGTATAATTATTATAGTTCTAGTGATAATAACAGTATAATATGGGAACTAATGCATGTTATATTGATAATAATAAAAGTAATAAGTATAATTAGTATAACTCTAGCGATAATTACAGTATAATATGGGTATTAATGCATGTTACATTGATAATAATAAAAGTAATAAGTATAATTATTATAGTTCTAGCGATAATTACAGTATAATGGGGGTAATAATGCTTGTTATATTGGTGATACTGGGGGTAATAAGTATAATTAGTATAATTCTGACGTTAATAACAGTATAATATGGGTACTAATGCATGTTATATTAATAATAATAAAAGTAATAAGTATAATTATAATAGTTCTAGCGATAATTACAGTATAATGTGGGTAATAATGCTTGTTATATTGGTGATATTGGGGGTAATAAGTATAATTAGTATAATTCTGACGATAATTACAGTATAATATGGGTATTAATGCATGTTATATTGATAATAATAAAAGTAATAAGTATAATTATTATAGTTCTAGCGATAATTACAGTATAATGTGGGTAATAATGCATGTTATATTGATAATAATGAAAGTAATAAGTATAATTATTATAGTTCTAGCGATAATTACAGTATAATGTGTGTAATAATGCATGTTATGTTGATAATAATAAAAGTAATAAGTATAATTATTATAGTTCTCACGATAATAACTGTATAATGTGGGTAATAATGCATGTTATATTGATAATAATAAAAGTAATAAGTATAATTATTATAGTTCTAGCGATAATTACAGTATAATGTGGGTAATAATGCATGTTATATTATTAATAATAAAAGTAATAAGTATAATTATTATAGTTCTCACGATAATAACTGTATAATATAGGTAGTAATCCATGTTATATTGATAATAATAAACGTAATACGTATAATTATTATAGTTCTCACGATAATAACTGTATAATATGGGTAGTAATGCATGTTATATTCATAATAATAAACGTAATAAGTATAATTATTATAGTTCTGACGATAATAACTGTATATTATGCGTAATAATGCATGTTACATTGGTAATAATAAAAGTAATAACTATAATTCTTATAGTTCTAGCGATAATTACAGTATAATGTGGGTAATAATGCATGTTATATTGATAATAATAAAAGTAATAAGTATTATTATTATAGTTCGAGCGATAATTACAGTATAATATGGGTATTAATGCATGTTATATTGATAATAGTAAAAATAATAAGTATAATTATTATATTTCTCACGATAATATCTGTATAATATGCGTAATAATGCATGTTATATTGATAATAATAAAAGTAATAGGTATAATTATTATAATTCTAGCGATAATTACAGTATAGTATGGGTAATAATGCATGTTATATTAATAATAATAAAAGTAATAAGTAAAATTATTATAGTTCTAGCGATAATAACTGTATAATGTGGGTAATAATGCATGTTATACTGATAATAATAAAAGTAATAAGTATAATTATTATAGTTCTAGCGATAATTACAGTATAATGTGGGTAATAATGCATTTATATTGATAATAATAAAAGTAATAAGTATAAGTATTATAGTTCTCACGATAATAACTGTATAATATGGGTAGTAATGCATGTTATATTGATAATAATAAACGTAATAAGTATAATTATTATAGTTCTGGCGATATTAACAGTATAATATGGGTACTAATGCAGGTTATATTGATAGTAATAAAAGTAATAAGTATAATTATTATAGTTCTAGCGATAATTACAGTATAATGTGGGTAATAATGCTTGTTATATTGGTGATATTGGGGGTAATAAGTATAATTAGTAGAATTCTAGCGATAATTACAGTATAATATGGGTATTAATGCATGTTATATTGATAATAATTAAAATAATAAGTAAAATTATTATAGTTCTAGCGATAATTACAGTATAATGTGGGTAATAATGCATGTTATATTGATAATAATGAAAGTAATAAGTACAATTATTATAGTTCTAGCGATAATTACAGTATAATATGGGTAATAATGCATGTTATATTGGTAATATTGGGGGTAATAAGCATAATTATTATAGTTCTAGCGATAATTACAGTATAATGTGGGTAATAATGCATGTTATATTGATAATAATAAAAGTAATAAGTATAATTATTATAGGTCTAGCGATAATTACAGTATAATGTGGGTAATAATGCATGGTATATTGATAATAATAAAAGTAATAAGTATAATTATTATAGTTCTCACGATAATAACTGTATAATATGGGTAGTAATGCATGTTATATTGATAATAATAAACGTAATAAGTATAATTATTATAGTTCTGACGATAATAACTGTATAATATGCGTAATAATGCATGTTATATTGATAATAATAAAAGTAATAAGTATAATTATTATAGTTCTAGCGATAATTACAGTATAATGTGGGTAATAATGCATGTTATATTGATAATAATAAAAGTAATAAGTATAATTATTATAGTTCTAGCGATAATTACAGTATAATGTGGGTAATAATGCATGTTATATTGATAATAATAAAAGTAATAAGTATAATTATTATAGTTCTAGCGATAATTACAGTATAATGTGGGTAATAATGCATGTTATACTGATAATAATAAAAGTAATAAGTATAATTATTATAGTTCTAGCGATAATTACAGTATAATGTGGGTAATAATGCATTTATATTGATAATAATAAAAGTAATAAGTATAAGTATTATAGTTCTCACGATAATAACTGTATAATATGGGTAGTAATGCATGTTATATTGATAATAATAAACGTAATAGGTATAATTATTATAGTTCTGGCGATATTAACAGTATAATATGGGTACTAATGCAGGTTATATTGATAGTAATAAAAGTAATAAGTATAATTATTATAGTTCTAGCGATAATTACAGTATAATGTGGGTAATAATGCTTGTTATATTGGTGATATTGGGGGTAATAAGTATAATTAGTAGAATTCTGGCGATAATTACAGTATAATATGGGTATTAATGCATGTTATATTGATAATAATTAAAATAGTAAGTAAAATTATTATAGTTCTAGCGATAATTACAGTATAATGTGGGTAATAATGCATGTTATATTGATAATAATGAAAGTAATAAGTACAATTATTATAGTTCTAGCGATAATTACAGTATAATATGGGTAATAATGCATGTTATATTGGTAATATTGGGGGTAATAAGCATAATTATTATAGTTCTAGCGATAATTACAGTATAATGTGGGTAATAATGCATGTTATATTGATAATAATAAAAGTAATAAGTATAATTATTATAGTTCTAGCGATAATTACAGTATAATGTGGGTAATAATGCATGGTATATTGATAATAATAAAAGTAATAAGTATAATTATTATAGTTCTAGCGATAATTACAGTATAATGTGGGTAATAATGCTTGTTATATTGGTGATATTGGGGGTAATAAGTATAATTAGTAGAATTCTAGCGATAATTACAGTATAATATGGGTATTAACGCATGTTATATTGATAATAATAAAAGTAATAAGTAAAATTATTATAGCTCTAGCGATAATTACAGTATAATGTGGGTAATAATGCTTGTTATATTGGTGATATTGGGGGTAATAAGTATAATTAGTATAATGCTAGCGATAATTACAGTATAATATGGGTACTAATGCATGTTATATTGATAATAATAAAAGTAATAAGTATAATTATTATAGTTCTAGCGATAATTACTGTATAATGTGGGTAATAATGCATGTTATATTGACGATATTGGGAGTAATAAGTATATTTATTATAATTCTAGCGATAATTACAGTATAATATGGGGATTAATGCATGTTATATTGATAATAATAAAAGTAATAAGTATAATTATTATAGTTCCAACGATAATAACTGTATAATATGGGTAATAATGCATGTTATATTGATAATAATAAAAGTGATATGTATAATTATTATAGTTCTGACGATAATAACTGTATAATATGGGTAATAATGCATGTTATATTGATAATAATAAAAGTAATAAGTATAATTATTATAGTTCCAACGATAATAACTGTATAATATGGGTAATAATGCATGTTATATTGATAATAATAAAAGTAATATGTATAATTATTATAGTTCTAGCGATAATTACAGTATAATGTGGGTAATAATGCATGTTATATTGATAATAATAAAAGTAATATGTATAATTATTATAGTTCTGACGATAATAACTGTATAATATGGGTAATAATGCATGTTATATTGATAATAATAAACGTAATAGGTATAATTATTATAGTTCTGACGATGATAACTGTATAATATGCGTAATAATGCATGTTATATTGATAATAATGAAAGTAATAAGTACAATTATTATAGTTCTAGCGATAATTACAGTATAATATGGGTAATAATGCATGTTATATTGGTAATATTGGGGGTAATAAGCATAATTATTATAGTTCTAGCGATAATTACAGTATAATGTGGGTAATAATGCATGTTATATTGATAATAATAAAAGTAATAAGTATAATTATTATAGTTCTAGCGATAATTACAGTATAATGTGGGTAATAATGCATGGTATATTGATAATAATAAAAGTAATAAGTATAATTATTATAGTTCTCACGATAATAACTGTATAATATGGGTAGTAATGCATGTTATATTGATAATAATAAACGTAATAAGTATAATTATTATAGTTCTGACGATAATAACTGTATAATATGCGTAATAATGCATGTTATATTGATAATAATAAAAGTAATAAGTATAATTATTATAGTTCTAGCGATAATTACAGTATAATGTGGGTAATAATGCATGTTATATTGATAATAATAAAAGTAATAAGTATAATTATTATAGTTCTAGCGATAATTACAGTATAATGTGGGTAATAATGCATGTTATATTGATAATAATAAAAGTAATAAGTATAATTATTATAGTTCTAGCGATAATTACAGTATAATGTGGGTAATAATGCATGTTATGTTGATAATAATAAAAGTAATAAGTATAATTATTATAGTTCTCACGATAATAACTGTATAATATGGGTAGTAATGCATGTTATATTCATAATAATAAACGTAATAAGAATAATTATTATAGTTCTGACGATAATAACTGTATATTATGCGTAATAATGCATGTTATATTGATAATAATAAAAGTAATAAGTATAATTATTATAGTTCTAGCGATATTAACAGTATAATATGGGTACTAATGCAGGTTATATTGATAATAATAAAAGTAATAAGTATAATTATTATAGTTCTAGCGATAATTACAGTATAATGTGGGTAATAATGCTTGTTATATTGGTGATATTGGGGGTAATAAGTATAATTAGTAGAATTCTAGCGATAATTACAGTATAATATGGGCATTAACGCATGTTATATTGATAATAATAAAAGTAATAAGTAAAATTATTATAGCTCTAGCGATAATTACAGTATAATGTGGGTAATAATGCTTGTTATATTGGTGATATTGGGGGTAATAAGTATAATTATTATAATGCTAGCGATAATTACAGTATAATATGGGTACTAATGCATGTTATATTGATAATAATAAAAGTAATAAGTATAATTATTATAGTTCTAGCGATAATTACAGTATAATGTGGGTAATAATGCATGTTATATTGACGATATTGGGAGTAATAAGTATATTTATTATAATTCTAGCGATAATTACAGTATAATATGGGGATTAATGCATGTTATATTGATAATAATAAAAGTAATAAGTATAATTATTATAGTTCCAACGATAATAACTGTATAATATGGGTAATAATGCATGTTATATTGATAATAATAAAAGTAATATGTATAATTATTATAGTTCTGACGATAATAACTGTATAATATGGGTAATAATGCATGTTATATTGATAATAATAAAAGTAATAAGTATAATTATTATAGTTCCAACGATAATAACTGTATAATATGGGTAATAATGCATGTTATATTGATAATAATAAAAGTGATATGTATAATTATTATAGTTCTGACGATAATAACTGTATAATATGGGTAATAATGCATGTTATATTGATAATAATAAAAGTAATAAGTATAATTATTATAGTTCCAACGATAATAACTGTATAATATGGGTAATAATGCATGTTATATTGATAATAATAAAAGTAATATGTATAATTATTATAGTTCTAGCGATAATTACAGTATAATGTGGGTAATAATGCATGTTATATTGATAATAATAAAAGTAATATGTATAATTATTATAGTTCTGACGATAATAACTGTATAATATGGGTAATAATGCATGTTATATTGATAATAATAAACGTAATAGGTATAATTATTATAGTTCTGACGATGATAACTGTATAATATGCGTAATAATGCATGTTATATTGATAATAATGAAAGTAATAAGTACAATTATTATAGTTCTAGCGATAATTACAGTATAATATGGGTAATAATGCATGTTATATTGGTAATATTGGGGGTAATAAGCATAATTATTATAGTTCTAGCGATAATTACAGTATAATGTGGGTAATAATGCATGTTATATTGATAATAATAAAAGTAATAAGTATAATTATTATAGTTCTAGCGATAATTACAGTATAATGTGGGTAATAATGCATGGTATATTGATAATAATAAAAGTAATAAGTATAATTATTATAGTTCTCACGATAATAACTGTATAATATGGGTAGTAATGCATGTTATATTGATAATAATAAACGTAATAAGTATAATTATTATAGTTCTGACGATAATAACTGTATAATATGCGTAATAATGCATGTTATATTGATAATAATAAAAGTAATAAGTATAATTATTATAGTTCTAGCGATAATTACAGTATAATGTGGGTAATAATGCATGTTATATTGATAATAATAAAAGTAATAAGTATAATTATTATAGTTCTAGCGATAATTACAGTATAATGTGGGTAATAATGCATGTTATATTGATAATAATAAAAGTAATAAGTATAATTATTATAGTTCTAGCGATAATTACAGTATAATGTGGGTAATAATGCATGTTATGTTGATAATAATAAAAGTAATAAGTATAATTATTATAGTTCTCACGATAATAACTGTATAATATGGGTAGTAATGCATGTTATATTCATAATAATAAACGTAATAAGAATAATTATTATAGTTCTGACGATAATAACTGTATATTATGCGTAATAATGCATGTTATATTGATAATAATAAAAGTAATAAGTATAATTATTATAGTTCTAGCGATATTAACAGTATAATATGGGTACTAATGCAGGTTATATTGATAATAATAAAAGTAATAAGTATAATTATTATAGTTCTAGCGATAATTACAGTATAATGTGGGTAATAATGCTTGTTATATTGGTGATATTGGGGGTAATAAGTATAATTAGTAGAATTCTAGCGATAATTACAGTATAATATGGGCATTAACGCATGTTATATTGATAATAATAAAAGTAATAAGTAAAATTATTATAGCTCTAGCGATAATTACAGTATAATGTGGGTAATAATGCTTGTTATATTGGTGATATTGGGGGTAATAAGTATAATTATTATAATGCTAGCGATAATTACAGTATAATATGGGTACTAATGCATGTTATATTGATAATAATAAAAGTAATAAGTATAATTATTATAGTTCTAGCGATAATTACAGTATAATGTGGGTAATAATGCATGTTATATTGACGATATTGGGAGTAATAAGTATATTTATTATAATTCTAGCGATAATTACAGTATAATATGGGGATTAATGCATGTTATATTGATAATTATAAAAGTAATAAGTATAATTATTATAGTTCCAACGATAATAACTGTATAATATGGGTAATAATGCATGTTATATTGATAATAATAAAAGTAATATGTATAATTATTATAGTTCTGACGATAATAACTGTATAATATGGGTAATAATGCATGTTATATTGATAATAATAAAAGTAATAAGTATAATTATTATAGTTCCAACGATAATAACTGTATAATATGGGTACTAATGCATGTTATATTGATAATAATAAAAGTAATATGTATAATTATTATAGTTCTAGCGATAATTACAGTATAATGTGGGTAATAATGCATGTTATATTGATAATAATAAAAGTAATAAGTATAATTATTATAGTTCTAGCGATATTAACAGTATAATATGGGTACTAATGCAGGTTATATTGATAATAATAAAAGTAATAAGTATAATTATTATAGTTCTAGCGATAATTACAGTATAATGTGGGTAATAATGCTTGTTATATTGGTGATATTGGGGGTAATAAGTATAATTAGTAGAATTCTAGCGATAATTACAGTATAATATGGGCATTAACGCATGTTATATTGATAATAATAAAAGTAATAAGTAAAATTATTATAGCTCTAGCGATAATTACAGTATAATGTGGGTAATAATGCTTGTTATATTGGTGATATTGGGGGTAATAAGTATAATTATTATAATGCTAGCGATAATTACAGTATAATATGGGTACTAATGCCTGTTATATTGATAATAATAAAAGTAATAAGTATAATTATTATAGTTCTAGCGATAATTACAGTATAATGTGGGTAATAATGCATGTTATATTGATAATAATAAACGTAATAGGTATAATTATTATAGTTCTGACGATGATAACTGTATAATATGCGTAATAATGCATGTTATATTGATAATAATGAAAGTAATAAGTACAATTATTATAGTTCTAGCGATAATTACAGTATAATATGGGTAATAATGCATGTTATATTGGTAATATTGGGGGTAATAAGCATAATTATTATAGTTCTAGCGATAATTACAGTATAATGTGGGTAATAATGCATGTTATATTGATAATAATAAAAGTAATAAGTATAATTATTATAGTTCTAGCGATAATTACAGTATAATGTGGGTAATAATGCATGGTATATTGATAATAATAAAAGTAATAAGTATAATTATTATAGTTCTCACGATAATAACTGTATAATATGGGTAGTAATGCATGTTATATTGATAATAATAAACGTAATAAGTATAATTATTATAGTTCTGACGATAATAACTGTATAATATGCGTAATAATGCATGTTATATTGATAATAATAAAAGTAATAAGTATAATTATTATAGTTCTAGCGATAATTACAGTATAATGTGGGTAATAATGCATGTTATATTGATAATAATAAAAGTAATAAGTATAATTATTATAGTTCTAGCGATAATTACAGTATAATGTGGGTAATAATGCATGTTATATTGATAATAATAAAAGTAATAAGTATAATTATTATAGTTCTAGCGATAATTACAGTATAATGTGGGTAATAATGCATGTTATGTTGATAATAATAAAAGTAATAAGTATAATTATTATAGTTCTCACGATAATAACTGTATAATATGGGTAGTAATGCATGTTATATTGATAATAATAAACGTAATAAGTATAATTATTATAGTTCTGACGATAATAACTGTATAATATGCGTAATAATGCATGTTATATTGATAATAATAAAAGTAATAAGTATAATTATTATAGTTCTAGCGATAATTACAGTATAATGTGGGTAATAATGCATGTTATATTGATAATAATAAAAGTAATAAGTATAATTATTATAGTTCTAGCGATAATTACAGTATAATGTGGGTAATAATGCATGTTATATTGATAATAATAAAAGTAATAAGTATAATTATTATAGTTCTAGCGATAATTACAGTATAATGTGGGTAATAATGCATGTTATATTGATAATAATAAAAGTAATAAGTATAATTATTATAATTCTAGCGATAATTACAGTATAATGTGGGTAATAATGCATGGTATATTGATAATAATAAAAGTAATAAGTATAATTATTATAGTTCTCACGATAATAACTGTATAATATGGGTAGTAATGCATGTTATATTGATAATAATAAACGTAATAAGTATAATTATTATAGTTCTGACGATAATAACTGTATAATATGCGTAATAATGCATGTTATATTGATAATAATAAAAGTAATAAGTATAATTATTATAGTTCTAGCGATAATTACAGTATAATGTGGGTAATAATGCATGTTATATTGATAATAATAAAAGTAATAAGTATAATTATTATAGTTCTAGCGATAATTACAGTATAATGTGGGTAATAATGCTTGTTATATTGGTGATATTGGGGGTAATAAGTATAATTAGTAGAATTCTAGCGATAATTACAGTATAATATGGGTAATAATGCATGTTATATTGATAATAATGAAAGTAATAAGTACAATTATTATAGTTCTAGCGATAATTACAGTATAATATGGGTAATAATGCATGTTATATTGGTAATATTGGGGGTAATAAGCATAATTATTATAGTTCTAGCGATAATTACAGTATAATGTGGGTAATAATGCATGTTATATTGATAATAATAAAAGTAATAAGTATAATTATTATAGTTCTAGCGATAATTACAGTATAATGTGGGTAATAATGCATGGTATATTGATAATAATAAAAGTAATAAGTATAATTATTATAGTTCTCACGATAATAACTGTATAATATGGGTAGTAATGCATGTTATATTGATAATAATAAACGTAATAAGTATAATTATTATAGTTCTGACGATAATAACTGTATAATATGCGTAATAATGCATGTTATATTGATAATAATAAAAGTAATAAGTATAATTATTATAGTTCTAGCGATAATTACAGTATAATGTGGGTAATAATGCATGTTATATTGATAATAATAAAAGTAATAAGTATAATTATTATAGTTCTAGCGATAATTACAGTATAATGTGGGTAATAATGCATGGTATATTGATAATAATAAAAGTAATAAGTATAATTATTATAGTTCTCACGATAATAACTGTATAATATGGGTAGTAATGCATGTTATATTGATAATAATAAACGTAATAAGTATAATTATTATAGTTCTGACGATAATAACTGTATAATATGCGTAATAATGCATGTTATATTGATAATAATAAAAGTAATAAGTATAATTATTATAGTTCTAGCGATAATTACAGTATAATGTGGGTAATAATGCATGTTATATTGATAATAATAAAAGTAATAAGTATAATTATTATAGTTCTAGCGATAATTACAGTATAATGTGGGTAATAATGCATGTTATATTGATAATAATAAAAGTAATAAGTATAATTATTATAGTTCTAGCGATAATTACAGTATAATGTGGGTAATAATGCATGTTATGTTGATAATAATAAAAGTAATAAGTATAATTATTATAGTTCTCACGATAATAACTGTATAATATGGGTAGTAATGCATGTTATATTGATAATAATAAACGTAATAAGTATAATTATTATAGTTCTGACGATAATAACTGTATAATATGCGTAATAATGCATGTTATATTGATAATAATAAAAGTAATAAGTATAATTATTATAGTTCTAGCGATAATTACAGTATAATGTGGGTAATAATGCATGTTATATTGATAATAATAAAAGTAATAAGTATAATTATTATAGTTCTAGCGATAATTACAGTATAATGTGGGTAATAATGCATGTTATATTGATAATAATGAAAGTAATAAGTATAATTATTATAGTTCTAGCGATAATTACAGTATAATGTGGGTAATAATGCATGTTATATTGATAATAATAAAAGTAATAAGTATAATTATTATAGTTCTAGCGATAATTACAGTATAATGTGGGTAATAATGCATGGTATATTGATAATAATAAAAGTAATAAGTATAATTATTATAGTTCTCACGATAATAACTGTATAATATGGGTAGTAATGCATGTTATATTGATAATAATAAACGTAATAAGTATAATTATTATAGTTCTGACGATAATAACTGTATAATATGCGTAATAATGCATGTTATATTGATAATAATAAAAGTAATAAGTATAATTATTATAGTTCTAGCGATAATTACAGTATAATGTGGGTAATAATGCATGTTATATTGATAATAATAAAAGTAATAAGTATAATTATTATAGTTCTAGCGATAATTACAGTATAATGTGGGTAATAATGCATGTTATATTGATAATAATAAAAGTAATAAGTATAATTATTATAGTTCTAGCGATAATTACAGTATAATGTGGGTAATAATGCATGTTATGTTGATAATAATAAAAGTAATAAGTATAATTATTATAGTTCTCACGATAATAACTGTATAATATGGGTAGTAATGCATGTTACATTCATAATAATAAACGTAATAAGAATAATTATTATAGTTCTGACGATAATAACTGTATATTATGCGTAATAATGCATGTTATATTGATAATAATAAAAGTAATAAGTATAATTATTATAGTTCTAGCGATATTAACAGTATAATATGGGTACTAATGCAGGTTATATTGATAATAATAAAAGTAATAAGTATAATTATTATAGTTCTAGCGATAATTACAGTATAATGTGGGTAATAATGCTTGTTATATTGGTGATATTGGGGGTAATAAGTATAATTAGTAGAATTCTAGCGATAATTACAGTATAATATGGGTATTAACGCATGTTATATTGATAATAATAAAAGTAATAAGTAAAATTATTATAGCTCTAGCGATAATTACAGTATAATGTGGGTAATAATGCTTGTTATATTGGTGATATTGGGGGTAATAAGTATAATTATTATAATGCTAGCGATAATTACAGTATAATATGGGTACTAATGCATGTTATATTGATAATAATAAAAGTAATAAGTATAATTATTATAGTTCTAGCGATAATTACAGTATAATGTGGGTAATAATGCATGTTATATTGACGATATTGGGAGTAATAAGTATATTTATTATAATTCTAGCGATAATTACAGTATAATATGGGGATTAATGCATGTTATACTGATAATAATAAAAGTAATAAGTATAATTATTATAGTTCCAACGATAATAACTGTATAATATGGGTAATAATGCATGTTATATTGATAATAATAAAAGTAATATGTATAATTATTATAGTTCTGACGATAATAACTGTATAATATGGGTAATAATGCATGTTATATTGATAATAATAAAAGTAATAAGTATAATTATTATAGTTCCAACGATAATAACTGTATAATATGGGTAATAATGCATGTTATATTGATAATAATAAAAGTAATATGTATAATTATTATAGTTCTAGCGATAATTACAGTATAATGTGGGTAATAATGCATGTTATATTGATAATAATAAAAGTAATAAGTATAATTATTATAGTTCTGACGATAATAACTGTATAATATGCGTAATAATGCATGTTATATTGATAATAATAAAAGTAATAAGTATAATTATTATAGTTCTAGCGATAATTACAGTATAATGTGGGTAATAATGCTTGTTATATTGGTAATATTGGGGGTAATAAGTATAATTAGTATAATTCTAGCGATAATTACAGTATAATATGGGTATTAATGCATGCTATATTCATAATAATAATAGTAATAAGTATAATTATTATAGTTCTAGCGATAATTACAGTATAATGTGGGTAATAATGCTTGTTATATTGGTGATACTGGGGGTAATAAGTATAATTAGTATAATTCTGACGATAATTACAGTATAATATGGGTATTAATGCATGTTATATTGATAATAATAAAAGTAATAAGTATAATTATTATAGTTCTAGCGATAATTACAGTATAATGTGGGTAATAATGCATGTTATATTGATAAAAATGAAAGTAATAAGTATAATTATTATAGTTCTAGCGATAATTACAGTATAATGTGGGTAATAATGCATGTTATATTGATAATAATAAAAGTAATAAGTATAATTATTATAGTTCCAACGATAATAACTGTATAATATGGGTAATAATGCATGTTATATTGATAATAATAAAAGTAATATGTATAATTATTATAGTTCTAGCGATAATTACAGTATAATGTGGGTAATAATGCATGTTATATTGATAATAATAAAAGTAATAAGTATAATTATTATAGTTCTGACGATAATAACTGTATAATATGCGTAATAATGCATGTTATATTGATAATAATAAAAGTAATAAGTATAATTATTATAGTTCTAGCGATAATTACAGTATAATGTGGGTAATAATGCTTGTTATATTGGTAATATTGGGGGTAATAAGTATAATTAGTATAATTCTAGCGATAATTACAGTATAATATGGGTATTAATGCATGCTATATTCATAATAATAATAGTAATAAGTATAATTATTATAGTTCTAGCGATAATTACAGTATAATGTGGGTAATAATGCTTGTTATATTGGTGATATTGGGGGTAATAAGTATAATTAGTATAATTCTGACGATAATTACAGTATAATATGGGTATTAATGCATGTTATATTGATAATAATAAAAGTAATAAGTATAATTATTATAGTTCTAGCGATAATTACAGTATAATGTGGGTAATAATGCATGTTATATTGATAATAATAAAAGTAATAAGTATAATTATTATAGTTCTCACGATAATAACTGTATAATATGGGTAGTAATGCATGTTATATTCATAATAATAAACGTAATAAGTATAATTATTATAGTTCTGACGATAATAACTGTATATTATGCGTAATAATGCATGTTACATTGGTAATAATAAAAGTAATAACTACAATTCTTATAGTTCTAGCGATAATTACAGTATAATGTGGGTAATAATGCATGTTATATTGATAATAATAAAAGTAATAAGTATAATTATTATAGTTCTAGCGATAATTACAGTATAATGTGGGTAATAATGCATGTTATATTGATAATAATAAAAGTAATAAGTATAATTATTATAGTTCTAGCGATAATTACAGTATAATGTGGGTAATAATGCATGGTATATTGATAATAATAAAAGTAATAAGTATAATTATTATAGTTCTCACGATAATAACTGTATAATATGGGTAGTAATGCATGATATATTGATAATAATAAACGTAATAAGTATAATTATTATAGTTCTGACGATAATAACTGTATAATATGCGTAATAATGCATGTTATATTGATAATAATAAAAGTAATAAGTATAATTATTATAGTTCTAGCGATAATTACAGTATAATGTGGGTAATAATGCATGTTATATTGATAATAATAAAAGTAATAAGTATAATTATTATAGTTCTAGCGATAATTACAGTATAATGTGGGTAATAATGCTTGTTATATTGGTGATATTGGGGGTAATAAGTATAATTAGTAGAATTCTAGCGATAATTACAGTATAATATGGGTAATAATGCATGTTATATTGATAATAATGAAAGTAATAAGTACAATTATTATAGTTCTAGCGATAATTACAGTATAATATGGGTAATAATGCATGTTATATTGGTAATATTGGGGGTAATAAGCATAATTATTATAGTTCTAGCGATAATTACAGTATAATGTGGGTAATAATGCATTTTATATTGATAATAATAAAAGTAATAAGTATAATTATTATAGTTCTAGCGATAATTACAGTATAATGTGGGTAATAATGCATGGTATATTGATAATAATAAAAGTAATAAGTATAATTATTATAGTTCTCACGATAATAACTGTATAATATGGGTAGTAATGCATGTTATATTGATAATAATAAACGTAATAAGTATCATTATTATAGTTCTGACGATAATAACTGTATAATATGCGTAATAATGCATGTTATATTGATAATAATAAAAGTAATAAGTATAATTATTATAGTTCTAGCGATAATTACAGTATAATGTGGGTAATAATGCATGTTATATTGATAATAATAAAAGTAATAAGTATAATTATTATAGTTCTAGCGATAATTACAGTATAATGTGGGTAATAATGCATGTTATATTGATAATAATAAAAGTAATAAGTATAATTATTATAGTTCTAGCGATAATTACAGTATAATGTGGGTAATAATGCATGTTATGTTGATAATAATAAAAGTAATAAGTATAATTATTATAGTTCTCACGATAATAACTGTATAATATGGGTAGTAATGCATGTTATATTGATAATAATAAACGTAATAAGTATAATTATTATAGTTCTGACGATAATAACTGTATAATATGCGTAATAATGCATGTTATATTGATAATAATGAAAGTAATAAGTATAATTATTATAGTTCTAGCGATAATTACAGTATAATGTGGGTAATAATGCATGTTATATTGATAATAATAAAAGTAATAAGTATAATTATTATAGTTCTAGCGATAATTACAGTATAATGTGGGTAATAATGCATGGTATATTGATAATAATAAAAGTAATAAGTATAATTATTATAGTTCTCACGATAATAACTGTATAATATGGGTAGTAATGCATGTTATATTGATAATAATAAACGTAATAAGTATAATTATTATAGTTCTGACGATAATAACTGTATAATATGCGTAATAATGCATGTTATATTGATAATAATAAAAGTAATAAGTATAATTATTATAGTTCTAGCGATAATTACAGTATAATGTGGGTAATAATGCATGTTATATTGATAATAATAAAAGTAATAAGTATAATTATTATAGTTCTAGCGATAATTACAGTATAATGTGGGTAATAATGCATGTTATATTGATAATAATAAAAGTAATAAGTATAATTATTATAGTTCTAGCGATAATTACAGTATAATGTGGGTAATAATGCATGTTATGTTGATAATAATAAAAGTAATAAGTATAATTATTATAGTTCTCACGATAATAACTGTATAATATGGGTAGTAATGCATGTTATATTCATAATAATAAACGTAATAAGAATAATTATTATAGTTCTGACGATAATAACTGTATATTATGCGTAATAATGCATGTTATATTGATAATAATAAAAGTAATAAGTATAATTATTATAGTTCTAGCGATATTAACAGTATAATATGGGTACTAATGCAGGTTATATTGATAATAATAAAAGTAATAAGTATAATTATTATAGTTCTAGCGATAATTACAGTATAATGTGGGTAATAATGCTTGTTATATTGGTGATATTGGGGGTAATAAGTATAATTAGTAGAATTCTAGCGATAATTACAGTATAATATGGGTATTAACGCATGTTATATTGATAATAATAAAAGTAATAAGTAAAATTATTATAGCTCTAGCGATAATTACAGTATAATGTGGGTAATAATGCTTGTTATATTGGTGATATTGGGGGTAATAAGTATAATTATTATAATGCTAGCGATAATTACAGTATAATATGGGTACTAATGCATGTTATATTGATAATAATAAAAGTAATAAGTATAATTATTATAGTTCTAGCGATAATTACAGTATAATGTGGGTAATAATGCATGTTATATTGACGATATTGGGAGTAATAAGTATATTTATTATAATTCTAGCGATAATTACAGTATAATATGGGGATTAATGCATGTTATACTGATAATAATAAAAGTAATAAGTATAATTATTATAGTTCCAACGATAATAACTGTATAATATGGGTAATAATGCATGTTATATTGATAATAATAAAAGTAATATGTATAATTATTATAGTTCTGACGATAATAACTGTATAATATGGGTAATAATGCATGTTATATTGATAATAATAAAAGTAATAAGTATAATTATTATAGTTCCAACGATAATAACTGTATAATATGGGTAATAATGCATGTTATATTGATAATAATAAAAGTAATATGTATAATTATTATAGTTCTAGCGATAATTACAGTATAATGTGGGTAATAATGCATGTTATATTGATAATAATAAAAGTAATAAGTATAATTATTATAGTTCTGACGATAATAACTGTATAATATGCGTAATAATGCATGTTATATTGATAATAATAAAAGTAATAAGTATAATTATTATAGTTCTAGCGATAATTACAGTATAATGTGGGTAATAATGCTTGTTATATTGGTAATATTGGGGGTAATAAGTATAATTAGTATAATTCTAGCGATAATTACAGTATAATATGGGTATTAATGCATGTTATATTCATAATAATAAAAGTAATAAGTATAATTATTATAGTTCTAGCGATAATTACAGTATAATGTGGGTAATAATGCTTGTTATATTGGTGATATTGGGGGTAATAAGTATAATTAGTATAATTCTGACGATAATTACAGTATAATATGGGTATTAATGCATGTTATATTGATAATAATAAAAGTAATAAGTATAATTATTATAGTTCTAGCGATAATTACAGTATAATGTGGGTAATAATGCATGTTATATTGATAAAAATGAAAGTAATAAGTATAATTATTATAGTTCTAGCGATAATTACAGTATAATGTGGGTAATAATGCATGTTATATTGATAATAATAAAAGTAATAAGTATAATTATTATAGTTCCAACGATAATAACTGTATAATATGGGTAATAATGCATGTTATATTGATAATAATAAAAGTAATATGTATAATTATTATAGTTCTAGCGATAATTACAGTATAATGTGGGTAATAATGCATGTTATATTGATAATAATAAAAGTAATAAGTATAATTATTATAGTTCTGACGATAATAACTGTATAATATGCGTAATAATGCATGTTATATTGATAATAATAAAAGTAATAAGTATAATTATTATAGTTCTAGCGATAATTACAGTATAATGTGGGTAATAATGCTTGTTATATTGGTAATATTGGGGGTAATAAGTATAATTAGTATAATTCTAGCGATAATTACAGTATAATATGGGTATTAATGCATGTTATATTCATAATAATAATAGTAATAAGTATAATTATTATAGTTCTAGCGATAATTACAGTATAATGTGGGTAATAATGCTTGTTATATTGGTGATATTGGGGGTAATAAGTATAATTAGTATAATTCTGACGATAATTACAGTATAATATGGGTATTAATGCATGTTATATTGATAATAATAAAAGTAATAAGTATAATTATTATAGTTCTAGCGATAATTACAGTATAATGTGGGTAATAATGCATGTTATATTGATAATAATAAAAGTAATAAGTATAATTATTATAGTTCTCACGATAATAACTGTATAATATGGGTAGTAATGCATGTTATATTCATAATAATAAACGTAATAAGTATAATTATTATAGTTCTGACGATAATAACTGTATATTATGCGTAATAATGCATGTTACATTGGTAATAATAAAAGTAATAACTACAATTCTTATAGTTCTAGCGATAATTACAGTATAATGTGGGTAATAATGCATGTTATATTGATAATAATAAAAGTAATAAGTATTATTATTATAGTTCGAGCGATAATTACAGTATAATATGGGTATTAATGCATGTTATATTGATAATAATAAAAATAATAAGTATAATTATTATAGTTCTCACGATTATATCTGTATAATATGCGTAATAATGCATGCTATATTGATAATAATAAAAGTAATAGGTATAATTATTATAATTCTAGCGATAATTACAGTATAATATGGGTAATAATGCATGTTATATTAATAATAATAAAAGTAATAAGTAAAATTATTATAGTTCTAGCGATAATAACTGTATAATGTGGGTAATAATGCATGTTATACTGATAATAATAAAAGTAATAAGTATAATTATTATAGTTCTAGCGATAATTACAGTATAATGTGGGTAATAATGCATTTATATTGATAATAATAAAAGTAATAAGTATAAGTATTATAGTTCTCACGATAATAACTGTATAATATGGGTAGTAATGCATGATATTGATAATAATAAACGTAATAAGTATAATTATTATAGTTCTGGCGATATTAACAGAATAATATGGGTACTAATGCAGGTTATATTGATAGTAATAAAAGTAATAAGTATAATTATTATAGTTCTAGCGATAATTACAGTATAATGTGGGTAATAATGCTTGTTATATTGGTGATATTGGCGGTAATAAGTATAATTAGTAGAATTCTAGCGATAATTACAGTATAATATGGGTAATAATGCATGTTATATTGATAATAATGAAAGTAATAAGTACAATTATTATAGTTCTAGCGATAATTACAGTATAATATGGGTAATAATGCATGTTATATTGGTAATATTGGGGGTAATAAGCATAATTATTATAGTTCTAGCGATAACTACAGTATAATGTGGGTAATAATGCATGTTATATTGATAATAATAAAAGTAATAAGTATAATTATTATAGTTCTAGCGATAATTACAGTATAATGTGGGTAATAATGCATGGTATATTGATAATAATAAAAGTAGTAAGTATAATTATTATAGTTCTAGCGATAATTACAGTATAATGTGGGTAATAATGCATGTTATATTGATAAAAATGAAAGTAATAAGTATAATTATTATAGTTCTCACGATAATAACTGTATAATATGGGTAGTAATGCATGTTATATTCATAATAATAAACGTAATAAGTATAATTATTATAGTTCTGACGATAATAACGGTATATTATGCGTAATAATGCATGTTACATTGGTAATAATAAAAGTAATAACTATAATTCTTATAGTTCTAGCGATAATTACAGTATAATGTGGGTAATAATGCATGTTATATTGATAATAATAAAAGTAATAAGTATTATTATTATAGTTCGAGCGATAATTACAGTATAATATGGGTATTAATGCATGTTATATTGATAATAATAAAAATAATAAGTATAATTATTATAATTCTCACGATTATATCTGTATAATATGCGTAATAATGCATGTTATATTGATAATAATAAAAGTAATAGGTATAATTATTATAATTCTAGCGATAATTACAGTATAATATGGGTAATAATGCATGTTATATTAATAATAATAAAAGTAATAAGTAAAATTATTATAGTTCTAGCGATAATAACTGTATAATGTGGGTAATAATGCATGTTATACTGATAATAATAAAAGTAATAAGTATAATTATTATAGTTCTAGCGATAATTACAGTATAATGTGGGTAATAATGCATTTATATTGATAATAATAAAAGTAATAAGTATAAGTATTATAGTTCTCACGATAATAACTGTATAATATGGGTAGTAATGCATGATATTGATAATAATAAACGTAATAAGTATAATTATTATAGTTCTGGCGATATTAACAGAATAATATGGGTACTAATGCAGGTTATATTGATAGTAATAAAAGTAATAAGTATAATTATTATAGTTCTAGCGATAATTACAGTATAATGTGGGTAATAATGCTTGTTATATTGGTGATATTGGGGGTAATAAGTATAATTAGTAGAATTCTAGCGATAATTACAGTATAATATGGGTAATAATGCATGTTATATTGATAATAATGAAAGTAATAAGTACAATTATTATAGTTCTAGCGATAATTACAGTATAATATGGGTAATAATGCATGTTATATTGGTAATATTGGGGGTAATAAGCATAATTATTATAGTTCTAGCGATAATTACAGTATAATGTGGGTAATAATGCATGTTATATTGATAATAATAAAAGTAATAAGTATAATTATTATAGTTCTAGCGATAATTACAGTATAATGTGGGTAATAATGCATGGTATATTGATAATAATAAAAGTAATAAGTATAATTATTATAGTTCTCACGATAATAACTGTATAATATGGGTAGTAATGCATGTTATATTGATAATAATAAACGTAATAAGTATAATTATTATAGTTCTGACGATAATAACTGTATAATATGCGTAATAATGCATGTTATATTGATAATAATAAAAGTAATAAGTATAATTATTATAGTTCTAGCGATAATTACAGTATAATGTGGGTAATAATGCATGTTATATTGATAATAATAAAAGTAATAAGTATAATTATTATAGTTCTAGCGATAATTACAGTATAATGTGGGTAATAATGCATGTTATATTGATAATAATAAAAGTAATAAGTATAATTATTATAGTTCTAGCGATAATTACAGTATAATGTGGGTAATAATGCATGTTATGTTGATAATAATAAAAGTAATAAGTATAATTATTATAGTTCTCACGATAATAACTGTATAATATGGGTAGTAATGCATGTTATATTCATAATAATAAACGTAATAAGTATAATTATTATAGTTCTGACGATAATAACTGTATATTATGCGTAATAATGCATGTTATATTGATAATAATAAAAGTAATAAGTATAATTATTATAGTTCTAGCGATATTAACAGTATAATATGGGTACTAATGCAGGTTATATTGATAATAATAAAAGTAATAAGTATAATTATTATAGTTCTAGCGATAATTACAGTATAATGTGGGTAATAATGCTTGTTATATTGGTGATATTGGGGGTAATAAGTATAATTAGTATAATTCTAGCGATAATTACAGTATAATATGGGTATTAATGCATGTTATATTGATAATAATAAAAGTAATAAGTATAATTATTATAGTTCTGACGATAATAACTGTATAATATGCGTAATAATGCATGTTATATTGATAATAATAAAAGTAATAAGTATAATTATTATAGTTCTAGCGATATTAACAGTATAATATGGGTATTAATGCATGTTATATTGATAATAATAAAAGTAATAAGTACAATTATTATAGTTCTAGCGATAATTACAGTATAATGTGGGTAATAATGAATGTTATATTGATAATAATAAAAGTAATAAGTATAATTATTATAGTTCTGACGATAATAACTGTATAATATGCGTAATAATGCATGTTATATTGATAATAATAAAAGTAATAAGTATAATTATTATAGTTCTAGCGATAATTACAGTATAATGTGGGTAATAATGCTTGTTATATTGGTAATATTGGGGGTAATAAGTATAATTAGTATAATTCTAGCGATAATTACAGTATAATATGGGTATTAATGCATGTTATATTCATAATAATAAAAGTAATAAGTATAATTATTATAGTTCTAGCGATAATTACAGTATAATGTGGGTAATAATGCTTGTTATATTGGTGATATTGGGGGTAATAAGTATAATTAGTATAATTCTGACGATAATTACAGTATAATATGGGTATTAATGCATGTTATATTGATAATAATAAAAGTAATAAGTATAATTATTATAGTTCTAGCGATAATTACAGTATAATGTGGGTAATAATGCATGTTATATTGATAAAAATGAAAGTAATAAGTATAATTATTATAGTTCTAGCGATAATTACAGTATAATGTGGGTAATAATGCATGTTATATTGATAATAATAAAAGTAATAAGTATAATTATTATAGTTCCAACGATAATAACTGTATAATATGGGTAATAATGCATGTTATATTGATAATAATAAAAGTAATATGTATAATTATTATAGTTCTAGCAATAATTACAGTATAATGTGGGTAATAATGCATGTTATATTGATAATAATAAAAGTAATAAGTATAATTATTATAGTTCTGACGATAATAACTGTATAATATGCGTAATAATGCATGTTATATTGATAATAATAAAAGTAATAAGTATAATTATTATAGTTCTAGCGATAATTACAGTATAATGTGGGTAATAATGCTTGTTATATTGGTAATATTGGGGGTAATAAGTATAATTAGTATAATTCTAGCGATAATTACAGTATAATATGGGTATTAATGCATGTTATATTCATAATAATAATAGGAATAAGTATAATTATTATAGTTCTAGCGATAATTACAGTATAATGTGGGTAATAATGCTTGTTATATTGGTGACATTGGGGGTAATAAGTATAATTAGTATAATTCTGACGATAATTACAGTATAATATGGGTATTAATGCATGTTATATTGATAATAATAAAAGTAATAAGTATAATTATTATAGTTCTAGCGATAATTACAGTATAATGTGGGTAATAATGCATGTTATATTGATAATAATAAAAGTAATAAGTATAATTATTATAGTTCTCACGATAATAACTGTATAATATGGGTAGTAATGCATGTTATATTCATAATAATAAACGTAATAAGTATAATTATTATAGTTCTGACGATAATAACTGTATATTATGCGTAATAATGCATGTTATATTGATAATAATAAAAGTAATAAGTATAATTAGTATAACTCTAGCGATAATTACACTATAATATGGGTATTAATGCATGTTACATTGATAATAATAAAAGTAATAAGTATAATTATTATAGTTCTAGCGATAATTACAGTATAATGGGGGTAATAATGCTTGTTATATTGGTGATATTGGGGGTAATAAGTATAATTAGTATAATTCTGACGTTAATAACAGTATAATATGGGTACTAATGCATGTTATATTAATAATAATAAAAGTAATAAGTATAATTATTATAGTTCTAGCGATAATTACAGTATAATGTGGGTAATAATGCTTGTTATATTGGTGATATTGGGGGTAATAAGTATAATTAGTATAATTCTGACGATAATTACAGTATAATATGGGTATTAATGCATGTTATATTGATAATAATAAAAGTAGTAAGTATAATTATTATAGTTCTAGCGATAATTACAGTATAATGTGGGTAATAATGCATGTTATATTGATAATAATAAAAGTAATAAGTATAATTATTATAGTTCTAGCGATAATTACAGTATAATGTGGGTAATAATGCATGTTATATTGATAATAATAAAAGTAATAAGTATAATTATTATAGTTCTAGCGATAATTACAGTATAATGTGGGTAATAATGCATGTTATATTGATAATAATGAAAGTAATAAGTATAATTATTATAGTTCTAGCGATAATTACAGTATAATGTGTGTAATAATGCATGTTATGTTGATAATAATAAAAGTAATAAGTATAATTATTATAGTTCTCACGATAATAACTGTATAATATGGGTAGTAATGCATGTTATATTCATAATAATAAACGTAATAAGTATAATTATTATAGTTCGAGCGATAATTACAGTATAATGTGGGTAATAATGCTTGTTATATTGGTAATATTGGGGGTAATAAGTATAATTAGTATAATTCTAGCGATAATTACAGTATAATATGGGTAGTAATGCATGTTATATTCATAATAATAAACGTAATAAGTATAATTATTATAGTTCGAGCGATAATTAGAGTATAATGTGGGTAATAATGCTTGTTATATTGGTAATATTGGGGGTAATAAGTATAATTAGTATAATTCTAGCGATAATTACAGTATAATATGGGTATTAATGCATGTTATATTCATAATAATAATAGTAATAGGTATAATTATTATAGTTCTAGCGATAATTACAGTATAATGTGGGTAATAATGCTTGTTATATTGGTGATATTGCGGGTAATAAGTATAATTAGTATAATTCTGACGATAATTACAGTATAATATGGGTATTAATGCATGTTATATTGATAATAATAAAAGTAATAAGTATAATTATTATAGTTCTAGCGATAATTACAGTATAATGTGGGTAATAATGCATGTTATATTGATAATAATAAAAGTAATAAGTATAATTATTATAGTTCTAGCGATAATTACAGTATAATGTGGGTAATAATGCATGTTATATTGATAATAATAAAAGTAATAAGTATAATTATTATAGTTCTAGCGATAATTACAGTATAATGTGGGTAATAATGCATGTTATATTGATAATAATGAAAGTAATAAGTATAATTATTATAGTTCTAGCGATAATTACAGTATAATGTGTGTAATAATGCATGTTATGTTGATAATAATAAAAGTAATAAGTATAATTATTATAGTTCTCACGATAATAACTGTATAATATGGGTAGTAATGCATGTTATATTCATAATAATAAACGTAATAAGTATAATTATTATAGTTCGAGCGATAATTACAGTATAATGTGGGTAATAATGCTTGTTATATTGGTAATATTGGGGGTAATAAGTATAATTAGTATAATTCTAGCGATAATTACAGTATAATATGGGTATTAATGCATGTTATATTCATAATAATAAAAGTAATAAGTATAATTATTATAGTTCTAGCGATAATTACAGTATAATGTGGGTAATAATGCTTGTTATATTGGTGATATTGTGGGTAATAAGTATAATTAGTATAATTCTGACGATAATTACAGTATAATATGGGTATTAATGCATGTTATATTGATAATAATAAAAGTAATAAGTATAATTATTATAGTTCTCACGATAATAACTGTATAATATGGGTAGTAATGCATGTTATATTCATAATAATAAACGTAATAAGTATAATTATTATAGTTCGAGCGATAATTACAGTATAATGTGGGTAATAATGCTTGTTATATTGGTAATATTGGGGGTAATAAGTATAATTAGTATAATTCTAGCGATAATTACAGTATAATATGGGTATTAATGCATGTTATATTCATAATAATAAAAGTAATAAGTATAATTATTATAGTTCTATCGATAATTACAGTATAATGTGGGTAATAATGCTTGTTATATTGGTGATATTGTGGGTAATAAGTATAATTAGTATAATTCTGACGATAATTACAGTATAATATGGGTATTAATGCATGTTATATTGATAATAATAAAAGTAATAAGTATAATTATTATAGTTCTAGCGATAATTACAGTATAATGTGGGTAATAATGCATGTTATATTGATAATAATGAAAGTAATAAGTATAATTATTATAGTTCTAGCGATAATTACAGTATAATGTGGGTAATAATGCATGTTATATTGATAATAATAAAAGTAATAAGTATAATTATTATAGTTCCAACGATAATAACTGTATAATATGCGTAATAATGCATGTTATATTGATAACAATAAAAGTAATAAGTATAATTATTATAGTTCTAGCGATAATTACAGTATAATGTGGGTAATAATGCTTGTTATATTGGTAATATTGGGGGTAATAAGTATAATTAGTATAATTCTAGCGATAATTACAGTATAATATGGGTATTAATGCATGTTATATTCATAATAATAATAGTAATAAGTATAATTATTATAGTTCTAGCGATAATTACAGTATAATGTGGGTAATAATGCTTGTTATATTGGTGATATTGCGGGTAATAAGTATAATTAGTATAATTCTGACGATAATTACAGTATAATATGGGTATTAATGCATGTTGTATTGATAATAATAAAAGTAATAAGTATAATTATTATAGTTCTAGCGATAATTACAGTATAATGTGGGTAATAATGCATGTTATATTGATAATAATGAAAGTAATAAGTATAATTATTATAGTTCTAGCGATAATTACAGTATAATGTGGGTAATAATGCATGTTATATTGATAATAATAAAAGTAATAAGTATAATTATTATAGTTCTCACGATAATAACTGTATAATATGGGTAGTAATGCATGTTATATTGATAATAATAAACGTAATAAGTATAATTATTATAGTTCTGACGATGATAACTGTATAATATGCGTAATAATGCATGTTATATTGATAATAATGAAAGTAATAAGTACAATTATTATAGTTCTAGCGATAATTACAGTATAATATGGGTAATAATGCATGTTATATTGGTAATATTGGGGGTAATAAGCATAATTATTATAGTTCTAGCGATAATTACAGTATAATGTGGGTAATAATGCATGTTATATTGATAATAATAAAAGTAATAAGTATAATTATTATAGTTCTCACGATAATAACTGTATAATATGGGTAGTAATGCATGTTATATTCATAATAATAAACGTAATAAGTATAATTATTATAGTTCTGACGATAATAACTGTATATTATGCGTAATAATGCATGTTACATTGGTAATAATAAAAGTAATAACTATAATTCTTATAGTTCTAGCGATAATTACAGTATAATGTGGGTAATAATGCATGTTATATTGATAATAATAAAAGTAATAAGTATTATTATTATAGTTCGAGCGATAATTACAGTATAATATGGGTATTAATGCATGTTATATTGATAATAATAAAAATAATAAGTATAATTATTATAGTTCTAGCGATAATTACAGTATAATGTGGGTAATAATGCATGGTATATTGATAATAATAAAAGTAATAAGTATAATTATTATAGTTCTCACGATAATAACTGTATAATATGGGTAGTAATGCATGTTATATTGATAATAATAAAAGTAATATGTATAATTATTATAGTTCTGACGATAATAACTGTATAATGTGGGTAATAATGCATGTTATATTGATAATAATAAAAGTAATAAGTATAATTAGTATAACTCTAGCGATAATTACACTATAATATGGGTATTAATGCATGTTACATTGATAATAATAAAAGTAATAAGTATAATTATTATAGTTCTAGCGATAATTACAGTATAATGGGGGTAATAATGCTTGTTATATTGGTGATATTGGGGGTAATAAGTATAATTAGTATAATTCTGACGTTAATAACAGTATAATATGGGTACTAATGCATGTTATATTAATAATAATAAAAGTAATAAGTATAATTATTATAGTTCTAGCGATAATTACAGTATAATGTGGGTAATAATGCTTGTTATATTGGTGATATTGGGGGTAATAAGTATAATTAGTATAATTCTGACGATAATTACAGTATAATATGGGTATTAATGCATGTTATATTGATAATAATAAAAGTAATAAGTATAATTATTATAGTTCTATCGATAATTACAGTATAATGTGGGTAATAATGCTTGTTATATTGGTGATATTGTGGGTAATAAGTATAATTAGTATAATTCTGACGATAATTACAGTATAATATGGGTATTAATGCATGTTATATTGATAATAATAAAAGTAATAAGTATAATTATTATAGTTCTAGCGATAATTACAGTATAATGTGGGTAATAATGCATGTTATATTGATAATAATGAAAGTAATAAGTATAATTATTATAGTTCTAGCGATAATTACAGTATAATGTGGGTAATAATGCATGTTATGTTGATAATAATAAAAGTAATAAGTATAATTATTATAGTTCTCACGATAATAACTGTATAATATGGGTAGTAATGCATGTTATATTCATAATAATAAACGTAATAAGTATAATTATTATAGTTCGAGCGATAATTACAGTATAATGTGGGTAATAATGCTTGTTATATTGGTAATATTGGGGGTAATAAGTATAATTAGTATAATTCTAGCGATAATTACAGTATAATATGGGTATTAATGCATGTTATATTCATAATAATAAAAGTAATAAGTATAATTATTATAGTTCTAGCGATAATTACAGTATAATGTGGGTAATAATGCTTGTTATATTGGTGATATTGTGGGTAATAAGTATAATTAGTATAATTCTGACGATAATTACAGTATAATATGGGTATTAATGCATGTTATATTGATAATAATAAAAGTAATAAGTATAATTATTATAGTTCTCACGATAATAACTGTATAATATGGGTAGTAATGCATGTTATATTCATAATAATAAACGTAATAAGTATAATTATTATAGTTCGAGCGATAATTACAGTATAATGTGGGTAATAATGCTTGTTATATTGGTAATATTGGGGGTAATAAGTATAATTAGTATAATTCTAGCGATAATTACAGTATAATATGGGTATTAATGCATGTTATATTCATAATAATAAAAGTAATAAGTATAATTATTATAGTTCTATCGATAATTACAGTATAATGTGGGTAATAATGCTTGTTATATTGGTGATATTGTGGGTAATAAGTATAATTAGTATAATTCTGACGATAATTACAGTATAATATGGGTATTAATGCATGTTATATTGATAATAATAAAAGTAATAAGTATAATTATTATAGTTCTAGCGATAATTACAGTATAATGTGGGTAATAATGCATGTTATATTGATAATAATGAAAGTAATAAGTATAATTATTATAGTTCTAGCGATAATTACAGTATAATGTGGGTAATAATGCATGTTATATTGATAATAATAAAAGTAATAAGTATAATTATTATAGTTCCAACGATAATAACTGTATAATATGCGTAATAATGCATGTTATATTGATAACAATAAAAGTAATAAGTATAATTATTATAGTTCTAGCGATAATTACAGTATAATGTGGGTAATAATGCTTGTTATATTGGTAATATTGGGGGTAATAAGTATAATTAGTATAATTCTAGCGATAATTACAGTATAATATGGGTATTAATGCATGTTATATTCATAATAATAATAGTAATAAGTATAATTATTATAGTTCTAGCGATAATTACAGTATAATGTGGGTAATAATGCTTGTTATATTGGTGATATTGCGGGTAATAAGTATAATTAGTATAATTCTGACGATAATTACAGTATAATATGGGTATTAATGCATGTTATATTGATAATAATAAAAGTAATAAGTATAATTATTATAGTTCTAGCGATAATTACAGTATAATGTGGGTAATAATGCATGTTATATTGATAATAATGAAAGTAATAAGTATAATTATTATAGTTCTAGCGATAATTACAGTATAATGTGGGTAATAATGCATGTTATATTGATAATAATAAAAGTAATAAGTATAATTATTATAGTTCTCACGATAATAACTGTATAATATGGGTAGTAATGCATGTTATATTGATAATAATAAACGTAATAAGTATAATTATTATAGTTCTGACGATGATAACTGTATAATATGCGTAATAATGCATGTTATATTGATAATAATGAAAGTAATAAGTACAATTATTATAGTTCTAGCGATAATTACAGTATAATATGGGTAATAATGCATGTTATATTGGTAATATTGGGGGTAATAAGCATAATTATTATAGTTCTAGCGATAATTACAGTATAATGTGGGTAATAATGCATGTTATATTGATAATAATAAAAGTAATAAGTATAATTATTATAGTTCTCACGATAATAACTGTATAATATGGGTAGTAATGCATGTTATATTCATAATAATAAACGTAATAAGTATAATTATTATAGTTCTGACGATAATAACTGTATATTATGCGTAATAATGCATGTTACATTGGTAATAATAAAAGTAATAACTATAATTCTTATAGTTCTAGCGATAATTACAGTATAATGTGGGTAATAATGCATGTTATATTGATAATAATAAAAGTAATAAGTATTATTATTATAGTTCGAGCGATAATTACAGTATAATATGGGTATTAATGCATGTTATATTGATAATAATAAAAATAATAAGTATAATTATTATAGTTCTAGCGATAATTACAGTATAATGTGGGTAATAATGCATGGTATATTGATAATAATAAAAGTAATAAGTATAATTATTATAGTTCTCACGATAATAACTGTATAATATGGGTAGTAATGCATGTTATATTGATAATAATAAAAGTAATATGTATAATTATTATAGTTCTGACGATAATAACTGTATAATGTGGGTAATAATGCATGTTATATTGATAATAATAAAAGTAATAAGTATAATTAGTATAACTCTAGCGATAATTACACTATAATATGGGTATTAATGCATGTTACATTGATAATAATAAAAGTAATAAGTATAATTATTATAGTTCTAGCGATAATTACAGTATAATGGGGGTAATAATGCTTGTTATATTGGTGATATTGGGGGTAATAAGTATAATTAGTATAATTCTGACGTTAATAACAGTATAATATGGGTACTAATGCATGTTATATTAATAATAATAAAAGTAATAAGTATAATTATTATAGTTCTAGCGATAATTACAGTATAATGTGGGTAATAATGCTTGTTATATTGGTGATATTGGGGGTAATAAGTATAATTAGTATAATTCTGACGATAATTACAGTATAATATGGGTATTAATGCATGTTATATTGATAATAATAAAAGTAATAAGTATAATTATTATAGTTCTAGCGATAATTACAGTATAATGTGGGTAATAATGCATGTTATATTGATAATAATAAAAGTAATAAGTATAATTATTATAGTTCTAGCGATAATTACAGTATAATGTGGGTAATAATGCATGTTATATTGATAATAATAAAAGTAATAAGTATAATTATTATAGTTCTAGCGATAATTACAGTATAATGTGGGTAATAATGCATGTTATATTGATAATAATGAAAGTAATAAGTATAATTATTATAGTTCTAGCGATAATTACAGTATAATGTGTGTAATAATGCATGTTATGTTGATAATAATAAAAGTAATAAGTATAATTATTATAGTTCTCACGATAATAACTGTATAATATGGGTAGTAATGCATGTTATATTCATAATAATAAACGTAATAAGTATAATTATTATAGTTCGAGCGATAATTACAGTATAATGTGGGTAATAATGCTTGTTATATTGGTAATATTGGGGGTAATAAGTATAATTAGTATAATTCTAGCGATAATTACAGTATAATATGGGTATTAATGCATGTTATATTCATAATAATAAAAGTAATAAGTATAATTATTATAGTTCTAGCGATAATTACAGTATAATGTGGGTAATAATGCTTGTTATATTGGTGATATTGTGGGTAATAAGTATAATTAGTATAATTCTGACGATAATTACAGTATAATATGGGTATTAATGCATGTTATATTGATAATAATAAAAGTAATAAGTATAATTATTATAGTTCTAGCGATAATTACAGTATAATGTGGGTAATAATGCATGTTATATTGATAATAATGAAAGTAATAAGTATAATTATTATAGTTCTAGCGATAATTACAGTATAATGTGGGTAATAATGCATGTTATATTGATAATAATAAAAGTAATAAGTATAATTATTATAGTTCCAACGATAATAACTGTATAATATGCGTAATAATGCATGTTATATTGATAATAATAAAAGTAATAAGTATAATTATTATAGTTCTAGCGATAATTAGAGTATAATGTGGGTAATAATGCTTGTTATATTGGTAATATTGGGGGTAATAAGTATAATTAGTATAATTCTAGCGATAATTACAGTATAATATGGGTATTAATGCATGTTATATTCATAATAATAATAGTAATAGGTATAATTATTATAGTTCTAGCGATAATTACAGTATAATGTGGGTAATAATGCTTGTTATATTGGTGATATTGCGGGTAATAAGTATAATTAGTATAATTCTGACGATAATTACAGTATAATATGGGTATTAATGCATGTTATATTGATAATAATAAAAGTAATAAGTATAATTATTATAGTTCTAGCGATAATTACAGTATAATGTGGGTAATAATGCATGTTATATTGATAATAATAAAAGTAATAAGTATAATTATTATAGTTCTAGCGATAATTACAGTATAATGTGGGTAATAATGCATGTTATATTGATAATAATAAAAGTAATAAGTATAATTATTATAGTTCTAGCGATAATTACAGTATAATGTGGGTAATAATGCATGTTATATTGATAATAATGAAAGTAATAAGTATAATTATTATAGTTCTAGCGATAATTACAGTATAATGTGTGTAATAATGCATGTTATGTTGATAATAATAAAAGTAATAAGTATAATTATTATAGTTCTCACGATAATAACTGTATAATATGGGTAGTAATGCATGTTATATTCATAATAATAAACGTAATAAGTATAATTATTATAGTTCGAGCGATAATTACAGTATAATGTGGGTAATAATGCTTGTTATATTGGTAATATTGGGGGTAATAAGTATAATTAGTATAATTCTAGCGATAATTACAGTATAATATGGGTATTAATGCATGTTATATTCATAATAATAAAAGTAATAAGTATAATTATTATAGTTCTAGCGATAATTACAGTATAATGTGGGTAATAATGCTTGTTATATTGGTGATATTGTGGGTAATAAGTATAATTAGTATAATTCTGACGATAATTACAGTATAATATGGGTATTAATGCATGTTATATTGATAATAATAAAAGTAATAAGTATAATTATTATAGTTCTCACGATAATAACTGTATAATATGGGTAGTAATGCATGTTATATTCATAATAATAAACGTAATAAGTATAATTATTATAGTTCGAGCGATAATTACAGTATAATGTGGGTAATAATGCTTGTTATATTGGTAATATTGGGGGTAATAAGTATAATTAGTATAATTCTAGCGATAATTACAGTATAATATGGGTATTAATGCATGTTATATTCATAATAATAAAAGTAATAAGTATAATTATTATAGTTCTATCGATAATTACAGTATAATGTGGGTAATAATGCTTGTTATATTGGTGATATTGTGGGTAATAAGTATAATTAGTATAATTCTGACGATAATTACAGTATAATATGGGTATTAATGCATGTTATATTGATAATAATAAAAGTAATAAGTATAATTATTATAGTTCTAGCGATAATTACAGTATAATGTGGGTAATAATGCATGTTATATTGATAATAATGAAAGTAATAAGTATAATTATTATAGTTCTAGCGATAATTACAGTATAATGTGGGTAATAATGCATGTTATATTGATAATAATAAAAGTAATAAGTATAATTATTATAGTTCCAACGATAATAACTGTATAATATGCGTAATAATGCATGTTATATTGATAACAATAAAAGTAATAAGTATAATTATTATAGTTCTAGCGATAATTACAGTATAATGTGGGTAATAATGCTTGTTATATTGGTAATATTGGGGGTAATAAGTATAATTAGTATAATTCTAGCGATAATTACAGTATAATATGGGTATTAATGCATGTTATATTCATAATAATAATAGTAATAAGTATAATTATTATAGTTCTAGCGATAATTACAGTATAATGTGGGTAATAATGCTTGTTATATTGGTGATATTGCGGGTAATAAGTATAATTAGTATAATTCTGACGATAATTACAGTATAATATGGGTATTAATGCATGTTATATTGATAATAATAAAAGTAATAAGTATAATTATTATAGTTCTAGCGATAATTACAGTATAATGTGGGTAATAATGCATGTTATATTGATAATAATGAAAGTAATAAGTATAATTATTATAGTTCTAGCGATAATTACAGTATAATGTGGGTAATAATGCATGTTATATTGATAATAATAAAAGTAATAAGTATAATTATTATAGTTCTCACGATAATAACTGTATAATATGGGTAGTAATGCATGTTATGTTGATAATAATAAACGTAATAAGTATAATTATTATAGTTCTGACGATGATAACTGTATAATATGCGTAATAATGCATGTTATATTGATAATAATGAAAGTAATAAGTACAATTATTATAGTTCTAGCGATAATTACAGTATAATATGGGTAATAATGCATGTTATATTGGTAATATTGGGGGTAATAAGCATAATTATTATAGTTCTAGCGATAATTACAGTATAATGTGGGTAATAATGCATGTTATATTGATAATAATAAAAGTAATAAGTATAATTATTATAGTTCTCACGATAATAACTGTATAATATGGGTAGTAATGCATGTTATATTCATAATAATAAACGTAATAAGTATAATTATTATAGTTCTGACGATAATAACTGTATATTATGCGTAATAATGCATGTTACATTGGTAATAATAAAAGTAATAACTATAATTCTTATAGTTCTAGCGATAATTACAGTATAATGTGGGTAATAATGCATGTTATATTGATAATAATAAAAGTAATAAGTATTATTATTATAGTTCGAGCGATAATTACAGTATAATATGGGTATTAATGCATGTTATATTGATAATAATAAAAATAATAAGTATAATTATTATAGTTCTAGCGATAATTACAGTATAATGTGGGCAATAATGCATGGTATATTGATAATAATAAAAGTAATAAGTATAATTATTATAGTTCTCACGATAATAACTGTATAATATGGGTAGTAATGCATGTTATATTGATAATAATAAAAGTAATATGTATAATTATTATAGTTCTGACGATAATAACTGTAGAATGTGGGTAATAATGCATGTTATATTGATAATAATGAAAGTAATAAGTATAATTATTATAGTTCTAGCGATAATTACAGTATAATGTGGGTAATAATGCATGTTATATTGATAATAATGAAAGTAATAAGTATAATTATTATAGTTCTAGCGATAATTACAGTATAATGTGTGTAATAATGCATGTTATGTTGATAATAATAAAAGTAATAAGTATAATTATTATAGTTCTCACGATAATAACTGTATAATATGGGTAGTAATGCATGTTATATTCATAATAATAAACGTAATAAGTATAATTATTATAGTTCTGACGATAATAACTGTATATTATGCGTAATAATGCATGTTATATTGATAATAATAAAAGTAATAAGTATAATTATTATAGTTCTAGCGATATTAACAGTATAATATGGGTACTAATGCAGGTTATATTGATAATAATAAATGTAATAAGTATAATTATTATAGTTCTAGCGATAATTACAGTATAATGTGGGTAATAATGCTTGTTATATTGGTGATATTGGGGGTAATAAGTATAATTAGTAGAATTCTAGCGATTATTACAGTATAATATGGGTATTAACGCATGTTATATTGATAATAATAAAAGTAATAAGTAAAACTATAATAGTTCTAGCGATAATTACAGTATAATGTGGGTAATAATGCTTGTTATATTGGTGATATTGGGGGTAATAAGTATAATTAGTATAATTCTGACGATAATTACAGTATAATATGGGTATTAATGCATGTTATATTGATAATAATAAAAGTAATAAGTATAATTATTATATTTCTAGCGATAATTACAGTATAATGTGGGTAATAATGCATGTTATATTGATAATAATAAAAGTAATAAGTATAATTATTATAGTTCTAGCGATAATTACAGTATAATGTGGGTAATTATGCATGTTATATTGATAATATTGGGAGTAATAAGTATAATTATTATAGTTCTAGCGATAATTGCAGTATAATGTGTATAATAATGCATGTTATATTGACGATATTGGGAGTAATAAGTATAATTATTATAATTCTAGCGATAATGGCAGTATAATATGGGTATTAATGAATGTTATATTGATAACAATAAAAGTAATAAGTATAATTATTATAGTTCTAGCGATAATTACAGTATAATGTGGGTAATAATGCATGTTATATTGATAATAATTAAAGTAATAAGTATAATTATTATAGTTCCAGCGATAATTACAGTATAATGTGGGTAATAATGCTTGTTATATTGGTGATATTGGGGTAATAAGTATAATTAGTATAATTCTGACGATAATTACAGTATAATATGGGTATTAATGCATGTTATATTGATAATAATAAAAGTAATAAGTATAATTATTATAGTTCTAGCGATAATTACAGTATAATGTGGGTAATAATGCATGTTATATTGATAATAATAAAAGTAATAAGTATAATTATTATAGTTCTAGCGATAATTACAGTATAATGTGGGTAATAATGCATGTTATATTGATAATAATAAAAGTAATAAGTATTATTATTATAGTTCGAGCGATAATTACAGTATAATGGGGGTAATAATGCTTGTTATATTGGTGATATTGGGGGTAATAAGTATAATTAGTATAATTCTGACGTTAATAACAGTATAATATGGGTACTAATGCATGTTATATTAATAATAATAAAAGTAATAAGTATAATTATTATAGTTCTAGCGATAATTACAGTATTATGTGGGTAATAATGCTTGTTATATTGGTGATATTGGGGGTAATAAGTATAATTAGTATAATTCTGACGATAATTACAGTATAATATGGGTATTAATGCATGTTATATTGATAATAATAAAAGTAATAAGTATAATTATTATAGTTCTAGCGATAATTACAGTATAATGTGGGTAATAATGCATGTTATATTGATAATAATAAAAGTAATAAGTATAATTATTATAGTTCTAGCGATAATTACAGTATAATATGGGTAATAATGCATGTTATATTGGTAATATTGGGGGTAATAAGCATAATTATTATAGTTCTAGCGATAATTACAGTATAATGTGGGTAATAATGCATGTTATATTGATAATAATAAAAGTAATAAGTATAATTATTATAGTTCTCACGATAATAACTGTATAATATGGGTAGTAATGCATGTTATATTCATAATAATAAACGTAATAAGTATAATTATTATAGTTCTGACGATAATAACTGTATATTATGCGTAATAATGCATGTTACATTGGTAATAATAAAAGTAATAACTATAATTCTTATAGTTCTAGCGATAATTACAGTATAATGTGGGTAATAATGCATGTTATATTGATAATAATAAAAGTAATAAGTATTATTATTATAGTTCGAGCGATAATTACAGTATAATATGGGTATTAATGCATGTTATATTGATAATAATAAAAATAATAAGTATAATTATTATAGTTCTAGCGATAATTACAGTATAATGTGGGCAATAATGCATGGTATATTGATAATAATAAAAGTAATAAGTATAATTATTATAGTTCTCACGATAATAACTGTATAATATGGGTAGTAATGCATGTTATATTGATAATAATAAAAGTAATATGTATAATTATTATAGTTCTGACGATAATAACTGTAGAATGTGGGTAATAATGCATGTTATATTGATAATAATGAAAGTAATAAGTATAATTATTATAGTTCTAGCGATAATTACAGTATAATGTGGGTAATAATGCATGTTATATTGATAATAATGAAAGTAATAAGTATAATTATTATAGTTCTAGCGATAATTACAGTATAATGTGTGTAATAATGCATGTTATGTTGATAATAATAAAAGTAATAAGTATAATTATTATAGTTCTCACGATAATAACTGTATAATATGGGTAGTAATGCATGTTATATTCATAATAATAAACGTAATAAGTATAATTATTATAGTTCTGACGATAATAACTGTATATTATGCGTAATAATGCATGTTATATTGATAATAATAAAAGTAATAAGTATAATTATTATAGTTCTAGCGATATTAACAGTATAATATGGGTACTAATGCAGGTTATATTGATAATAATAAATGTAATAAGTATAATTATTATAGTTCTAGCGATAATTACAGTATAATGTGGGTAATAATGCTTGTTATATTGGTGATATTGGGGGTAATAAGTATAATTAGTAGAATTCTAGCGATTATTACAGTATAATATGGGTATTAACGCATGTTATATTGATAATAATAAAAGTAATAAGTAAAACTATAATAGTTCTAGCGATAATTACAGTATAATGTGGGTAATAATGCTTGTTATATTGGTGATATTGGGGGTAATAAGTATAATTAGTATAATTCTGACGATAATTACAGTATAATATGGGTATTAATGCATGTTATATTGATAATAATAAAAGTAATAAGTATAATTATTATATTTCTAGCGATAATTACAGTATAATGTGGGTAATAATGCATGTTATATTGATAATAATAAAAGTAATAAGTATAATTATTATAGTTCTAGCGATAATTACAGTATAATGTGGGTAATTATGCATGTTATATTGATAATATTGGGAGTAATAAGTATAATTATTATAGTTCTAGCGATAATTGCAGTATAATGTGTATAATAATGCATGTTATATTGACGATATTGGGAGTAATAAGTATAATTATTATAATTCTAGCGATAATGGCAGTATAATATGGGTATTAATGAATGTTATATTGATAACAATAAAAGTAATAAGTATAATTATTATAGTTCTAGCGATAATTACAGTATAATGTGGGTAATAATGCATGTTATATTGATAATAATTAAAGTAATAAGTATAATTATTATAGTTCCAGCGATAATTACAGTATAATGTGGGTAATAATGCTTGTTATATTGGTGATATTGGGGTAATAAGTATAATTAGTATAATTCTGACGATAATTACAGTATAATATGGGTATTAATGCATGTTATATTGATAATAATAAAAGTAATAAGTATAATTATTATAGTTCTAGCGATAATTACAGTATAATGTGGGTAATAATGCATGTTATATTGATAATAATAAAAGTAATAAGTATAATTATTATAGTTCTAGCGATAATTACAGTATAATGTGGGTAATAATGCATGTTATATTGATAATAATAAAAGTAATAAGTATTATTATTATAGTTCGAGCGATAATTACAGTATAATGGGGGTAATAATGCTTGTTATATTGGTGATATTGGGGGTAATAAGTATAATTAGTATAATTCTGACGTTAATAACAGTATAATATGGGTACTAATGCATGTTATATTAATAATAATAAAAGTAATAAGTATAATTATTATAGTTCTAGCGATAATTACAGTATTATGTGGGTAATAATGCTTGTTATATTGGTGATATTGGGGGTAATAAGTATAATTAGTATAATTCTGACGATAATTACAGTATAATATGGGTATTAATGCATGTTATATTGATAATAATAAAAGTAATAAGTATAATTATTATAGTTCTAGCGATAATTACAGTATAATGTGGGTAATAATGCATGTTATATTGATAATAATAAAAGTAATAAGTATAATTATTATAGTTCTAGCGATAATTACAGTATAATGTGGGTAATAATGCATGTTATATTGATAATAATAAAAGTAATAAGTATAATTATTATATTTCTAGCGATAATTACAGTATAATGTGGGTAATAATGCATGTTATATTGATAATAATAAAAGTAATAAGTATAATTATTATAGTTCTAGCGATAATTACAGTATAATGTGGGTAATAATGCATGTTATGTTGATAATAATAAAAGTAATAAGTATAATTATTATAGTTCTCACGATAATAACTGTATAATATGGGTAGTAATGCATGTTATATTCATAATAATAAACGTAATAAGTATAATTATTATAGTTCTGACGATAATAACTGTATATTATGCGTAATAATGCATGTTATATTGATAATAATAAAAGTAATAAGTATAATTATTATAGTTCTAGCGATAATTACAGTATAATGTGGGTAATAATGCATGTTATATTGATAATAATAAAAGTAATAAGTATAATTATTATATTTCTAGCGATAATTACAGTATAATGTGGGTAATAATGCATGTTATATTGATAATAATAAAAGTAATAAGTATAATTATTATAGTTCTAGCGATAATTACAGTATAATGTGGGTAATAATGCTTGTTATATTGGTGATATTGGTGGTAATAAGTATAATTAGTAGAATTCTAGCGATAATTACAGTATAATATGGGTATTAACGCATGTTATATTGATAATAATAAAAGTAATAAGTAAAATTATTATAGTTCTAGCAATAATTACAGTATAATGTGGGTAATAATGCTTGTTATATTGGTGATATTGGGGGTAATAAGTATAATTATTATAATGCTAGCGATAATTACAGTATAATATGGGTACTAATGCATGTTATATTGATAATAATAAAAGTAATAAGTATAATTATTATAGTTCTAGCGATAATTACAGTATAATGTGGGTAATAATGCATGTTATATTGACGATATGGGAGTAATAAGTATATTTATTATAATTCTAGCGATAATTACAGTATAATATGGGGATTAATGCATGTTATATTGATAATAATAAAAGTAATAAGTATAATTATTATAGTTCTAGCGATAATAACTGTATAATGTGGGTAATAATGCATGTTATACTGATAATAATAAAAGTAATAAGTATAATTATTATCGTTCTAGTGATAATAACAGTATAATATGGGTACTAATGCATGTTATATTGATAATAATAAAAGTAATAAGTATAATTATTATAGTTCTAGCGATAATTACAGTATAATGTGGGTAATAATGCTTGTTATATTGGTAATATTGGGCGTAATAAGTATAATTAGTATAATTCTAGCGATAATTACAGTATAGTATGGGTATTAATGCATGTTACATTGATAATAATAAAAGTAATAAGTATAATTATTATAGTTCTAGCGATATTAACGGTATAATATGGGTACTAATGCAGGTTATATTGATAATAATAAAAGTAATAAGTATAATTATTATAGTTCTAGCGATAATTACAGTATAATGTGGGTAATAATGCATGTTATATTGATAATAATAAAAGTAATAAGTATAATTATTATAGTTCTAGCGATAATTACAGTATAATGTGGGTAATAATGCATGTTATATAGATAATAATAAAAGTAATAAGTATAATAATTATAGTTCTCACGATAATAACTGTATAATATGGGTAGTAATGCATGTTATATTGATAATAATAAACGTAATAAGTATAATTATTATAGTTCTGACGATAATAACTGTATAATATGCGTAATAATGCATGTTATATTGATAATAATAAAAGTAATAAGTATAATTATTATAGTTCTAGCGATAATTACAGTATAATGTGGGTAATAATGCATGTTATATTGATAATAATAAAAGTAATAAGTATAATTATTATAGTTCTAGCGATAATTACAGTATAATGTGGGTAATAATGCATGTTATATTGATAATAATAAAAGTAATAAGTATAATTATTATAGTTCTAGCGATAATTACAGTATAATGTGCGTAATAATGCATGTTATGTTGATAATAATAAAAGTAATAAGTATAATTATTATAGTTCTCACGATAATAACTGTATAATATGGGTAGTAATGCATGTTATATTCATAATAATAAACGTAATAAGTACAATTATTATAGTTCTGACGATAATAACTGTATATTATGCGTAATAATGCATGTTATATTGATAATAATAAAAGTAATAAGTATAATTATTATAGTTCTAGCGATATTAACAGTATAATATGGGTACTAATGCAGGTTATATTGATAATAATAAAAGTAATAAGTATAATTATTATAGTTCTAGCGATAATTACAGTATAATGTGGGTAATAATGCATCTTATATTGACGATATTGGGAGTAATAAGTATATTTATTATAATTCTAGCGATAATTACAGTATAATATGGGGATTAATGCATGTTATATTGATAATAATAAAAGTAATAAGTATAATTATTATAGTTCTGGCGATAATAACAGTATAATATGAGTACTAATGCATGTCGTATTGACGATATTGGGAGTAATAAGTATAATTATTATAGTTCTAGCGATAATTACAGTATAATGTGGGTAATTATGCATGTTATATTGATAATATTGGGAGTAATAAGTATAATTATTATAGTTCTAGCGATAATTGCAGTATAATGTGTATAATAATGCATGTTATATTGACGATATTGGGAGTAATAAGTATAATTATTATAATTCTAGCGATAATGGCAGTATAATATGGGTATTAATGAATGTTATATTGATAACAATAAAAGTAATAAGTATAATTATTATAGTTCTAGCGATAATTACAGTATAATGTGGGTAATTATGCATGTTATATTGATAATATTGGGAGTAATAAGTATAATTATTATAGTTCTAGCGATAATTACAGTATAATGGGGGTAATAATGCTTGTTATATTGGTGATATTGGTGGTAATAAGTATAATTAGTAGAATTCTAGCGATAATTACAGTATAATATGGGTATTAACGCATGTTATATTGATAATAACAAAAGTAATAAGTAAAATTATTATAGTTCTAGCAATAATTACAGTATAATGTGGGTAATAATGCTTGTTATATTGGTGATATTGGGGGTAATAAGTATAATTATTATAATGCTAGCGATAATTACAGTATAATATGGGTACTAATGCATGTTATATTGATAATAATAAAAGTAATAAGTATAATTATTATAGTTCTAGCGATAATTACAGTATAATGTGGGTAATAATGCATGTTATATTGACGATATGGGAGTAATAAGTATATTTATTATAATTCTAGCGATAATTACAGTATAATATGGGGATTAATGCATGTTATATTGATAATAATAAAAGTAATAAGTATAATTATTATAGTTCTCACGATAATAACTGTATAATATGGGTAGTAATGCATGTTATATTCATAATAATAAACGTAATAAGTATAATTATTATAGTTCTAGCGATATTAACAGTATAATATGGGTACTAATGCAGGTTATATTGATAATAATAAAAGTAATAAGTATAATTATTATAGTTCTAGCGATAATTACAGTACAATGTGGGTAATAATGCTTGTTATATTGGTGATATTGGTGGTAATAAGTATAATTAGTAGAATTCTAGCGATAATTACAGTATAATATGGGTATTAACGCATGTTATATTGATAATAATAAAAGTAATAAGTAAAATTATTATAGTTCTAGCAATAATTACAGTATAATGTGGGTAATAATGCTTGTTATATTGGTGATATTGGGGGTAATAAGTATAATTATTATAATGCTAGCGATAATTACAGTATAATATGGGTACTAATGCATGTTATATTGATAATAATAAAAGTAATAAGTATAATTATTATAGTTCTAGCGATAATTACAGTATAATGTGGGTAATAATGCATGTTATATTGACGATATGGGAGTAATAAGTATATTTATTATAATTCTAGCGATAATTACAGTATAATATGGGGATTAATGCATGTTATATTGATAATAATAAAAGTAATAAGTATAATTATTATAGTTCTAGCGATAATAACTGTATAATGTGGGTAATAATGCATGTTATACTGATAATAATAAAAGTAATAAGTATAATTATTTTCGTTCTAGTGATAATAACAGTATAATATGGGTACTAATGCATGTTATATTGATAATAATAAAAGTAATAAGTATAATTATTATAGTTCTAGCGATAATTACAGTATAATGTGGGTAATAATGCATTTATATTGATAATAATATAAGTAATAAGTATAAGTATTATAGTTCTCACGATAATAACTGTATAATATGGGTAGTAATGCATGTTATATTGATAATAATAAACGTAATAAGTATAATTATTATAGTTCTCACGATAATAACTGTATAATATGGGTAGTAATGCATGTTATATTGATAGTAATAAACGTAATATGTATAATTATTATAGTTCTGACGATAATAGCTGTATAATATGCGTAATAATGCATGTTATATTGATAATAATGAAAGTAATAAGTACAATTATTATAGTTCTAGCGATAATTACAGTATAATGTGGGTAAAAATGCATGTTATATTGGTAATATTGGGGGTAATAAGCATCATTATTATAGTTCTAGCGATAATGACAGTATAATGTGGGTAATAATGCATGTTATATTGATAATAATAAAAGTAATAAGTATAATTGTTATAGTTCTAGCGATAATTACAGTATAATGTGGGTAATAATGCATGTTATATAGATAATAATAAAAGTAATAAGTATAATAATTATAGTTCTCACGATAATAACTGTATAATATGGGTAGTAATGCATGTTATATTGATAATAATAAACGTAATAAGTATAATTATTATAGTTCTGACGATAATAACTGTATAATATGCGTAATAATGCATGTTATATTGATAATAATAAAAGTAATAAGTATAATTATTATAGTTCTAGCGATAATTACAGTATAATGTGGGTAATAATGCATGTTATATTGATAATAATAAAAGTAATAAGTATAATTATTATAGTTCTAGCGATAATTACAGTATAATGTGGGTAATAATGCATGTTATATTGATAATAATAAAAGTAATAAGTATAATTATTATAGTTCTAGCGATAATTACAGTATAATGTGGGTAATAATGCATGTTATGTTGATAATAATAAAAGTAATAAGTATAATTATTATAGTTCTCACGATAATAACTGTATAATATGGGTAGTAATGCATGTTATATTCATAATAATAAACGTAATAAGTATAATTATTATAGTTCTGACGATAATAACTGTATATTATGCGTAATAATGCATGTTATATTGATAATAATAAAAGTAATAAGTATAATTATTATAGTTCTAGCGATATTAACAGTATAATATGGGTACTAATGCAGGTTATATTGATAATAATAAAAGTAATAAGTATAATTATTATAGTTCTAGCGATAATTACAGTATAATGTGGGTAATAATGCATCTTATATTGACGATATTGGGAGTAATAAGTATATTTATTATAATTCTAGCGATAATTACAGTATAATATGGGGATTAATGCATGTTATATTGATAATAATAAAAGTAATAAGTATAATTATTATAGTTCTGGCGATAATAACAGTATAATATGAGTACTAATGCATGTCGTATTGACGATATTGGGAGTAATAAGTATAATTATTATAGTTCTAGCGATAATTACAGTATAATGTGGGTAATTATGCATGTTATATTGATAATATTGGGAGTAATAAGTATAATTATTATAGTTCTAGCGATAATTGCAGTATAATATGGGTATTAACGCATGTTGTATTGATAATAATAAAAGTAATAAGTAAAATTATTATAGTTCTAGCAATAATTACAGTATAATGTGGGTAATAATGCTTGTTATATTGGTGATATTGGGGGTAATAAGTATAATTATTATAATGCTAGCGATAATTACAGTATAATATGGGTACTAATGCATGTTATATTGATAATAATAAAAGTAATAAGTATAATTATTATAGTTCTAGCGATAATTACAGTATAATGTGGGTAATAATGCATGTTATATTGACGATATGGGAGTAATAAGTATATTTATTATAATTCTAGCGATAATTACAGTATAATATGGGGATTAATGCATGTTATATTGATAATAATAAAAGTAATAAGTATAATTATTATAGTTCTAGCGATAATAACTGTATAATGTGGGTAAAAATGCATGTTACACTGATAATAATAAAAGTAATAAGTATAATTATTTTCGTTCTAGTGATAATAACAGTATAATATGGGTACTAATGCATGTTATATTGATAATAATAAAAGTAATAAGTATAATTATTATAGTTCTAGCGATAATTACAGTATAATGTGGGTAATAATGCTTGTTATATTGGTAATATTGGGCGTAATAAGTATAATTAGTATAATTCTAGCGATAATTACAGTATAATATGGGTATTAATGCATGTTACATTGATAATAATAAAAGTAATAAGTATAATTATTATAGTTCTAGCGATAATTACAGTATAATGGGGGTAATAATGCTTGTTATATTGGTGATATTGGGGGTAATAAGTATAATTAGTATAATTCTGACGTTAATAACAGTATAATATGGGTACTAATGCATGTTATATTAATAATAATAAAAGTAATAAGTATAATTATTATAGTTCTAGCGATAATTACAGTATAATGTGGGTAATAATGCTTGTTATATTGGTGATATTGGGGGTAATAAGTATAATTAGTATAATTCTGACGATAATTACAGTATAATATGGGTATTAATGCATGTTATATTGATAATAATAAAAGTAATAAGTATAATTATTATAGTTCTAGCGATAATTACAGTATAATGTGGGTAATAATGCATGTTATATTGATAATAATAAAAGTAATAAGTATAATTATTATAGTTCTAGCGATAATTACAGTATAATGTGGGTAATAATGCATGTTATATTGACGATATGGGAGTAATAAGTATATTTATTATAATTCTAGCGATAATTACAGTATAATATGGGGATTAATGCATGTTATATTGATAATAATAAAAGTAATAAGTATAATTATTATAGTTCTCACGATAATAACTGTATAATATGGGTAGTAATGCATGTTATATTCATAATAATAAACGTAATAAGTATAATTATTATAGTTCTAGCGATATTAACAGTATAATATGGGTACTAATGCAGGTTATATTGATAATAATAAAAGTAATAAGTATAATTATTATAGTTCTAGCGATAATTACAGTATAATGTGGGTAATAATGCTTGTTATATTGGTGATATTGGTGGTAATAAGTATAATTAGTAGATTTCTAGCGATAATTACAGTATAATATGGGTATTAACGCATGTTATATTGATAATAATAAAAGTAATAAGTATAATTATTATAGTTCTAGCGATAATTACAGTATAATGTGGGTAATAATGCTTGTTATATTGGTGATATTGGTGGTAATAAGTATAATTAGTAGATTTCTAGCGATAATTACAGTATAATATGGGTATTAACGCATGTTATATTGATAATAATAAAAGTAATAAGTAAAATTATTATAGTTCTAGCAATAATTACAGTATAATGTGGGTAATAATGCTTGTTATATTGGTGATATTGGGGGTAATAAGTATAATTATTATAATGCTAGCGATAATTACAGTATAATATGGGTACTAATGCATGTTATATTGATAATAATAAAAGTAATAAGTATAATTATTATAGTTCTAGCGATAATTACAGTATAATGTGGGTAATAATGCATGTTATATTGACGATATGGGAGTAATAAGTATATTTATTATAATTCTAGCGATAATTACAGTATAATATGGGGATTAATGCATGTTATATTGATAATAATAAAAGTAATAAGTATAATTATTATAGTTCTAGCGATAATTACAGTATAATGTGGGTAATAATGCATGTTATATTGATAATAATAAAAGTAATAAGTATAATTATTATAGTTCTAGCGATAATTACAGTATAATGTGGGTAATAATGCATGTTATATTGATAATAATAAAAGTAATAAGTATAATTATTATAGTTCTAGCGATAATTACAGTATAATGTGGGTAATAATGCATGTTATGTTGATAATAATAAAAGTAATAAGTATAATTATTATAGTTCTCACGATAATAACTGTATAATATGGGTAGTAATGCATGTTATATTCATAATAATAAACGTAATAAGTATAATTATTATAGTTCTGACGATAATAACTGTATATTATGCGTAATAATGCATGTTATATTGATAATAATAAAAGTAATAAGTATAATTATTATAGTTCTAGCGATATTAACAGTATAATATGGGTACTAATGCAGGTTATATTGATAATAATAAAAGTAATAAGTATAATTATTATAGTTCTAGCGATAATTACAGTATAATGTGGGTAATAATGCATCTTATATTGACGATATTGGGAGTAATAAGTATATTTATTATAATTCTAGCGATAATTACAGTATAATATGGGGATTAATGCATGTTATATTGATAATAATAAAAGTAATAAGTATAATTATTATAGTTCTGGCGATAATAACAGTATAATATGAGTACTAATGCATGTCGTATTGACGATATTGGGAGTAATAAGTATAATTATTATAGTTCTAGCGATAATTACAGTATAATGTGGGTAATTATGCATGTTATATTGATAATATTGGGAGTAATAAGTATAATTATTATAGTTCTAGCGATAATTGCAGTATAATATGGGTATTAACGCATGTTGTATTGATAATAATAAAAGTAATAAGTAAAATTATTATAGTTCTAGCAATAATTACAGTATAATGTGGGTAATAATGCTTGTTATATTGGTGATATTGGGGGTAATAAGTATAATTATTATAATGCTAGCGATAATTACAGTATAATATGGGTACTAATGCATGTTATATTGATAATAATAAAAGTAATAAGTATAATTATTATAGTTCTAGCGATAATTACAGTATAATGTGGGTAATAATGCATGTTATATTGACGATATGGGAGTAATAAGTATATTTATTATAATTCTAGCGATAATTACAGTATAATATGGGGATTAATGCATGTTATATTGATAATAATAAAAGTAATAAGTATAATTATTATAGTTCTAGCGATAATAACTGTATAATGTGGGTAATAATGCATGTTATACTGATAATAATAAAAGTAATAAGTATAATTATTTTCGTTCTAGTGATAATAACAGTATAATATGGGTACTAATGCATGTTATATTGATAATAATAAAAGTAATAAGTATAATTATTATAGTTCTAGCGATAATTACAGTATAATGTGGGTAATAATGCTTGTTATATTGGTAATATTGGGCGTAATAAGTATAATTAGTATAATTCTAGCGATAATTACAGTATAATATGGGTATTAATGCATGTTACATTGATAATAATAAAAGTAATAAGTATAATTATTATAGTTCTAGCGATAATTACAGTATAATGGGGGTAATAATGCTTGTTATATTGGTGATATTGGGGGTAATAAGTATAATTAGTATAATTCTGACGTTAATAACAGTATAATATGGGTACTAATGCATGTTATATTAATAATAATAAAAGTAATAAGTATAATTATTATAGTTCTAGCGATAATTACAGTATAATGTGGGTAATAATGCTTGTTATATTGGTGATATTGGGGGTAATAAGTATAATTAGTATAATTCTGACGATAATTACAGTATAATATGGGTATTAATGCATGTTATATTGATAATAATAAAAGTAATAAGTATAATTATTATAGTTCTAGCGATAATTACAGTATAATGTGGGTAATAATGCATGTTATATTGATAATAATAAAAGTAATAAGTATAATTATTATAGTTCTAGCGATAATTACAGTATAATGTGGGTAATAATGCATGTTATATTGACGATATGGGAGTAATAAGTATATTTATTATAATTCTAGCGATAATTACAGTATAATATGGGGATTAATGCATGTTATATTGATAATAATAAAAGTAATAAGTATAATTATTATAGTTCTCACGATAATAACTGTATAATATGGGTAGTAATGCATGTTATATTCATAATAATAAACGTAATAAGTATAATTATTATAGTTCTAGCGATATTAACAGTATAATATGGGTACTAATGCAGGTTATATTGATAATAATAAAAGTAATAAGTATAATTATTATAGTTCTAGCGATAATTACAGTATAATGTGGGTAATAATGCTTGTTATATTGGTGATATTGGTGGTAATAAGTATAATTAGTAGATTTCTAGCGATAATTACAGTATAATATGGGTATTAACGCATGTTATATTGATAATAATAAAAGTAATAAGTAAAATTATTATAGTTCTAGCAATAATTACAGTGTAATGTGGGTAATAATGCTTGTTATATTGGTGATATTGGGGGTAATAAGTATAATTATTATAATGCTAGCGATAATTACAGTATAATATGGGTACTAATGCATGTTATATTGATAATAATAAAAGTAATAAGTATAATTATTATAGTTCTAGCGATAATTACAGTATAATGTGGGTAATAATGCATGTTATATTGACGATATGGGAGTAATAAGTATATTTATTATAATTCTAGCGATAATTACAGTATAATATGGGGATTAATGCATGTTATATTGATAATAATAAAAGTAATAAGTATAATTATTATAGTTCTAGCGATAATAACTGTATAATGTGGGTAATAATGCATGTTATACTGATAATAATAAAAGTAATAAGTATAATTATTATCGTTCTAGTGATAATAACAGTATAATATGGGTACTAATGCATGTTATATTGATAATAATAAAAGTAATAAGTATAATTATTATAGTTCTAGCGATAATTACAGTATAATGTGGGTAATAATGCTTGTTATATTGGTAATATTGGGCGTAATAAGTATAATTAGTATAATTCTAGCGATAATTACAGTATAATATGGGTATTAATGCATGTTACATTGATAATAATAAAAGTAATAAGTATAATTATTATAGTTCTAGCGATATTAACAGTATAATATGGGTACTAATGCAGGTTATATTGATAATAATAAAAGTAATAAGTATAATTATTATAGTTCTAGCGATAATTACAGTATAATGTGGGTAATAATGCTTGTTATATTGGTGATATTGGGGGTAATAAGTATAATTAGTAGAATTCTAGCGATAATTACAGTATAATATGGGTATTAACGCATGTTATATTGATAATAATAAAAGTAATAAGTAAAATTATAATAGTTCTAGCGATAATTACAGTATAATGTGGGTAATAATGCTTGTTATATTGGTGATATTGGGGGTAATAAGTATAATTATTATAATGCTAGCGATAATTACAGTATAATATGGGTACTAATGCATGTTATATTGATAATAATAAAAGTAATAAGTATAATTATTATAGTTCTAGCGATAATTACAGTATAATGTGGGTAATAACGCATGTTATATTGACGATATTGGGAGTAATAAGTATATTTATTATAATTCTAGCGATAATTACAGTATAATATGGGGATTAATGCATGTTATATTGATAATAATAAAAGTAATAAGTATAATTATTATAGTTCCAACGATAATAACTGTATAATATGGGTAATAATGCATGTTATATTGATAATAATAAAAGTAATATGTATAATTATTATAGTTCTGACGATAATAACTGTATAATGTGGGTAATAATGCATGTTATATTGATAATAATAAAAGTAATAAGTATAATTATTATAGTTCTAGCGATAATTACAGTATAATGTGGGTAATAATGCATTTATATTGATAATAATATAAGTAATAAGTATAAGTATTATAGTTCTCACGATAATAACTGTATAATGTGGGTAGTAATGCATGTTATATTGATAATAATAAACGTAATAAGTATAATTATTATAGTTCTGACGATAATAACTGTATAATATGCGTAATAATGCATGTTATATTGATAATAATAAAAGTAATAAGTATAATTATTATAGTTCTAGCGATAATAACTGTATAATGTGGGTAATAATGCATGTTAGACTGATAATAATAAAAGTAATAAGTATAATTATTATATTTCTAGCGATAATTACAGTATAATGTGGGTAATAATGCATGTTATATTGATAATAATAAAAGTAATAAGTATAATTATTATAGTTCTAGCGATAATTACAGTATAATGTGGGTAATAATGCATGTTATATTGATAATAATAAAAGTAATAAGTATAATTATTATAGTTCTCACGATAATAACTGTATAATATGGGTAGTAATGCATGTTATATTGATAGTAATAAACGTAATATGTATAATTATTATAGTTCTGACGATAATAGCTGTATAATATGCGTAATAATGCATGTTATATTGATAATAATGAAAGTAATAAGTACAATTATTATAGTTCTAGCGATAATTACAGTATAATGTGGGTAAAAATGCATGTTATATTGGTAATATTGGGGGTAATAAGCATCATTATTATAGTTCTAGCGATAATGACAGTATAATGTGGGTAATAATGCATGTTATATTGATAATAATAAAAGTAATAAGTATAATTATTATAGTTCTAGCGATAATTACAGTATAATGTGGGTAATAATGCATGTTATATAGATAATAATAAAAGTAATAAGTATAATAATTATAGTTCTCACGATAATAACTGTATAATATGGGTAGTAATGCATGTTATATTGATAATAATAAACGTAATAAGTATAATTATTATAGTTCTGACGATAATAACTGTATAATATGCGTAATAATGCATGTTATATTGATAATAATAAAAGTAATAAGTATAATTATTATAGTTCTAGCGATAATTACAGTATAATGTGGGTAATAATGCATGTTATATTGATAATAATAAAAGTAATAAGTATAATTATTATAGTTCTAGCGATAATTACAGTATAATGTGGGTAATAATGCATGTTATATTGATAATAATAAAAGTAATAAGTATAATTATTATAGTTCTAGCGATAATTACAGTATAATGTGGGTAATAATGCATGTTATGTTGATAATAATAAAAGTAATAAGTATAATTATTATAGTTCTCACGATAATAACTGTATAATATGGGTAGTAATGCATGTTATATTCATAATAATAAACGTAATAAGTATAATTATTATAGTTCTGACGATAATAACTGTATAATATGCGTAATAATGCATGTTATATTGATAATAATAAAAGTAATAAGTATAATTATTATAGTTCTAGCGATATTAACAGTATAATATGGGTACTAATGCAGGTTATATTGATAATAATAAAAGTAATAAGTATAATTATTATAGTTCTAGCGATAATTACAGTATAATGTGGGTAATAATGCATCTTATATTGACGATATTGGGAGTAATAAGTATATTTATTATAATTCTAGCGATAATTACAGTATAATATGGGGATTAATGCATGTTATATTGATAATAATAAAAGTAATAAGTATAATTATTATAGTTCTGGCGATAATAACAGTATAATATGAGTACTAATGCATGTCGTATTGACGATATTGGGAGTAATAAGTATAATTATTATATTTCTAGCGATAATTACAGTATAATGTGGGTAATTATGCATGTTATATTGATAATATTGGGAGTAATAAGTATAATTATTATAGTTCTAGCGATAATTGCAGTATAATATGGGTATTAACGCATGTTATATTGATAATAATAAAAGTAATAAGCAAATTATTATAGTTCTAGCAATAATTACAGTATAATGTGGGTAATAATGCTTGTTATATTGGTGATATTGGGGGTAATAAGTATAATTATTATAATGCTAGCGATAATTACAGTATAATATGGGTACTAATGCATGTTATATTGATAATAATAAAAGTAATAAGTATAATTATTATAGTTCTAGCGATAATTACAGTATAATGTGGGTAATAATGCATGTTATATTGACGATATGGGAGTAATAAGTATATTTATTATAATTCTAGCGATAATTACAGTATAATATGGGGATTAATGCATGTTATATTGATAATAATAAAAGTAATAAGTATAATTATTATAGTTCTAGCGATAATAACTGTATAATGTGGGTAATAATGCATGTTATACTGATAATAATAAAAGTAATAAGTATAATTATTTTCGTTCTAGTGATAATAACAGTATAATATGGGTACTAATGCATGTTATATTGATAATAATAAAAGTAATAAGTATAATTATTATAGTTCTAGCGATAATTACAGTATAATGTGGGTAATAATGCTTGTTATATTGGTAATATTGGGCGTAATAAGTATAATTAGTATAATTCTAGCGATAATTACAGTATAATATGGGTATTAATGCATGTTACATTCATAATAATAAAAGTAATAAGTATAATTATTATAGTTCTAGCGATAATTACAGTATAATGGGGGTAATAATGCTTGTTATATTGGTGATATTGGGGGTAATAAGTATAATTAGTATAATTCTGACGTTAATAACAGTATAATATGGGTACTAATGCATGTTATATTAATAATAATAAAAGTAATAAGTATAATTATTATAGTTCTAGCGATAATTACAGTATAATGTGGGTAATAATGCTTGTTATATTGGTGATATTGGGGGTAATAAGTATAATTAGTATAATTCTGACGATAATTACAGTATAATATGGGTATTAATGCATGTTATATTGATAATAATAAAAGTAATAAGTATAATTATTATAGTTCTAGCGATAATTACAGTATAATGTGGGTAATAATGCATGTTATATTGATAATAATAAAAGTAATAAGTATAATTATTATAGTTCTAGCGATAATTACAGTATAATGTGGGTAATAATGCATGTTATATTGATAATAATAAAAGTAATAAGTATAATTATTATAGTTCTCACGATAATAACTGTATAATATGGGTAGTAATGCATGTTATATTGATAATAATAAACGTAATAAGTATAATTATTATAGTTCTGACGATAATAACTGTATAATATGCGTAATAATGCATGTTATATTGATAATAATGAAAGTAATAAGTACAATTATTATAGTTCTAGCGATAATTACAGTATAATGTGGGTAATAATGCATGTTATATTGGTAATATTGGGGGTAATAAGCATAATTATTATAGTTCTAGCGATAATGACAGTATAATGTGGGTAATAATGCATGTTATATTGATAATAATAAAAGTAATAAGTATAATTATTATAGTTCTAGCGATAACTACAGTATAATGTGGGTAATAATGCATGTTATATTGATAATAATAAAAGTAATAAGTATAATTATTATAGTTCTCACGATAATAACTGTATAGTATGGGTAGTAATGCATGTTATATTGATAATAATAAACGTAATAAGTATAATTATTATAGTTCTAGCGATAATTACAGTATAATGTGGGTAATAATGCATGTTATATTGATAATAATAAAAGTAATAAGTATAATTATTATAGTTCTAGCGATAATTACAGTATAATGTGGGTAATAATGCATGTTATATTGATAATAATAAAAGTAATAAGTATAATTATTATAGTTCTAGCGATAATTACAGTATAATGTGGGTAATAATGCATGTTATGTTGATAATAATAAAAGTAATAAGTATAATTATTATAGTTCTCACGATAATAACTGTATAATATGGGTAGTAATGCATGTTATATTCATAATAATAAACGTAATAAGTATAATTATTATAGTTCTGACGATAATAACTGTATATTATGCGTAATAATGCATGTTATATTGATAATAATAAAAGTAATAAGTATAATTATTATAGTTCTAGCGATATTAACAGTATAATATGGGTACTAATGCAGGTTATATTGATAATAATAAAAGTAATAAGTATAATTATTATAGTTCTAGCGATAATTACAGTATAATGTGGGTAATAATGCTTGTTATATTGGTGATATTGGGGGTAATAAGTATAATTAGTAGAATTCTAGCGATAATTACAGTATAATATGGGCATTAACGCATGTTATATTGATAATAATAAAAGTAATAAGTAAAATTATTATAGTTCTAGCGATAATTACAGTATAATGTGGGTAATAATGCATGTTATGTTGATAATGATAAAAGTAATAAGTATAATTATTATAGTTCTCACGATAATAACTGTATAATATGGGTAGTAATGCATGTTATATTCATAATAATAAACGTAATAAGTATAATTATTATAGTTCTGACGATAATAACTGTATATTATGCGTAATAATGCATGTTATATTGATAATAATAAAAGTAATAAGTATAATTATTATAGTTCTAGCGATATTAACAGTATAATATGGGTACTAATGCAGGTTATATTGATAATAATAAAAGTAATAAGTATAATTATTATAGTTCTAGCGATAATTACAGTATAATGTGGGTAATAATGCTTGTTATATTGGTGATATTGGGGGTAATAAGTATAATTATTATAATGCTAGCGATAATTACAGTATAATATGGGTACTAATGCATGTTATATTGATAATAATAAAAGTAATAAGTATAATTATTATAGTTCTAGCGATAATTACAGTATAATGTGGGTAATAATGCATCTTATATTGACGATATTGGGAGTAGTAAGTATATTTATTATAATTCTAGCGATAATTACAGTATAATATGGGGATTAATGCATGTTATATTGATAATAATAAAAGTAATAAGTATAATTATTATAGTTCTGGCGATAATAACAGTATAATATGAGTACTAATGCATGTCGTATTGACGATATTGGGAGTAATAAGTATAATTATTATAGTTCTAGCGATAATTACAGTATAATGTGGGTAATAATGCATGTTATATTGATAATAATAAAAGTAATAAGTATAATTATTATAGTTCTAGCGATAATTACAGTATAATGTGGGTAATAATGCATGTTATATTGATAATAATAAAAGTAATAAGTATAATTATTATAGTTCTAGCGATAATTACAGTATAAAGTGGGTAATAATGCATGTTACATTGATAATAATAAAAGTAATAGGTATAATTATTATAATTCTAGCGATAATAACAGTATAATATGGGTAATAATGCATGTTATATTAATAATAATAAAAGTAATAAGTAAAATTATTATAGTTCTCACTATAATAACTATATAATATGGGTAGTAATGCATGTTATATTGATAATAATAAACGTAATAAGTATAATTATTATAGTTCTAGCGATATTAACAGTATAATATGGGTACTAATGCAGGTTATATTGATAGTAATAAAAGTAATAAGTATTATTATTATAGTTCTAGCGATAATTACAGTATAATGTGGGTAATAATGCTTGTTATATTGGTAATATTGGGGGTAATAAGTATAATTAGTAGAATTCTAGCGATAATTACAGTATAATATGGGTATTAATGCATGTTATATTGATAATAATAAAAGTAATAAGTAAAATTATTATAGTTCTAGCGATAATTACAGTATAATGTGGGTCATAATGCATGTTATATTGATAATAATAAAAGTAATAAGTATAATTATTATAGTTCTAGCGATAATTACAGTATAATGTGGGTAATAATGCATGTTATATTGATAATAATAAAAGTAATAAGTATAATTATTATAGTTCTCACGATAATAACTGTATAATATGGGTAGTAATGCATGTTATATTGATAATAATAAACGTAATAAGTATAATTATTATAGTTCTGACGATAATAACTGTATAATATGCGTAATAATGCATGTTATATTGATAATAATGAAAGTAATAAGTACAATTATTATAGTTCTAGCGATAATTACAGTATAATGTGGGTAATAATGCATGTTATATTGGTAATATTGGGGGTAATAAGCATAATTATTATAGTTCTAGCGATAATGACAGTATAATGTGGGTAATAATGCATGTTATATTGATAATAATAAAAGTAATAAGTATAATTATTATAGTTCTAGCGATAATTACAGTATAATGTGGGTAATAATGCATGTTATATTGATAATAATAAAAGTAATAAGTATAATTATTATAGTTCTCACGATAATAACTGTATAGTATGGGTAGTAATGCATGTTATATTGATAATAATAAACGTAATAAGTATAATTATTATAGTTCTAGCGATAATTACAGTATAATGTGGGTAATAATGCATGTTATATTGATAATAATAAAAGTAATAAGTATAATTATTATAGTTCTCACGATAATAACTGTATAGTATGGGTAGTAATGCATGTTATATTGATAATAATAAACGTAATAAGTATAATTATTATAGTTCTGACGATAATAACTGTATAATATGCGTAATAATGCATGTTATATTGATAATAATAAAAGTAATAAGTATAATTATTATAGTTCTAGCGATAATTACAGTATAATGTGGGTAATAATGCATGTTATATTGATAATAATAAAAGTAATAAGTATAATTATTATAGTTCTAGCGATAATTACAGTATAATGTGGGTAATAATGCATGTTATATTGATAATAATAAAAGTAATAAGTATAATTATTATAGTTCTAGCGATAATTACAGTATAATGTGGGTAATAATGCATGTTATGTTGATAATAATAAAAGTAATAAGTATAATTATTATAGTTCTCACGATAATAACTGTATAATATGGGTAGTAATGCATGTTATATTCATAATAATAAATGTAATAAGTATAATTATTATAGTTCTGACGATAATAACTGTATATTATGCGTAATAATGCATGTTATATTGATAATAATAAAAGTAATAAGTATAATTATTATAGTTCTAGCGATATTAACAGTATAATATGGGTACTAATGCAGGTTATATTGATAATAATAAAAGTAATAAGTATAATTATTATAGTTCTAGCGATAATTACAGTATAATGTGGGTAATAATGCTTGTTATATTGGTGATATTGGGGGTAATAAGTATAATTAGTAGAATTCTAGCGATAATTACAGTATAATATGGGTATTAACGCATGTTATATTGATAATAATAAAAGTAATAAGTAAAATTATTATAGTTCTAGCGATAATTACAGTATAATGTGGGTAATAATGCATGTTATGTTGATAATAATAAAAGTAATAAGTATAATTATTATAGTTCTCCCGATAATAACTGTATAATATGGGTAGTAATGCATGTTATATTCATAATAATAAACGTAATAAGTATAATTATTATAGTTCTGACGATAATAACTGTATATTATGCGTAATAATGCATGTTATATTGATAATAATAAAAGTAATAAGTATAATTATTATAGTTCTAGCGATATTAACAGTATAATATGGGTACTAATGCAGGTTATATTGATAATAATAAAAGTAATAAGTATAATTATTATAGTTCTAGCGATAATTACAGTATAATGTGGGTAATAATGCTTGTTATATTGGTGATATTGGGGGTAATAAGTATAATTATTATAATGCTAGCGATAATTACAGTATAATATGGGTACTAATGCATGTTATATTGATAATAATAAAAGTAATAAGTATAATTATTATAGTTCTAGCGATAATTACAGTATAATGTGGGTAATAATGCATCTTATATTGACGATATTGGGAGTAATAAGTATATTTATTATAATTCTAGCGATAATTACAGTATAATATGGGGATTAATGCATGTTATATTGATAATAATAAAAGTAATAAGTATAATTATTATAGTTCTGGCGATAATAACAGTATAATATGAGTACTAATGCATGTCGTATTGACGATATTGGGAGTAATAAGTATAATTATTATAGTTCTAGCGATAATTACAGTATAATGTGGGTAATAATGCATGTTATATTGATAATAATAAAAGTAATAAGTATAATTATTATAGTTCTAGCGATAATTACAGTATAATGTGGGTAATAATGCTTGTTATATTGGTGATATTGGGGGTAATAAGTATAATTAGTATAATTCTGACGATAATTACAGTATAATATGGGTATTAATGCATGTTATATTGATAATAATAAAAGTAATAAGTATAATTATTATAGTTCTAGCGATAATTACAGTATAATGTGGGTAATAATGCATGTTATATTGATAATAATAAAAGTAATAAGTATAATTATTATAGTTCTAGCGATAATTACAGTATAAAGTGGGTAATAATGCATGCTACATTGATAATAATAAAAGTAATAGGTATAATTATTATAATTCTAGCGATAATAACAGTATAATATGGGTAATAATGCATGTTATATTAATAATAATAAAAGTAATAAGTAAAATTATTATAGTTCTCCCGATAATAACTGTATAATATGGGTAGTAATGCATGTTATATTGATAATAATAAACGTAATAAGTATAATTATTATAGTTCTAGCGATATTAACAGTATAATATGGGTACTAATGCAGGTTATATTGATAGTAATAAAAGTAATAAGTATTATTATTATAGTTCTAGCGATAATTACAGTATAATGTGGGTAATAATGCATGTTATATTGGTAATATTGGGGGTAATAAGCATAATTATTATAGTTCTAGCTATAATGACAGTATAATGTGGGTAATAATGCATGTTATATTGATAATAATAAAAGTAATAAGTATAATTATTATAGTTCTAGCGATAATTACAGTATAATGTGGGTAATAATGCATGTTATATTGATAATAATAAAAGTAATAAGTATAATTATTATAGTTCTCACGATAATAACTGTATAGTATGGGTAGTAATGCATGTTATATTGATAATAATAAACGTAATAAGTATAATTATTATAGTTCTGACGATAATAACTGTATAATATGCGTAATAATGCATGTTATATTGATAATAATAAAAGTAATAAGTATAATTATTATAGTTCTAGCGATAATTACAGTATAATGTGGGTAATAATGCATGTTATATTGATAATAATAAAAGTAATAAGTATAATTATTATAGTTCTAGCGATAATTACAGTATAATGTGGGTAATAATGCATGTTATATTGATAATAATAAAAGTAATAAGTATAATTATTATAGTTCTAGCGATAATTACAGTATAATGTGGGTAATAATGCATGTTATGTTGATAATAATAAAAGTAATAAGTATAATTATTATAGTTCTCACGATAATAACTGTATAATATGGGTAGTAATGCATGTTATATTCATAATAATAAACGTAATAAGTATAATTATTATAGTTCTGACGATAATAACTGTATATTATGCGTAATAATGCATGTTATATTGATAATAATAAAAGTAATAAGTATAATTATTATAGTTCTAGCGATATTAACAGTATAATATGGGTACTAATGCAGGTTATATTGATAATAATAAAAGTAATAAGTATAATTATTATAGTTCTAGCGATAATTACAGTATAATGTGGGTAATAATGCTTGTTATATTGGTGATATTGGGGGTAATAAGTATAATTAGTAGAATTCTAGCGATAATTACAGTATAATATGGGTATTAACGCATGTTATATTGATAATAATAAAAGTAATAAGTAAAATTATTATAGTTCTAGCGATAATTACAGTATAATGTGGGTAATAATGCATGTTATGTTGATAATAATAAAAGTAATAAGTATAATTATTATAGTTCTCACGATAATAACTGTATAATATGGGTAGTAATGCATGTTATATTCATAATAATAAACGTAATAAGTATAATTATTATAGTTCTGACGATAATAACTGTATATTATGCGTAATAATGCATGTTATATTGATAATAATAAAAGTAATAAGTATAATTATTATAGTTCTAGCGATATTAACAGTATAATATGGGTACTAATGCAGGTTATATTGATAATAATAAAAGTAATAAGTATAATTATTATAGTTCTAGCGATAATTACAGTATAATGTGGGTAATAATGCTTGTTATATTGGTGATATTGGGGGTAATAAGTATAATTATTATAATGCTAGCGATAATTACAGTATAATATGGGTACTAATGCATGTTATATTGATAATAATAAAAGTAATAAGTATAATTATTATAGTTCTAGCGATAATTACAGTATAATGTGGGTAATAATGCATCTTATATTGACGATATTGGGAGTAATAAGTATATTTATTATAATTCTAGCGATAATTACAGTATAATATGGGGATTAATGCATGTTATATTGATAATAATAAAAGTAATAAGTATAATTATTATAGTTCTGGCGATAATAACAGTATAATATGAGTACTAATGCATGTCGTATTGACGATATTGGGAGTAATAAGTATAATTATTATAGTTCTAGCGATAATTACAGTATAATGTGGGTAATAATGCATGTTATATTGATAATAATAAAAGTAATAAGTATAATTATTATAGTTCTAGCGATAATAATTGTATAATGTGGGTAATAATGCATGTTATACTGATAATAATAAAAGTAATAAGTATAATTATTATAGGTCTAGTGATAATAACAGTATAATATGGGTACCAATGCATGTTATATTGATAATAATAAAAGTAATAAGTATAATTATTATAGTTCTAGCGATAATTACAGTATAATGTGGGTAATAATGCTTGTTATATTGGTAATATTGGGGGTAATAAGTATAATTAGTATAATTCTAGCGATAATTACAGTATAATATGGGTATTAATGCATGTTGTATTGATAATAATAAAAGTAATAAGTATAATTATTATAGTTCTAGCGATAATTACAGTATAATGTGGGTAATAATGCATGTTATATTGATAATAATAAAAGTAATAAGTATAATTATTATAGTTCTAGCGATAATTACAGTATAATGTGGGTAATAATGCATGTTATATTGATAATAATAAAAGTAATAAGTATAATTATTATAGTTCTAGCGATAATTACAGTATAATGTGGGTAATAATGCATGTTATATTGATAATAATAAAAGTAATAAGTATAATTATTATAGTTCTGACGATAATAACTGTATAATGTGGGTAATAATGCATGTTATATTGATAATAATAAAAGTAATAAGTATAATTATTATAGTTCTCACGATAATAACTGTATAATATGGGTAGTAATGCATGTTATATTCATAATAATAAACGTAATAAGTATAATTATTATAGTTCTGACGATAATAACTGTATATTATGCGTAATAATGCATGTTACATTGGTAATAATAAAAGTAATAAGTATAATTATTATTTTTCTAGCGATAATTACAGTATAATGTGGGTAATAATGCATGTTATATTGATAATAATAAAAGTAATAAGTATTATTATTATAGTTCGAGCGATAATTACAGTATAATATGGGTATTAATGCATGTTATATTGATAATAATAAAAATAATAAGTATAATTATTATAGTTCTCACGATAATATCTGTATAATATGCGTAATAATGCATGTTATATTGATAATAATAAAAGTAATAGGTATAATTATTATAATTCTAGCGATAATTACAGTATAATATGGGTAATAATGCATGTTATATTAATAATAATAAAAGTAATAAGTAAAATTATTATAGTTCTAGCGATAATAACTGTATAATGTGGGTAATAATGCATGTTATACTGATAATAATAAAAGTAATATGTATAATTATTATAGTTCTAGCGATAATAACAGTATAATATGGGAACTAATGCTTGTTATATTGATAATAATAAAAGTAATAAGTATAATTATTATAGTTCTAGCGATAATTACAGTATAATGTGGGTAATAATGCATTTATATTGATAATAATAAAAGTAATAAGTATAAGTATTATAGTTCTCACGATAATAACTGTATAATATGGGTAGTAATGCATGTTATATTGATAATAATAAACGTAATAAGTATAATTATTATAGTTCTAGCGATATTAACAGTATAATATGGGTACTAATGCAGGTTATATTGATAGTAATAAAAGTAATAAGTATTATTATTATAGTTCTAGCGATAATTACAGTATAATGTGGGTAATAATGCTTGTTATATTGGTGATATTGGGGGTAATAAGTATAATTAGTAGAATTCTAGCGATAATTACAGTATAATATGGGTATTAATGCATGTTATATTGATAATAATAAAAGTAATAAGTAAAATTATTATAGTTCTAGCGATAATTACAGTATAATGTGGGTAATAATGCTTGTTATATTGGTGATATTGGGGGTAATAAGTATAATTATTATAATGCTAGCGATAATTACAGTATAATATGGGTACTAATGCATGTTATATTGATAATAATAAAAGTAATAAGTATAATTATTATAGTTCTAGCGATAATTACAGTATAATGTGGGTAATAATGCATGTTATATTGACGATATTGGGAGTGATAAGTATATTTATTATAATTCTAGCGATAATTACAGCATAATATGGGGATTAATGCATGTTATATTGATAATAATAAAAGTAATAAGTATAATTATTATAGTTCTAGCGATAATTACAGTATAATGTGGGTAATAATGCATGTTATATTGATAATAATAAAAGTAATAAGTATAATTATTATAGTTCTAGCGATAATAACTGTATAATGTGGGTAATAATGCATGTTATACTGATAATAATAAAAGTAGTAAGTATAATTATTATAGGTCTAGTGATAATAACAGTATAATATGGGTACCAATGCATGTTATATTGATAATAATAAAAGTAATAAGTATAATTATTATAGTTCTAGCGATAATTACAGTATAATGTGGGTAATAATGCTTGTTATATTGGTAATGTTGGGGGTAATAAGTATAATTAGTATAATTCTAGCGATAATTACAGTATAATATGGGTAATAATGCATGTTATATTGATAATAATAAAAGTAATAAGTATAATTATTATAGTTCTCACGATAATAACTGTATAATATGGGTAGTAATGCATGTTATATTGATAATAATAAACGTAATAAGTATAATTATTATAGTTCTGACGATAATAACTGTATAATATGGGTAATAATGCATGTTATATTGATAATAATAAAAGTAATAAGTATAACTATTATAGTTCTAGCAATAATTACAGTATAATGTGGGTAATAATGCATGTTATGTTGATAATAATAAAAGTAATAAGTATAATTATTATAGTTCTCACGATAATAACTGTATAATATGGGTAGTAATGCATGTTATATTCATAATAATAAACGTAATAAGTATAATTATTATAGTTCTGACGATAATAACTGTATATTATGCGTAATAATGCATGTTACATTGGTAATAATAAAAGTAATAAGAATAATTATTATAGTTCTAGCGATAATTACAGTATAATGTGGGTAATAATGCATGTTATATTGATAATAATAAAAGTAATAAGTATTATTATTATAGTTCGAGCGATAATTACAGTATAATATGGGTATTAATGCATGTTATATTGATAATAATAAAAATAATAAGTATAATTATTATAGTTCTCACGATAATATCTGTATAATATGCGTAATAATGCATGTTATATTGATAATAATAAAAGTAATAGGTATAATTATTATAATTCTAGCGATAATTACAGTATAATATGGGTAATAATGCATGTTATATTGATAATAATAAAAGTAATAAGTATAATTATTATAGTTCTAGCGATAATTACAGTATAATGTGGGTACCAATGCATGTTATATTGATAATAATAAAAGTAATAGGTATAATTATTATAATTCTAGCGATAATTACAGTATAATATGGATAATAATGCACGTTATATTAATAATAATAAAAGTAATAAGTAAAATTATTATAGTTCTAGCGATAATAACTGTATAATGTGGGTAATAATGCATGTTATACTGATAATAATAAACGTAATAAGTATAATTATTATAGTTCTAGCGATAATAACAGTATAATATGGGTATTAATGCATGTTATATTGATAATAATAAAAGTAATAAGTATAATTATTATAGTTCTAGCGATAATAACTGTATAATGTGGGTAATAATGCATGTTATATTGATAATAATAAAAGTAATAAGTATAATTATTATAGTTCTAGCGATAATTACAGTATAATGTGGGTAATAATGCATGTTATATTGATAATAATAAAAGTAATAAGTATAATTATTATAGTTCTAGCGATAATTACAGTATAATGTGGGTACCAATGCATGTTATATTGATAATAATAAAAGTAATAGGTATAATTATTATAATTCTAGCGATAATTACAGTATAATATGGGTAATAATGCACGTTATATTAATAATAATAAAAGTAATAAGTAAAATTATTATAGTTCTAGCGATAATAACTGTATAATGTGGGTAATAATGCATGTTATACTGATAATAATAAACGTAATAAGTATAATTATTATAGTTCTAGCGATAATAACAGTATAATATGGGTATTAATGCATGTTATATTGATAATAATAAAAGTAATAAGTATAATTATTATAGTTCTAGCGATAATTACAGTATAATGTGGGTAATAATGCATGTTATATTGATAATAATAAAAGTAATAAGTATAATTATTATAATTCTAGCGATAATTACAGTATAATATGGATAATAATGCACGTTATATTAATAATAATAAAAGTAATAAGTAAAATTATTATAGTTCTAGCGATAATAACTGTATAATGTGGGTAATAATGCATGTTATACTGATAATAATAAACGTAGTAAGTATAATTATTATAGTTCTAGCGATAATAACAGTATAATATGGGTATTAATGCATGTTATATTGATAATAATAAAAGTAATAAGTATAATTATTATAGTTCTAGCGATAATAACTGTATAATGTGGGTAATAATGCATGTTATATTGATAATAATAAAAGTAATAAGTATAATTATTATAGTTCTAGCGATAATTACAGTATAATGTGGGTAATAATGCATGTTATATTGATAATAATAAAAGTAATAAGTATAATTATTATAGTTCTAGCGATAATTACAGTATAATGTGGGTACCAATGCATGTTATATTGATAATAATAAAAGTAATAGGTATAATTATTATAATTCTAGCGATAATTACAGTATAATATGGGTAATAATGCACGTTATATTAATAATAATAAAAGTAATAAGTAAAATTATTATAGTTCTAGCGATAATAACTGTATAATGTGGGTAATAATGCATGTTATACTGATAATAATAAACGTAATAAGTATAATTATTATAGTTCTAGCGATAATAACAGTATAATATGGGTATTAATGCATGTTATATTGATAATAATAAAAGTAATAAGTATAATTATTATAGTTCTAGCGATAATTACAGTATAATGTGGGTAATAATGCATGTTATATTGATAATAATAAAAGTAATAAGTATAATTATTATAGTTCTAGCGATAATAATTGTATAATGTGGGTAATAATGCATGTTATACTGATAATAATAAAAGTAATAAGTATAATTATTATAGGTCTAGTGATAATAACAGTATAATATGGGTACCAATGCATGTTATATTGATAATAATAAAAGTAATAAGTATAATTATTATAGTTCTAGCGATAATTACAGTATAATGTGGGTAATAATGCTTGTTATATTGGTAATATTGGGGGTAATAAGTATAATTAGTATAATTCTAGCGATAATTACAGTATAATATGGGTATTAATGCATGTTGTATTGATAATAATAAAAGTAATAAGTATAATTATTATAGTTCTAGCGATAATTACAGTATAATGTGGGTAATAATGCATGTTATATTGATAATAATAAAAGTAATAAGTATAATTATTATAGTTCTAGCGATAATTACAGTATAATGTGGGTAATAATGCATGTTATATTGATAATAATAAAAGTAATAAGTATAATTATTATAGTTCTGACGATAATAACTGTATAATGTGGGTAATAATGCATGTTATATTGATAATAATAAAAGTAATAAGTATAATTATTATAGTTCCAGCGATAATTACAGTATAATGTGGGTAATAATGCATTTATATTGATAATAATAAAAGTAATAAGTATAAGTATTATAGTTCTCACGATAATAACTGTATAATATGGGTAGTAATGCATGTTATATTGATAATAATAAACGTAATAAGTATAATTATTATAGTTCTGACGATAATAACTGTATAATATGCGTAATAATGCATGTTATATTGATAATAATAAAAGTAATAAGTATAATTATTATAGTTCTAGCGATAATTACAGTATAATGTGGGTAATAATGCTTGTTATATTGGTAATATTGGGGGTAATAAGTATAATTAGTATAATTCTAGCGATAATTACAGTATAATATGGGTATTAATGCATGTTATATTGATAATAATAAAAGTAATAAGTATAATTATTATAGTTCTTGCGATAATTACAGTATAATGTGGGTAATAATGCATGTTATATTGATAATAATAAAAGTAATAAGTATAATTATTATAGTTCTCACGATAATAACTGTATAATATGGGTAGTAATGCATGTTATATTGATAATAATAAACGTAATAAGTATAATTATTATAGTTCTGACGATAATAACTGTATAATATGCGTAATAATGCATGTTATATTGATAATAATAAAAGTAATAAGTATAACTATTATAGTTCTAGCAATAATTACAGTATAATGTGGGTAATAATGCATGTTATGTTGATAATAATAAAAGTAATAAGTATAATTATTATAGTTCTCACGATAATAACTGTATAATATGGGTAGTAATGCATGTTATATTCATAATAATAAACGTAATAAGTATAATTATTATAGTTCTGACGATAATAACTGTATATTATGCGTAATAATGCATGTTACATTGGTAATAATAAAAGTAATAAGAATAATTATTATAGTTCTAGCGATAATTACAGTATAATATGGGTAATAATGCATGTTATATTGATAATAATAAAAGTAATAAGTATTATTATTATAGTTCGAGCGATAATTACAGTATAATATGGGTATTAATGCATGTTATATTGATAATAATAAAAATAATAAGTATAATTATTATAGTTCTCACGATAATATCTGTATAATATGCGTAATAATGCATGTTATATTGATAATAATAAAAGTAATAGGTATAATTATTATAATTCTAGCGATAATTACAGTATAATATGGGTAATAATGCATGTTATATTAATAATAATAAAAGTAATAAGTAAAATTATTATAGTTCTAGCGATAATAACTGTATAATGTGGGTAATAATGCATGTTATACTGATAATAATAAACGTAATAAGTATAATTATTATAGTTCTAGCGATAATAACAGTATAATATGGGTATTAATGCATGTTATATTGATAATAATAAAAGTAATAAGTATAATTATTATAGTTCTAGCGATAATTACAGTATAATGTGGGTAATAATGCATGTTATATTGATAATAATAAAAGTAATAAGTATAAGTATTATAGTTCTCACGATAATAACTGTATAATATGGGTAGTAATGCATGTTATATTGATAATAATAAACGTAATAAGTATAATTATTATAGTTCTGACGATAATAACTGTATAATATGCGTAATAATGCATGTTGTATTGATAATAATAAAAGTAATAAGTATAATTATTATAGTTCTAGCGATAATAACTGTATAATGTGGGTAATAATGCATGTTATACTGATAATAATAAAAGTAATAAGTATAATTATTATAGTTCTAGTGATAATAACAGTTTAATATGGGTACCAATGCATGTTATATTGATAATAATAAATGTAATAAGTATAATTATTATAGTTCTAGCGATAATTACAGTATAATGTGGGTAATAATGCTTGTTATATTGGTAATATTGGGGGTAATAAGTATAATTAGTATAATTCTAGCGATAATTACAGTATAATATGGGTATTAATGCATGTTATATTGATAATAATAAAAGTAATTAGTATAATTATTATAGTTCTAGCGATAATTACAGTATAATGTGGGTAATAATGCATGTTATATTGATAATAATAAAAGTAATAAGTATAATTATTATAGTTCTCACGATAATAACTGTATAATATGGGTAGTAATGCATGTTATATTGATAATAATAAACGTAATAAGTATAATTATTATAGTTCTGACGATAATAACTGTATAATATGCGTAATAATGCATGTTATATTGATAATAATAAAAGTAATAAGTATAACTATTATAGTTCTAGCAATAATTACAGTATAATGTGGGTAATAATGCATGTTATGTTGATAATAATAAAAGTAATAAGTATAATTATTATAGTTCTCACGATAATAACTGTATAATATGGGTAGTAATGCATGTTATATTCATAATAATAGACGTAATAAGTATAATTATTATAGTTCTGACGATAATAACTGTATATTATGCGTAATAATGCATGTTATATTGATAATAATAAACGTAATAAGTATAATTATTATAGTTCTGACGATAATAACTGTATAATATGCGTAATAATGCATGTTATATTGATAATAATAAAAGTAATAAGTATAACTATTATAGTTCTAGCAATAATTACAGTATAATGTGGGTAATAATGCATGTTATGTTGATAATAATAAAAGTAATAAGTATAATTATTATAGTTCTCACGATAATAACTGTATAATATGGGTAGTAATGCATGTTATATTCATAATAATAAACGTAATAAGTATAATTATTATAGTTCTGACGATAATAACTGTATATTATGCGTAATAATGCATGTTACATTGGTAATAATAAAAGTAATAAGAATAATTATTATAGTTCTAGCGATAATTACAGTATAATATGGGTAATAATGCATGTTATATTGATAATAATAAAAGTAATAAGTATTATTATTATAGTTCGAGCGATAATTACAGTATAATATGGGTATTAATGCATGTTATATTGATAATAATAAAAATAATAAGTATAATTATTATAGTTCTCACGATAATATCTGTATAATATGCGTAATAATGCATGTTATATTGATAATAATAAAAGTAATAGGTATAATTATTATAATTCTAGCGATAATTACAGTATAATATGGGTAATAATGCATGTTATATTAATAATAATAAAAGTAATAAGTAAAATTATTATAGTTCTAGCGATAATAACTGTATAATGTGGGTAATAATGCATGTTATACTGATAATAATAAACGTAATAAGTATAATTATTATAGTTCTAGCGATAATAACAGTATAATATGGGTATTAATGCATGTTATATTGATAATAATAAAAGTAATAAGTATAATTATTATAGTTCTAGCGATAATTACAGTATAATGTGGGTAATAATGCATGTTATATTGATAATAATAAAAGTAATAAGTATAAGTATTATAGTTCTCACGATAATAACTGTATAATATGGGTAGTAATGCATGTTATATTGATAATAATAAACGTAATAAGTATAATTATTATAGTTCTGACGATAATAACTGTATAATATGCGTAATAATGCATGTTGTATTGATAATAATAAAAGTAATAAGTATAATTATTATAGTTCTAGCGATAATAACTGTATAATGTGGGTAATAATGCATGTTATACTGATAATAATAAAAGTAATAAGTATAATTATTATAGTTCTAGTGATAATAACAGTTTAATATGGGTACCAATGCATGTTATATTGATAATAATAAATGTAATAAGTATAATTATTATAGTTCTAGCGATAATTACAGTATAATGTGGGTAATAATGCTTGTTATATTGGTAATATTGGGGGTAATAAGTATAATTAGTATAATTCTAGCGATAATTACAGTATAATATGGGTATTAATGCATGTTATATTGATAATAATAAAAGTAATTAGTATAATTATTATAGTTCTAGCGATAATTACAGTATAATGTGGGTAATAATGCATGTTATATTGATAATAATAAAAGTAATAAGTATAATTATTATAGTTCTCACGATAATAACTGTATAATATGGGTAGTAATGCATGTTATATTGATAATAATAAACGTAATAAGTATAATTATTATAGTTCTGACGATAATAACTGTATAATATGCGTAATAATGCATGTTATATTGATAATAATAAAAGTAATAAGTATAACTATTATAGTTCTAGCAATAATTACAGTATAATGTGGGTAATAATGCATGTTATGTTGATAATAATAAAAGTAATAAGTATAATTATTATAGTTCTCACGATAATAACTGTATAATATGGGTAGTAATGCATGTTATATTCATAATAATAGACGTAATAAGTATAATTATTATAGTTCTGACGATAATAACTGTATATTATGCGTAATAATGCATGTTACATTGGTAATAATAAAAGTAATAAGAATAATTATTATAGTTCTAGCGATAATTACAGTATAATGTGGGTAATAATGCATGTTATATTGATAATAATAAAAGTAATAAGTATTATTATTATAGTTCGAGCGATAATTACAGTATAATATGGGTATTAATGCATGTTATATTGATAATAATAAAAATAATAAGTATAATTATTATAGTTCTCACGATAATATCTGTATAATATGCGTAATAATGCATGTTATATTGATAATAATAAAAGTAATAGGTATAATTATTATAATTCTAGCGATAATTACAGTATAATATGGGTAATAATGCATGTTATATTAATAATAATAAAAGTAATAAGTAAAATTATTATAGTTCTAGCGATAATAACTGTATAATGTGGGTAATAATGCATGTTATACAGATAATAATAAACGTAATAAGTATAATTATTATAGTTCTAGCGATAATAACAGTATAATATGGGTATTAATGCATGTTATATTGATAATAATAAAAGTAATAAGTATAATTATTATAGTTCTAGCGATAATTACAGTATAATGTGGGTAATAATGCATGTTATATTGATAATAATAAAAGTAATAAGTATAAGTATTATAGTTCTCACGATAATAACTGTATAATATGGGTAGTAATGCATGTTATATTGATAATAATAAACGTAATAAGTATAATTATTATAGTTCTGACGATAATAACTGTATAATATGCGTAATAATGCATGTTGTATTGATAATAATAAAAGTAATAAGTATAATTATTATAGTTCTAGCGATAATAACTGTATAATGTGGGTAATAATGCATGTTATACTGATAATAATAAAAGTAATAAGTATAATTATTATAGTTCTAGTGATAATAACAGTTTAATATGGGTACCAATGCATGTTATATTGATAATAATAAATGTAATAAGTATAATTATTATAGTTCTAGCGATAATTACAGTATAATGTGGGTAATAATGCTTGTTATATTGGTAATATTGGGGGTAATAAGTATAATTAGTATAATTCTAGCGATAATTACAGTATAATATGGGTATTAATGCATGTTATATTGATAATAATAAAAGTAATTAGTATAATTATTATAGTTCTAGCGATAATTACAGTATAATGTGGGTAATAATGCATGTTATATTGATAATAATAAAAGTAATAAGTATAATTATTATAGTTCTCACGATAATAACTGTATAATATGGGTAGTAATGCATGTTATATTGATAATAATAAACGTAATAAGTATAATTATTATAGTTCTGACGATAATAACTGTATAATATGCGTAATAATGCATGTTATATTGATAATAATAAAAGTAATAAGTATAACTATTATAGTTCTAGCAATAATTACAGTATAATGTGGGTAATAATGCATGTTATGTTGATAATAATAAAAGTAATAAGTATAATTATTATAGTTCTCACGATAATAACTGTATAATATGGGTAGTAATGCATGTTATATTCATAATAATAGACGTAATAAGTATAATTATTATAGTTCTGACGATAATAACTGTATATTATGCGTAATAATGCATGTTATATTGATAATAATAAACGTAATAAGTATAATTATTATAGTTCTGACGATAATAACTGTATAATATGCGTAATAATGCATGTTATATTGATAATAATAAAAGTAATAAGTATAACTATTATAGTTCTAGCAATAATTACAGTATAATGTGGGTAATAATGCATGTTATGTTGATAATAATAAAAGTAATAAGTATAATTATTATAGTTCTCACGATAATAACTGTATAATATGGGTAGTAATGCATGTTATATTCATAATAATAAACGTAATAAGTATAATTATTATAGTTCTGACGATAATAACTGTATATTATGCGTAATAATGCATGTTACATTGGTAATAATAAAAGTAATAAGAATAATTATTATAGTTCTAGCGATAATTACAGTATAATATGGGTAATAATGCATGTTATATTGATAATAATAAAAGTAATAAGTATTATTATTATAGTTCGAGCGATAATTACAGTATAATATGGGTATTAATGCATGTTATATTGATAATAATAAAAATAATAAGTATAATTATTATAGTTCTCACGATAATATCTGTATAATATGCGTAATAATGCATGTTATATTGATAATAATAAAAGTAATAGGTATAATTATTATAATTCTAGCGATAATTACAGTATAATATGGGTAATAATGCATGTTATATTAATAATAATAAAAGTAATAAGTAAAATTATTATAGTTCTAGCGATAATAACTGTATAATGTGGGTAATAATGCATGTTATACTGATAATAATAAACGTAATAAGTATAATTATTATAGTTCTAGCGATAATAACAGTATAATATGGGTATTAATGCATGTTATATTGATAATAATAAAAGTAATAAGTATAATTATTATAGTTCTAGCGATAATTACAGTATAATGTGGGTAATAATGCATGTTATATTGATAATAATAAAAGTAATAAGTATAAGTATTATAGTTCTCACGATAATAACTGTATAATATGGGTAGTAATGCATGTTATATTGATAATAATAAACGTAATAAGTATAATTATTATAGTTCTGACGATAATAACTGTATAATATGCGTAATAATGCATGTTGTATTGATAATAATAAAAGTAATAAGTATAATTATTATAGTTCTAGCGATAATAACTGTATAATGTGGGTAATAATGCATGTTATACTGATAATAATAAAAGTAATAAGTATAATTATTATAGTTCTAGTGATAATAACAGTTTAATATGGGTACCAATGCATGTTATATTGATAATAATAAATGTAATAAGTATAATTATTATAGTTCTAGCGATAATTACAGTATAATGTGGGTAATAATGCTTGTTATATTGGTAATATTGGGGGTAATAAGTATAATTAGTATAATTCTAGCGATAATTACAGTATAATATGGGTATTAATGCATGTTATATTGATAATAATAAAAGTAATTAGTATAATTATTATAGTTCTAGCGATAATTACAGTATAATGTGGGTAATAATGCATGTTATATTGATAATAATAAAAGTAATAAGTATAATTATTATAGTTCTCACGATAATAACTGTATAATATGGGTAGTAATGCATGTTATATTGATAATAATAAACGTAATAAGTATAATTATTATAGTTCTGACGATAATAACTGTATAATATGCGTAATAATGCATGTTATATTGATAATAATAAAAGTAATAAGTATAACTATTATAGTTCTAGCAATAATTACAGTATAATGTGGGTAATAATGCATGTTATGTTGATAATAATAAAAGTAATAAGTATAATTATTATAGTTCTCACGATAATAACTGTATAATATGGGTAGTAATGCATGTTATATTCATAATAATAGACGTAATAAGTATAATTATTATAGTTCTGACGATAATAACTGTATATTATGCGTAATAATGCATGTTACATTGGTAATAATAAAAGTAATAAGAATAATTATTATAGTTCTAGCGATAATTACAGTATAATGTGGGTAATAATGCATGTTATATTGATAATAATAAAAGTAATAAGTATTATTATTATAGTTCGAGCGATAATTACAGTATAATATGGGTATTAATGCATGTTATATTGATAATAATAAAAATAATAAGTATAATTATTATAGTTCTCACGATAATATCTGTATAATATGCGTAATAATGCATGTTATATTGATAATAATAAAAGTAATAGGTATAATTATTATAATTCTAGCGATAATTACAGTATAATATGGGTAATAATGCATGTTATATTAATAATAATAAAAGTAATAAGTAAAATTATTATAGTTCTAGCGATAATAACTGTATAATGTGGGTAATAATGCATGTTATACAGATAATAATAAACGTAATAAGTATAATTATTATAGTTCTAGCGATAATAACAGTATAATATGGGTATTAATGCATGTTATATTGATAATAATAAAAGTAATAAGTATAATTATTATAGTTCTAGCGATAATTACAGTATAATGTGGGTAATAATGCATGTTATATTGATAATAATAAAAGTAATAAGTATAAGTATTATAGTTCTCACGATAATAACTGTATAATATGGGTAGTAATGCATGTTATATTGATAATAATAAACGTAATAAGTATAATTATTATAGTTCTGACGATAATAACTGTATAATATGCGTAATAATGCATGTTATATTGATAATAATAAAAGTAATAAGTATAATTATTATAGTTCTAGCGATAATAACTGTATAATGTGGGTAATAATGCATGTTATACTGATAATAATAAAAGTAATAAGTATAATTATTATAGTTCTAGTGATAATAACAGTTTAATATGGGTACCAATGCATGTTATATTGATAATAATAAATGTAATAAGTATAATTATTATAGTTCTAGCGATAATTACAGTATAATGTGGGTAATAATGCTTGTTATATTGGTAATATTGGGGGTAATAAGTATAATTAGTATAATTCTAGCGATAATTACAGTATAATATGGGTATTAATGCATGTTATATTGATAATAATAAAAGTAATTAGTATAATTATTATAGTTCTAGCGATAATTACAGTATAATGTGGGTAATAATGCATGTTATATTGATAATAATAAAAGTAATAAGTATAATTATTATAGTTCTCACGATAATAACTGTATAATATGGGTAGTAATGCATGTTATATTGATAATAATAAACGTAATAAGTATAATTATTATAGTTCTGACGATAATAACTGTATAATATGCGTAATAATGCATGTTATATTGATAATAATAAAAGTAATAAGTATAATTATTATAGTTCTAGCGATAATTACAGTATAATGTGGGTAATAATGCATGTTATATTGATAATAATAAAAGTAATAAGTATAATTATTATAGTTCTAGCGATAATTACCGTATAATGGGGGTAATAATGCATGTTATGTTGATAATAATAAAAGTAATAAGTATAATTATTATAGTTCTCACGATAATAACTGTATAATATGGGTAGTAATGCATGTTATATTGATAATAATAAACGTAATAAGTATAATTATTATAGTTCTGACGATAATAACTGTATAATATGCGTAATAATGCATGTTATATTGATAATAATAAAAGTAATAAGTATAACTATTATAGTTCTAGCAATAATTACAGTATAATGTGGGTAATAATGCATGTTATGTTGATAATAATAAAAGTAATAAGTATAATTATTATAGTTCTCACGATAATAACTGTATAATATGGGTAGTAATGCATGTTATATTCATAATAATAAACGTAATAAGTATAATTATTATAGTTCTGACGATAATAACTGTATATTATGCGTAATAATGCATGTTACATTGGTAATAATAAAAGTAATAAGAATAATTATTATAGTTCTAGCGATAATTACAGTATAATGAGGGTAATAATGCATGTTATATTGATAATAATAAAAGTAATAAGTATTATTATTATAGTTCGAGCGATAATTACAGTATAATATGGGTATTAATGCATGTTATATTGATAATAATAAAAATAATAAGTATAATTATTATAGTTCTCACGATAATATCTGTATAATATGCGTAATAATGCATGTTATATTGATAATAATAAAAGTAATAGGTATAATTATTATAATTCTAGCGATAATTACAGTATAATATGGGTAATAATGCATGTTATATTAATAATAATAAAAGTAATAAGTAAAATTATTATAGTTCTAGCGATAATAACTGTATAATGTGGGTAATAATGCATGTTATACTGATAATAATAAAAGTAATAAGTATAATTATTATAGTTCTAGCGATAATAACAGTATAATATGGGAACTAATGCTTGTTATATTGATAATAATAAAAGTAATAAGTATAATTATTATAGTTCTAGCGATAATTACAGTATAATGTGGGTAATAATGCATTTATATTGATAATAATAAAAGTAATAAGTATAAGTATTATAGTTCTCACGATAATAACTGTATAATATGGGTAGTAATGCATGTTATATTGATAATAATAAACGTAATAAGTATAATTATTATAGTTCTGACGATAATAACTGTATAATATGCGTAATAATGCATGTTATATTGATAATAATAAAAGTAATAAGTATAATTATTATAGTTCTAGCGATAATAACTGTATAATGTGGGTAATAATGCATGTTATACTGATAATAATAAAAGTAATAAGTATAATTATTATAGTTCTAGTGATAATAACAGTATAATATGGGTACCAATGCATGTTATATTGATAATAATAAAAGTAATAAGTATAATTATTATAGTTCTAGCGATAATTACAGTATAATGTGGGTAATAATGCTTGTTATATTGGTAATATTGGGGGTAATAAGTATAATTAGTATAATTCTAGCGATAATTACAGTATAATATGGGTATTAATGCATGTTATATTGATAATAATAAAAGTAATAAGTATAATTATTATAGTTCTAGCGATAATTACAGTATAATGTGGGTAATAATGCATGTTATATTGATAATAATAAAAGTAATAAGTATAATTATTATAGTTCTCACGATAATAACTGTATAATATGGGTAGTAATGCATGTTATATTGATAATAATAAACGTAATAAGTATAATTATTATAGTTCTGACGATAAAAACTGTATAATATGCGTAATAATGCATGTTATATTGATAATAATAAAAGTAATAAGTATAATTATTATAGTTCTAGCGATAATTACAGTATAATGTGGGTAATAATGCATGTTATGTTGATAATAATAAAAGTAATAAGTATAATTATTATAGTTCTCACGATAATAACTGTATAATATGGGTAGTAATGCATGTTATATTCATAATAATAAACGTAATAAGTATAATTATTATAGTTCTGACGATAACAACTGTATATTATGCGTAATAATGCATGTTATATTGATAATAATGAAAGTAATAAGTACAATTATTATAGTTCTAGCGATAATTACAGTATAATATGGGTAATAATGCATGTTATATTGGTAATATTGGGGGTAATAAGCATAATTATTATAGTTCTAGCGATAATTACAGTATAATGTGGGTAATAATGCATGTTATATTGATAATAATAAAAGTAATAAGTATAATTATTATAGTTCTCACGATAATAACTGTATAATATGGGTAGTAATGCATGTTATATTGATAATAATAAACGTAATAAGTATAATTATTATAGTTCTGACGATAATAACTGTATAATATGCGTAATAATGCATGTTATATTGATAATAATAAAAGTAATAAGTATAATTATTATAGTTCTAGCGATAATTACAGTATAATGTGGGTAATAATGCATGTTATATTGATAATAATAAAAGTAATAAGTATAATTATTATAGTTCTAGCGATAATTACCGTATAATGGGGGTAATAATGCATGTTATGTTGATAATAATAAAAGTAATAAGTATAATTATTATAGTTCTCACGATAATAACTGTATAATATGGGTAGTAATGCATGTTATATTGATAATAATAAACGTAATAAGTATAATTATTATAGTTCTGACGATAATAACTGTATAATATGCGTAATAATGCATGTTATATTGATAATAATAAAAGTAATAAGTATAACTATTATAGTTCTAGCAATAATTACAGTATAATGTGGGTAATAATGCATGTTATGTTGATAATAATAAAAGTAATAAGTATAATTATTATAGTTCTCACGATAATAACTGTATAATATGGGTAGTAATGCATGTTATATTCATAATAATAAACGTAATAAGTATAATTATTATAGTTCTGACGATAATAACTGTATATTATGCGTAATAATGCATGTTACATTGGTAATAATAAAAGTAATAAGAATAATTATTATAGTTCTAGCGATAATTACAGTATAATGAGGGTAATAATGCATGTTATATTGATAATAATAAAAGTAATAAGTATTATTATTATAGTTCGAGCGATAATTACAGTATAATATGGGTATTAATGCATGTTATATTGATAATAATAAAAATAATAAGTATAATTATTATAGTTCTCACGATAATATCTGTATAATATGCGTAATAATGCATGTTATATTGATAATAATAAAAGTAATAGGTATAATTATTATAATTCTAGCGATAATTACAGTATAATATGGGTAATAATGCATGTTATATTAATAATAATAAAAGTAATAAGTAAAATTATTATAGTTCTAGCGATAATAACTGTATAATGTGGGTAATAATGCATGTTATACTGATAATAATAAAAGTAATAAGTATAATTATTATAGTTCTAGCGATAATAACAGTATAATATGGGAACTAATGCTTGTTATATTGATAATAATAAAAGTAATAAGTATAATTATTATAGTTCTAGCGATAATTACAGTATAATGTGGGTAATAATGCATTTATATTGATAATAATAAAAGTAATAAGTATAAGTATTATAGTTCTCACGATAATAACTGTATAATATGGGTAGTAATGCATGTTATATTGATAATAATAAACGTAATAAGTATAATTATTATAGTTCTGACGATAATAACTGTATAATATGCGTAATAATGCATGTTATATTGATAATAATAAAAGTAATAAGTATAATTATTATAGTTCTAGCGATAATAACTGTATAATGTGGGTAATAATGCATGTTATACTGATAATAATAAAAGTAATAAGTATAATTATTATAGTTCTAGTGATAATAACAGTATAATATGGGTACCAATGCATGTTATATTGATAATAATAAAAGTAATAAGTATAATTATTATAGTTCTAGCGATAATTACAGTATAATGTGGGTAATAATGCTTGTTATATTGGTAATATTGGGGGTAATAAGTATAATTAGTATAATTCTAGCGATAATTACAGTATAATATGGGTATTAATGCATGTTATATTGATAATAATAAAAGTAATAAGTATAATTATTATAGTTCTAGCGATAATTACAGTATAATGTGGGTAATAATGCATGTTATATTGATAATAATAAAAGTAATAAGTATAATTATTATAGTTCTCACGATAATAACTGTATAATATGGGTAGTAATGCATGTTATATTGATAATAATAAACGTAATAAGTATAATTATTATAGTTCTGACGATAATAACTGTATAATATGCGTAATAATGCATGTTATATTGATAATAATAAAAGTAATAAGTATAATTATTATAGTTCTAGCGATAATTACAGTATAATGTGGGTAATAATGCATGTTATGTTGATAATAATAAAAGTAATAAGTATAATTATTATAGTTCTCACGATAATAACTGTATAATATGGGTAGTAATGCATGTTATATTCATAATAATAAACGTAATAAGTATAATTATTATAGTTCTGACGATAACAACTGTATATTATGCGTAATAATGCATGTTATATTGATAATAATGAAAGTAATAAGTACAATTATTATAGTTCTAGCGATAATTACAGTATAATATGGGTAATAATGCATGTTATATTGGTAATATTGGGGGTAATAAGCATAATTATTATAGTTCTAGCGATAATTACAGTATAATGTGGGTAATAATGCATGTTATATTGATAATAATAAAAGTAATAAGTATAATTATTATAGTTCTCACGATAATAACTGTATAATATGGGTAGTAATGCATGTTATATTGATAATAATAAACGTAATAAGTATAATTATTATAGTTCTGACGATAATAACTGTATAATATGCGTAATAATGCATGTTATATTGATAATAATAAAAGTAATAAGTATAACTATTATAGTTCTAGCAATAATTACAGTATAATGTGGGTAATAATGCATGTTATGTTGATAATAATAAAAGTAATAAGTATAATTATTATAGTTCTCACGATAATAACTGTATAATATGGGTAGTAATGCATGTTATATTCATAATAATAAACGTAATAAGTATAATTATTATAGTTCTGACGATAATAACTGTATATTATGCGTAATAATGCATGTTACATTGATAATAATAAAAGTAATAAGTATAATTATTATAGTTCTAGCGATATTAACAGTATAATATGGGTACTAATGCAGGTTATATTGATAATAATAAAAGTAATAAGTATAATTATTATAGTTCTAGCGATAATTACAGTATAATGTGGGTAATAATGCATCTTATATTGACGATATTGGGAGTAATAAGTATAATTATTATAATTCTAGCGATAATTACAGTATAATGTGGGTAACAATGCATGTTATATTGACGATATTGGGAGTAATAAGTATAATTAGTATAATTCTGACGTTAATAACAGTATAATATGGGTACTAATGCATGTTATATTAATAATAATAAAAGTAATAAGTAAAATTATAATAGTTCTAGCGATAATTACAGTATAATGTGGGTAATAATGCTTGTTATATTGGTGATATTGGGGGTAATAAGTATAATTATTATAATGCTAGCGATAATTACAGTATAATATGGGTACTAATGCATGTTATATTGATAATAATAAAAGTAATAAGTATAATTATTATAGTTCTAGCGATAATTACAGTATAATGTGGGTAACAATGCATGTTATATTGACGATATTGGGAGTAATAAGTATATTTATTATAATTCTAGCGATAATTACAGTATAATATGGGGATTAATGCATGTTATATTGATAATAATAAAAGTAATAAGTATAATTATTATAGTTCCAACGATAATAACTGTATAATATGGGTAATAATGCATGTTATATTGATAATAATAAAAGTAATATGTATAATTGTTATAGTTCTGACGATAATAACTGTATAATGTGGGTAATAATGCATGTTATATTGATAATAATAAAAGTAATAAGTATAATTATTATAGTTCTAGCGATAATTACAGTATAATGTGGGTAATAATGCATTTATATTGATAATAATATAAGTAATAAGTATAAGTATTATAGTTCTCACGATAATAACTGTATAATGTGGGTAGTAATGCATGTTATATTCATAATAATAAACGTAATAAGTATAATTATTTTAGTTCTAGCGATATTAACAGTATAATATGGGTACTAATGCAGGTTATATTGATAATAATAAAAGTAATAAGTATAATTATTATAGTTCTAGCAATAATTACAGTATAATGTGGGTAATAATGCTTGTTATATTGGTGATATTGGGGGTAATAAGTATAATTATTATAATGCTAGCGATAATTACAGTATAATATGGGTACTAATGCATGTTATATTGATAATAATAAAAGTAATAAGTATAATTATTATAGTTCTAGCGATAATTACAGTATAATGTGGATAATAATGCATGTTATATTGACGATATGGGAGTAATAAGTATATTTATTATAATTCTAGCGATAATTACAGTATAATATGGGGATTAATGCATGTTATATTGATAATAATAAAAGTAATAAGTATAATTATTATAGTTCTAGCGATAATAACTGTATAATGTGGGTAATAATGCATGTTATACTGATAATAATAAAAGTAATAAGTATAATTATTATCGTTCTAGTGATAATAACAGTATAATATGGGTACTAATGCATGTTATATAGATAATAATAAAAGTAATAAGTATAATTATTATAGTTCTAGCGATAATTACAGTATAATGTGGGTAATAATGCTTGTTATATTGGTAATATTGGGCGTAATAAGTATAATTAGTATAATTCTAGCGATAATTACAGTATAATATGGGTATTAATGCATGTTACATTGATAATAATAAAAGTAATAAGTATAATTATTATAGTTCTAGCGATAATTACAGTATAATGGGGGTAATAATGCTTGTTATATTGGTGATATTGGGGGTAATAAGTATAATTAGTATAATTCTGACGTTAATAACAGTATAATATGGGTACTAATGCATGTTATATTAATAACAATAAAAGTAATAAGTATAATTATTATAGTTCTAGCGATAATTACAGTATAATGTGGGTAATAATGCTTGTTATATTGGTAATATTGGGCGTAATAAGTATAATTAGTATAATTCTAGCGATAATTACAGTATAATATGGGTATTAATGCATGTTACATTGATAATAATAAAAGTAATAAGTATAATTATTATAGTTCTAGCGATAATTACAGTATAATGGGGGTAATAATGCTTGTTATATTGGTGATATTGGGGGTAATAAGTATAATTAGTATAATTCTGACGTTAATAACAGTATAATATGGGTACTAATGCATGTTATATTAATAACAATAAAAGTAATAAGTATAATTATTATAGTTCTAGCGATAATTACAGTATAATGTGGGTAATAATGCTTGTTATATTGGTGATATTGGGGGTAATAAGTATAATTAGTATAATTCTGACGATAATTACAGTATAATATGGGTATTAATGCATGTTATATTGATAATAATAAAAGTAATAAGTATAATTATTATAGTTCTAGCGATAATTACAGTATAATGTGGGTAATAATGCATGTTATATTGATAATAATAAAAGTAATAAGTATAATTATTATAGTTCTAGCGATAATTACAGTATAATGTGGGTAATAATGCATGTTATATTGATAATAATAAAAGTAATAAGTATAATTATTATATGTCTCACGATAATAACTGTATAATATGGGTAGTAATGCATGTTATATTGATAATAATAAACGTAATAAGTATAATTATTATAGTTCTGACGATAATAACTGTATAATATGCGTAATAATGCATGTTATATTGATAATAATGAAAGTAATAAGTACAATTATTATAGTTCTAGCGATAATTACAGTATAATGTGGGTAATAATGCATGTTATATTGGTAATATTGGGGGTAATAAGCATAATTATTATAGTTCTAGCGATAATGACAGTATAATGTGGGTAATAATGCATGTTATATTGATAATAATAAAAGTAATAAGTATAATTATTATAGTTCTAGCGATAATTACAGTATAATGTGGGTAATAATGCATGTTATATTGATAATAATAAAAGTAATAAGTATAATTATTATAGTTCTCACGATAATAACTGTATAGTATGGGTAGTAATGCATGTTATATTGATAATAATAAACGTAATAAGTATAATTATTATAGTTCTGACGATAATAACTGTATAATATGCGTAATAATGCATGTTATATTGATAATAATAAAAGTAATAAGTATAATAATTATAGTTCTAGCGATAATTACAGTATAATGTGGGTAATAATGCATGTTATATTGATAATAATAAAAGTAATAAGTATAATTATTATAGTTCTAGCGATAATTACAGTATAATGTGGGTAATAATGCTTGTTATATTGGTGATATTGGGGGTAATAAGTATAATTAGTAGAATTCTAGCGATAATTACAGTATAATATGGGTATTAACGCATGTTATATTGATAATAATAAAAGTAATAAGTAAAATTATTATAGTTCTTGCGATAATTACAGTATAATGTGGGTAATAATGCTTGTTATATTGGTGATATTGGGGGTAATAAGTATAATTAGTAGAATTCTAGCGATAATTACAGTATAATGTGGGTAATAATGCATGTTATATTGATAATATTGGGAGTAATAAGTATAATTATTATAGTTCTAGCGATAATCACAGTATAATGTGTATAATAATGCATGTTATATTGACGATATTGGGAGTAATAGGTATAATTATTATAATTCTAGCGATAATTGCAGTATAATATGGGTATTAATGAATGTTATATTGATAACAATAAAAGTAATAAGTATAATTATTATAGTTCTAGCGATAATTACAGTATAATGTGGGTAATAATGCATGTTCTATTGATAATTATAAAAGTAATAAGTATAATTATTATAGTTCTAGCGATAATTACAGTATAATGTGGGTAATAATGCTTGTTATATTGGTGATATTGGGGGTAATAAGTATAATTAGTATAATTCTGACGATAATTACAGTATAATATGGGTATTAATGCATGTTATATTGATAATAATAAAAGTAATAAGTATAATTATTATAGTTCTAGCGATAATTACAGTATAATATGGGTACTAATGCATATTATATTGATAATAATAAAAGTAATAAGTATAATTATTATAGTTCTAGCGATAATTGCAGTATAATGTGGGTAATAATGCATGTTATATTGACGATATTGGGAGTAATAAGTATATTTATTATAATTCTAGCGATAATTACAGTATAATATGGGGATTAATGCATGTTATATTGATAATAATAAAAGTAATAAGTATAATTATTATAGCTCTGACGATAATAACTGTATAATATGGGTAATAATGCATGTTATATTGATAATAATAAAAGTAATATGTATAATTATTATAGTTCTGACGATAATAACTGTATAATGTGTGTAATAATGCATGTTATATTGATAATAATAAAAGTAATAAGTATAATTATTATAGTTCTAGCGATAATTACAGTATAATGTGGGTAATAATGCATTTATATTGATAATAATAAAAGTAATAAGTATAATTATTATAGTTCTGACGATAATAACTGTATAATATGCGTAATAATGCATGTTATATTGATAATAATAAAAGTAATACGTATTATTATTATAGTTCGAGCGATAATTACAGTATAATATGGGTATTAATGCATGTTATATTGATGATAATAAAAGTAATAGGTATAATTATTATAATTCTAGCGATAATTACAGTATAATATGGGTAATAATGCATGTTATATTAATAATAATAAAAGTAATAAGTAAAATTATTATAGTTCTAGCGATAATAACTGTATAATGTGGGTAATAATGCATGTTATACTGATAATAATAAAAGTAATAAGTATAATTATTATAGTTCTAGCGATAATTACAGTATAATGTGGGTAATAATGCATGTTATATTGATAATAATAAAAGTAATAAGTATAATTATTATAGTTCTAGCGATAATTACAGTATAATGTGGGTAATAATGCTTGTTATATTGGTAATATTGGGGGTAATAAGTATAATTAGTATAATTCCAGCGATAATTACAGTATAATATGGGTATTAATGCATGTTGTATTGATAATAATGAAAGTAATAAGTATAATTATTATAGTTCTAGCGATTATTACAGTATAATGTGGGTAATAATGCATGTTATATTGATAATAATAAAAGTAATAAGTATAATTATTATAGTTCTAGCGATAATTACAGTATAATGTGGGTAATAATGCATGTTATATTGATAATAATAAAAGTAATAAGTATAATTATTATAGTTCTGACGATAATAACTGTATAATGTGGGTAATAATGCATGTTATATTGATAATAATAAAAGTAATAAGTATAATTATTATAGTTCTAGCGATAATTACAGTATAATGTGGGTAATAATGCATTTATATTGATAATAATAAAAGTAATAAGTATAAGTATTATAGTTCTCACGATAATAACTGTATAATATGGGTAGTAATGCATGTTACATTGATAATAATAAACGTAATAAGTATAATTATTATAGTTCTGACGATAATAACTGTATAATATGCGTAATAATGCATGTTATATTGATAATAATAAAAGTAATAAGTATAATTATTATAGTTCTAGCGATAATTACAGTATAATGTGGGTAATAATGCTTGTTATATTGGTAATATTGGGGGTAATAAGTATAATTAGTATAATTCTAGCGATAATTACAGTATAATATGGGTATTAATGCATGTTATATTGATAATAATAAAAGTAATAAGTATAATTATTATAGTTCTAGCGATAATTACAGTATAATGTGGGTAATAATGCATGTTATATTGATAATAATAAAAGTAATAAGTATAATTATTATAGTTCTCACGATAATAACTGTATAATATGGGTAGTAATGCATGTTATATTGATAATAATAAACGTAATAAGTATAATTATTATAGTTCTGACGATAATAACTGTATAATATGCGTAATAATGCATGTTATATTGATAATAATAAAAGTAATAAGTATAACTATTATAGTTCTAGCAATAATTACAGTATAATGTGGGTAATAATGCATTTATATTGATAATAATAAAAGTAATAAGTATAAGTATTATAGTTCTCACGATAATAACTGTATAATATGGGTAGTAATGCATGTTATATTGATAATAATAAACGTAATAAGTATAATTATTATAGTTCTGACGATAATAACTGTATAATATGCGTAATAATGCATGTTATATTGATAATAATAAAAGTAATACGTATTATTATTATAGTTCGAGCGATAATTACAGTATAATATGGGTATTAATGCATGTTATATTGATAATAATAAAAGTAATAGGTATAATTATTATAATTCTAGCGATAATTACAGTATAATATGGGTAATAATGCATGTTATATTAATAATAATAAAAGTAATAAGTAAAATTATTATAGTTCTAGCGATAATAACTGTATAATGTGGGTAATAATGCATGTTATACTGATAATAATAAAAGTAATAAGTATAATTATTATAGTTCTAGCGATAATTACAGTATAATGTGGGTAATAATGCATGTTATATTGATAATAATAAAAGTAATAAGTATAATTATTATAGTTCTAGCGATAATTACAGTATAATGTGGGTAATAATGCTTGTTATATTGGTAATATTGGGGGTAATAAGTATAATTAGTATAATTCTAGCGATAATTACAGTATAATATGGGTATTAATGCATGTTGTATTGATAATAATAAAAGTAATAAGTATAATTATTATAGTTCTAGCGATAATTACAGTATAATGTGGGTAATAATGCATGTTATATTGATAATAATAAAAGTAATAAGTATAATTATTATAGTTCTAGCGATAATTACAGTATAATGTGGGTAATAATGCATGTTATATTGATAATAATAAAAGTAATAAGTATAATTATTATAGTTCTGACGATAATAACTGTATAATGTGGGTAATAATGCATGTTATATTGATAATAATAAAAGTAATAAGTATAATTATTATAGTTCTAGCGATAATTACAGTATAATGTGGGTAATAATGCATTTATATTGATAATAATAAAAGTAATAAGTATAAGTATTATAGTTCTCACGATAATAACTGTATAATATGGGTAGTAATGCATGTTATATTGATAATAATAAACGTAATAAGTATAATTATTATAGTTCTGACGATAATAACTGTATAATATGCGTAATAATGCATGTTATATTGATAATAATAAAAGTAATAAGTATAATTATTATAGTTCTAGCGATAATTACAGTATAATGTGGGTAATAATGCTTGTTATATTGGTAATATTGGGGGTAATAAGTATAATTAGTATAATTCTAGCGATAATTACAGTATAATATGGGTATTAATGCATGTTATATTGATAATAATAAAAGTAATAAGTATAATTATTATAGTTCTAGCGATAATTACAGTATAATGTGGGTAATAATGCATGTTATATTGATAATAATAAAAGTAATAAGTATAATTATTATAGTTCTCACGATAATAACTGTATAATATGGGTAGTAATGCATGTTATATTGATAATAATAAACGTAATAAGTATAATTATTATAGTTCTGACGATAATAACTGTATAATATGCGTAATAATGCATGTTATATTGATAATAATAAAAGTAATAAGTATAACTATTATAGTTCTAGCAATAATTACAGTATAATGTGGGTAATAATGCATTTATATTGATAATAATAAAAGTAATAAGTATAAGTATTATAGTTCTCACGATAATAACTGTATAATATGGGTAGTAATGCATGTTATATTGATAATAATAAACGTAATAAGTATAATTATTATAGTTCTGACGATAATAACTGTATAATATGCGTAATAATGCATGTTATATTGATAATAATAAAAGTAATACGTATTATTATTATAGTTCGAGCGATAATTACAGTATAATATGGGTATTAATGCATGTTATATTGATAATAATAAAAGTAATAGGTATAATTATTATAATTCTAGCGATAATTACAGTATAATATGGGTAATAATGCATGTTATATTAATAATAATAAAAGTAATAAGTAAAATTATTATAGTTCTAGCGATAATAACTGTATAATGTGGGTAATAATGCATGTTATATTGATAATAATAAAAGTAATAAGTATAATTATTATAGTTCTCACGATAATAACTGTATAATATGGGTAGTAATGCATGTTATATTCATAATAATAAACGTAATAAGTATAATTATTATAGTTCTGACGATAATAACTGTATATTATGCGTAATAATGCATGTTACATTGATAATAATAAAAGTAATAAGTATAATTATTATAGTTCTAGCGATATTAACAGTATAATATGGGTACTAATGCAGGTTATATTGATAATAATAAAAGTAATAAGTATAATTATTATAGTTCTAGCGATAATTACAGTATAATGTGGGTAATAATGCATCTTATATTGACGATATTGGGAGTAATAAGTATATTTATTATAATTCTAGCGATAATTACAGTATAATATGGGGATTAATGCATGTTATATTGATAATAATAAAAGTAATAAGTATAATTATTATAGTTCTGGCGATAATAACAGTATAATATGAGTACTAATGCATGTCGTATTGACGATATTGGGAGTAATAAGTATAATTATTATAGTTCTAGCGATAATTACAGTATAATGTGGGTAATTATGCATGTTATATTGATAATATTGGGAGTAATAAGTATAATTATTATAGTTCTAGCGATAATTGCAGTATAATGTGTATAATAATGCATGTTATATTGACGATATTGGGAGTAATAAGTATAATTATTATAATTCTAGCGATAATTACAGTATAATGTGGGTAACAATGCATGTTATATTGACGATATTGGGAGTAATAAGTATAATTAGTATAATTCTGACGTTAATAACAGTATAATATGGGTACTAATGCATGTTATATTAATAATAATAAAAGTAATAAGTAAAATTATAATAGTTCTAGCGATAATTACAGTATAATGTGGGTAATAATGCTTGTTATATTGGTGATATTGGGGGTAATAAGTATAATTATTATAATGCTAGCGATAATTACAGTATAATATGGGTACTAATGCATGTTATATTGATAATAATAAAAGTAATAAGTATAATTATTATAGTTCTAGCGATAATTACAGTATAATGTGGGTAACAATGCATGTTATATTGACGATATTGGGAGTAATAAGTATATTTATTATAATTCTAGCGATAATTACAGTATAATATGGGGATTAATGCATGTTATATTGATAATAATAAAAGTAATAAGTATAATTATTATAGTTCCAACGATAATAACTGTATAATATGGGTAATAATGCATGTTATATTGATAATAATAAAAGTAATATGTATAATTGTTATAGTTCTGACGATAATAACTGTATAATGTGGGTAATAATGCATGTTATATTGATAATAATAAAAGTAATAAGTATAATTATTATAGTTCTAGCGATAATTACAGTATAATGTGGGTAATAATGCATTTATATTGATAATAATATAAGTAATAAGTATAAGTATTATAGTTCTCACGATAATAACTGTATAATGTGGGTAGTAATGCATGTTATATTCATAATAATAAACGTAATAAGTATAATTATTTTAGTTCTAGCGATATTAACAGTATAATATGGGTACTAATGCAGGTTATATTGATAATAATAAAAGTAATAAGTATAATTATTATAGTTCTAGCAATAATTACAGTATAATGTGGGTAATAATGCTTGTTATATTGGTGATATTGGGGGTAATAAGTATAATTATTATAATGCTAGCGATAATTACAGTATAATATGGGTACTAATGCATGTTATATTGATAATAATAAAAGTAATAAGTATAATTATTATAGTTCTAGCGATAATTACAGTATAATGTGGATAATAATGCATGTTATATTGACGATATGGGAGTAATAAGTATATTTATTATAATTCTAGCGATAATTACAGTATAATATGGGGATTAATGCATGTTATATTGATAATAATAAAAGTAATAAGTATAATTATTATAGTTCTAGCGATAATAACTGTATAATGTGGGTAATAATGCATGTTATACTGATAATAATAAAAGTAATAAGTATAATTATTATCGTTCTAGTGATAATAACAGTATAATATGGGTACTAATGCATGTTATATTGATAATAATAAAAGTAATAAGTATAATTATTATAGTTCTAGCGATAATTACAGTATAATGTGGGTAATAATGCTTGTTATATTGGTAATATTGGGCGTAATAAGTATAATTAGTATAATTCTAGCGATAATTACAGTATAATATGGGTATTAATGCATGTTACATTGATAATAATAAAAGTAATAAGTATAATTATTATAGTTCTAGCGATAATTACAGTATAATGGGGGTAATAATGCTTGTTATATTGGTGATATTGGGGGTAATAAGTATAATTAGTATAATTCTGACGTTAATAACAGTATAATATGGGTACTAATGCATGTTATATTAATAACAATAAAAGTAATAAGTATAATTATTATAGTTCTAGCGATAATTACAGTATAATGTGGGTAATAATGCTTGTTATATTGGTAATATTGGGCGTAATAAGTATAATTAGTATAATTCTAGCGATAATTACAGTATAATATGGGTATTAATGCATGTTACATTGATAATAATAAAAGTAATAAGTATAATTATTATAGTTCTAGCGATAATTACAGTATAATGGGGGTAATAATGCTTGTTATATTGGTGATATTGGGGGTAATAAGTATAATTAGTATAATTCTGACGTTAATAACAGTATAATATGGGTACTAATGCATGTTATATTAATAACAATAAAAGTAATAAGTATAATTATTATAGTTCTAGCGATAATTACAGTATAATGTGGGTAATAATGCTTGTTATATTGGTGATATTGGGGGTAATAAGTATAATTAGTATAATTCTGACGATAATTACAGTATAATATGGGTATTAATGCATGTTATATTGATAATAATAAAAGTAATAAGTATAATTATTATAGTTCTAGCGATAATTACAGTATAATGTGGGTAATAATGCATGTTATATTGATAATAATAAAAGTAATAAGTATAATTATTATAGTTCTAGCGATAATTACAGTATAATGTGGGTAATAATGCATGTTATATTGATAATAATAAAAGTAATAAGTATAATTATTATAGTTCTCACGATAATAACTGTATAATATGGGTAGTAATGCATGTTATATTGATAATAATAAACGTAATAAGTATAATTATTATAGTTCTGACGATAATAACTGTATAATATGCGTAATAATGCATGTTATATTGATAATAATGAAAGTAATAAGTACAATTATTATAGTTCTAGCGATAATTACAGTATAATGTGGGTAATAATGCATGTTATATTGGTAATATTGGGGGTAATAAGCATAATTATTATAGTTCTAGCGATAATGACAGTATAATGTGGGTAATAATGCATGTTATATTGATAATAATAAAAGTAATAAGTATAATTATTATAGTTCTAGCGATAATTACAGTATAATGTGGGTAATAATGCATGTTATATTGATAATAATAAAAGTAATAAGTATAATTATTATAGTTCTCACGATAATAACTGTATAGTATGGGTAGTAATGCATGTTATATTGATAATAATAAACGTAATAAGTATAATTATTATAGTTCTGACGATAATAACTGTATAATATGCGTAATAATGCATGTTATATTGATAATAATAAAAGTAATAAGTATAATAATTATAGTTCTAGCGATAATTACAGTATAATGTGGGTAATAATGCATGTTATATTGATAATAATAAAAGTAATAAGTATAATTATTATAGTTCTAGCGATAATTACAGTATAATGTGGGTAATAATGCTTGTTATATTGGTGATATTGGGGGTAATAAGTATAATTAGTAGAATTCTAGCGATAATTACAGTATAATATGGGTATTAACGCATGTTATATTGATAATAATAAAAGTAATAAGTAAAATTATTATAGTTCTAGCGATAATTACAGTATAATGTGGGTAATAATGCTTGTTATATTGGTGATATTGGGGGTAATAAGTATAATTATTATAATGCTAGCGATAATTACAGTATAATATGGGTACTAATGCATGTTATATTGATAATAATAAAAGTAATAAGTATAATTATTATAGTTCTAGCGATAATTACAGTATAATGTGGGTAATAATGCATCTTATATTGACGATATTGGGAGTAATAAGTATATTTATTATAATTCTAGCGATAATTACAGTATAATATGGGGATTAATGCATGTTATATTGATAACAATAAAAGTAATAAGTATAATTATTATAGTTCTGGCGATAATAACAGTATAATATGAGTACTAATGCATGTCGTATTGACGACATTGGGAGTAATAAGTATAATTATTATAGTTCTAGCGATAATTACAGTATAATGTGGGTAATAATGCATGTTATATTGATAATAATAAAAGTAATAAGTATAATAATTATAGTTCTAGCGATAATTACAGTATAATGTGGGTAATAATGCTTGTTATATTGGTGATATTGGGGGTAATAAGTATAATTAGTATAATTCTGACGATAATTACAGTATAATATGGGTATTAATGCATGTTATATTGATAATAATAAAAGTAATAAGTATAATTATTATAGTTCTAGCGATAATTACAGTATAATGTGGGTAATAATGCATGTTATATTGATAATAATAAAAGTAATAAGTATAATTATTATAGTTCTAGCGATAATTACAGTATATAGTGGGTAATAATGCATGTTACATTGATAATAATAAAAGTAATAGGTATAATTATTATAATTCTAGCGATAATAACAGTATAATATGGGTAATAATGCATGTTATATTAATAATAATAAAAGTAATAAGTAAAATTATTATAGTTCTCACGATAATAACTGTATAATATGGGTAGTAATGCATGTTATATTGATAATAATAAACGTAATAAGTATAATTATTATAGTTCTAGCGATATTAACAGTATAATATGGGTACTAATGCAGGTTATATTGATAGTAATAAAAGTAATAAGTATTATTATTATAGTTCTAGCGATAATTACAGTATAATGTGGGTAATAATGCTTGTTATATTGGTAATATTGGGGGTAATAAGTATAATTAGTAGAATTCTAGCGATAATTACAGTATAATATGGGTATTAATGCATGTTATATTGATAATAATAAAAGTAATAAGTAAAATTATTATAGTTCTAGCGATAATTACAGTATAATGTGGGTAATAATGCTTGTTATATTGGTGATATTGGGGGTAATAAGTATAATTAGTAGAATTCTAGCGATAATTACAGTATAATGTGGGTAATAATGCATGTTATATTGATAATATTGGGAGTAATAAGTATAATTATTATAGTTCTAGCGATAATCACAGTATAATGTGTATAATAATGCATGTTATATTGACGATATTGGGAGTAATAGGTATAATTATTATAATTCTAGCGATAATTGCAGTATAATATGGGTATTAATGAATGTTATATTGATAACAATAAAAGTAATAAGTATAATTATTATAGTTCTAGCGATAATTACAGTATAATGTGGGTAATAATGCATGTTCTATTGATAATTATAAAAGTAATAAGTATAATTATTATAGTTCTAGCGATAATTACAGTATAATGTGGGTAATAATGCTTGTTATATTGGTGATATTGGGGGTAATAAGTATAATTAGTATAATTCTGACGATAATTACAGTATAATATGGGTATTAATGCATGTTATATTGATAATAATAAAAGTAATAAGTATAATTATTATAGTTCTAGCGATAATTACAGTATAATATGGGTACTAATGCATATTATATTGATAATAATAAAAGTAATAAGTATAATTATTATAGTTCTAGCGATAATTGCAGTATAATGTGGGTAATAATGCATGTTATATTGACGATATTGGGAGTAATAAGTATATTTATTATAATTCTAGCGATAATTACAGTATAATATGGGGATTAATGCATGTTATATTGATAATAATAAAAGTAATAAGTATAATTATTATAGTTCTGACGATAATAACTGTATAATATGGGTAATAATGCATGTTATATTGATAATAATAAAAGTAATATGTATAATTATTATAGTTCTGACGATAATAACTGTATAATGTGTGTAATAATGCATGTTATATTGATAATAATAAAAGTAATAAGTATAATTATTATAGTTCTAGCGATAATTACAGTATAATGTGGGTAATAATGCATTTATATTGATAATAATAAAAGTAATAAGTATAAGTATTATAGTTCTCACGATAATAACTGTATAATATGAGTAGTAATGCATGTTATATTGATAATAATAAACGTAATAAGTATAATTATTATAGTTCTGACGATAATAACTGTATAATATGCGTAATAATGCATGTTATATTGATAATAATAAAAGTAATACGTATTATTATTATAGTTCGAGCGATAATTACAGTATAATATGGGTATTAATGCATGTTATATTGATAATAATAAAAGTAATAGGTATAATTATTATAATTCTAGCGATAATTACAGTATAATATGGGTAATAATGCATGTTATATTAATAATAATAAAAGTAATAAGTAAAATTATTATAGTTCTAGCGATAATAACTGTATAATGTGGGTAATAATGCATGTTATACTGATAATAATAAAAGTAATAAGTATAATTATTATAGTTCTAGCGATAATTACAGTATAATGTGGATAATAATGCATGTTATATTGATAATAATAAAAGTAATAAGTATAATTATTATAGTTCTAGCGATAATTACAGTATAATGTGGGTAATAATGCTTGTTATATTGGTAATATTGGGGGTAATAAGTATAATTAGTATAATTCTAGCGATAATTACAGTATAATATGGGTATTAATGCATGTTGTATTGATAACAATAAAAGTAATAAGTATAATTATTATTGTTCTAGCGATAATTACAGTATAATGTGGGTAATAATGCATGTTATATTGATAATAATAAAAGTAATAAGTATAATTATTATAGTTCTAGCGATAATTACAGTATAATGTGGGTAATAATGCATGTTATATTGATAATAATAAAAGTAATAAGTATAATTATTATAGTTCTGACGATAATAACTGTATAATGTGGGTAATAATGCATGTTATATTGATAATAATAAAAGTAATAAGTATAATTATTATAGTTCTAGCGATAATTACAGTATAATGTGGGTAATAATGCATTTATATTGATAATAATAAAAGTAATAAGTATAAGTATTATAGTTCTCACGATAATAACTGTATAATATGGGTAGTAATGCATGTTATATTGATAATAATAAACGTAATAAGTATAATTATTATAGTTCTGACGATAATAACTGTATAATATGCGTAATAATGCATGTTATATTGATAATAATAAAAGTAATAAGTATAATTATTATAGTTCTAGCGATAATTACAGTATAATGTGGGTAATAATGCTTGTTATATTGGTAATATTGGGGGTAATAAGTATAATTAGTATAATTCTAGCGATAATTACAGTATAATATGGGTATTAATGCATGTTATATTGATAATAATAAAAGTAATAAGTATAATTATTATAGTTCTAGCGATAATTACAGTATAATGTGGGTAATAATGCATGTTATATTGATAATAATAAATGTAATAAGTATAATTATTATAGTTCTCACGATAATAACTGTATAATATGGGTAGTAATGCATGTTATATTGATAATAATAAACGTAATAAGTATAATTATTATAGTTCTGACGATAATAACTGTATAATATGCGTAATAATGCATGTTATATTGATAATAATAAAAGTAATAAGTATAATTATTATAGTTCTAGCGATAATTACAGTATAATGTGGGTAATAATGCATGTTATATTGATAATAATAAAAGTAATAAGTATAATTATTATAGTTCTGACGATAATAACTGTATAATGTGGGTAATAATGCATGTTATATTGATAATAATAAAAGTAATAAGTATAATTATTATAGTTCTCACGATAATAACTGTATAATATGGGTAGTAATGCATGTTATATTCATAATAATAAACGTAATAAGTATAATTATTATAGTTCTGACGATAATAACTGTATATTATGCGTAATAATGCATGTTACATTGATAATAATAAAAGTAATAAGTATAATTATTATAGTTCTAGCGATATTAACAGTATAATATGGGTACTAATGCAGGTTATATTGATAATAATAAAAGTAATAAGTATAATTATTATAGTTCTAGCGATAATTACAGTATAATGTGGGTAATAATGCATCTTATATTGACGATATTGGGAGTAATAAGTATATTTATTATAATTCTAGCGATAATTACAGTATAATATGGGGATTAATGCATGTTATATTGATAATAATAAAAGTAATAAGTATAATTATTATAGTTCTGGCGATAATAACAGTATAATATGAGTACTAATGCATGTCGTATTGACGATATTGGGAGTAATAAGTATAATTATTATAGTTCTAGCGATAATTACAGTATAATGTGGGTAATTATGCATGTTATATTGATAATATTGGGAGTAATAAGTATAATTATTATAGTTCTAGCGATAATTGCAGTATAATGTGTATAATAATGCATGTTATATTGACGATATTGGGAGTAATAAGTATAATTATTATAATTCTAGCGATAATTACAGTATAATGTGGGTAACAATGCATGTTATATTGACGATATTGGGAGTAATAAGTATAATTAGTATAATTCTGACGTTAATAACAGTATAATATGGGTACTAATGCATGTTATATTAATAATAATAAAAGTAATAAGTAAAATTATAATAGTTCTAGCGATAATTACAGTATAATGTGGGTAATAATGCTTGTTATATTGGTGATATTGTGGGTAATAAGTATAATTATTATAATGCTAGCGATAATTACAGTATAATATGGGTACTAATGCATGTTATATTGATAATAATAAAAGTAATAAGTATAATTATTATAGTTCTAGCGATAATTACAGTATAATGTGGGTAACAATGCATGTTATATTGACGATATTGGGAGTAATAAGTATATTTATTATAATTCTAGCGATAATTACAGTATAATATGGGGATTAATGCATGTTATATTGATAATAATAAAAGTAATAAGTATATTTATTATAGTTCCAACGATAATAACTGTATAATATGGGTAATAATGCATGTTATATTGATAATAATAAAAGTAATATGTATAATTGTTATAGTTCTGACGATAATAACTGTATAATGTGGGTAATAATGCATGTTATATTGATAATAATAAAAGTAATAAGTATAATTATTATAGTTCTAGCGATAATTACAGTATAATGTGGGTAATAATGCATTTATATTGATAATAATATAAGTAATAAGTATAAGTATTATAGTTCTCACGATAATAACTGTATAATGTGGGTAGTAATGCATGTTATATTCATAATAATAAACGTAATAAGTATAATTATTTTAGTTCTAGCGATATTAACAGTATAATATGGGTACTAATGCAGGTTATATTGATAATAATAAAAGTAATAAGTATAATTATTATAGTTCTAGCAATAATTACAGTATAATGTGGGTAATAATGCTTGTTATATTGGTGATATTGGGGGTAATAAGTATAATTATTATAATGCTAGCGATAATTACAGTATAATATGGGTACTAATGCATGTTATATTGATAATAATAAAAGTAATAAGTATAATTATTATAGTTCTAGCGATAATTACAGTATAATGTGGATAATAATGCATGTTATATTGACGATATGGGAGTAATAAGTATATTTATTATAATTCTAGCGATAATTACAGTATAATATGGGGATTAATGCATGTTATATTGATAATAATAAAAGTAATAAGTATAATTATTATAGTTCTAGCGATAATAACTGTATAATGTGGGTAATAATGCATGTTATACTGATAATAATAAAAGTAATAAGTATAATTATTATCGTTCTAGTGATAATAACAGTATAATATGGGTACTAATGCATGTTATATTGATAATAATAAAAGTAATAAGTATAATTATTATAGTTCTAGCGATAATTACAGTATAATGTGGGTAATAATGCTTGTTATATTGGTAATATTGGGCGTAATAAGTATAATTAGTATAATTCTAGCGATAATTACAGTATAATATGGGTATTAATGCATGTTACATTGATAATAATAAAAGTAATAAGTATAATTATTATAGTTCTAGCGATAATTACAGTATAATGGGGGTAATAATGCTTGTTATATTGGTGATATTGGGGGTAATAAGTATAATTAGTATAATTCTGACGTTAATAACAGTATAATATGGGTACTAATGCATGTTATATTAATAACAATAAAAGTAATAAGTATAATTATTATAGTTCTAGCGATAATTACAGTATAATGTGGGTAATAATGCTTGTTATATTGGTAATATTGGGCGTAATAAGTATAATTAGTATAATTCTAGCGATAATTACAGTATAATATGGGTATTAATGCATGTTACATTGATAATAATAAAAGTAATAAGTATAATTATTATAGTTCTAGCGATAATTACAGTATAATGGGGGTAATAATGCTTGTTATATTGGTGATATTGGGGGTAATAAGTATAATTAGTATAATTCTGACGTTAATAACAGTATAATATGGGTACTAATGCATGTTATATTAATAACAATAAAAGTAATAAGTATAATTATTATAGTTCTAGCGATAATTACAGTATAATGTGGGTAATAATGCTTGTTATATTGGTGATATTGGGGGTAATAAGTATAATTAGTATAATTCTGACGATAATTACAGTATAATATGGGTATTAATGCATGTTATATTGATAATAATAAAAGTAATAAGTATAATTATTATAGTTCTAGCGATAATTACAGTATAATGTGGGTAATAATGCATGTTATATTGATAACAATAAAAGTAATAAGTATAATTATTATAGTTCTAGCGATAATTACAGTATAATGTGGGTAATAATGCATGTTATATTGATAATAATAAAAGTAATAAGTATAATTATTATAGTTCTCACGATAATAACTGTATAATATGGGTAGTAATGCATGTTATATTGATAATAATAAACGTAATAAGTATAATTATTATAGTTCTGACGATAATAACTGTATAATATGCGTAATAATGCATGTTATATTGATAATAATGAAAGTAATAAGTACAATTGTTATAGTTCTAGCGATAATTACAGTATAATGTGGGTAATAATGCATGTTATATTGGTAATATTGGGGGTAATAAGCATAATTATTATAGTTCTAGCGATAATGACAGTATAATGTGGGTAATAATGCATGTTATATTGATAATAATAAAAGTAATAAGTATAATTATTATAGTTCTAGCGATAATTACAGTATAATGTGGGTAATAATGCATGTTATATTGATAATAATAAAAGTAATAAGTATAATTATTATAGTTCTCACGATAATAACTGTATAGTATGGGTAGTAATGCATGTTATATTGATAATAATAAACGTAATAAGTATAATTATTATAGTTCTGACGATAATAACTGTATAATATGCGTAATAATGCATGTTATATTGATAATAATAAAAGTAATAAGTATAATAATTATAGTTCTAGCGATAATTACAGTATAATGTGGGTAATAATGCATGTTATATTGATAATAATAAAAGTAATAAGTATAATTATTATAGTTCTAGCGATAATTACAGTATAATGTGGGTAATAATGCTTGTTATATTGGTGATATTGGGGGTAATAAGTATAATTAGTAGAATTCTAGCGATAATTACAGTATAATATGGGTATTAACGCATGTTATATTGATAATAATAAAAGTAATAAGTAAAATTATTATAGTTCTAGCGATAATTACAGTATAATGTGGGTAATAATGCTTGTTATATTGGTGATATTGGGGGTAATAAGTATAATTATTATAATGCTAGCGATAATTACAGTATAATATGGGTACTAATGCATGTTATATTGATAATAATAAAAGTAATAAGTATAATTATTATAGTTCTAGCGATAATTACAGTATAATGTGGGTAATAATGCATCTTATATTGACGATATTGGGAGTAATAAGTATATTTATTATAATTCTAGCGATAATTACAGTATAATATGGGGATTAATGCATGTTATATTGATAATAATAAAAGTAATAAGTATAATTATTATAGTTCTGGCGATAATAACAGTATAATATGAGTACTAATGCATGTCGTATTGACGATATTGGGAGTAATAAGTATAATTATTATAGTTCTAGCGATAATTACAGTATAATGTGGGTAATAATGCATGTTATATTGATAATAATAAAAGTAATAAGTATAATAATTATAGTTCTAGCGATAATTACAGTATAATGTGGGTAATAATGCTTGTTATATTGGTGATATTGGGGGTAATAAGTATAATTAGTAGAATTCTAGCGATAATTACAGTATAATGTGGGTAATAATGCATGTTATATTGATAATATTGGGAGTAATAAGTATAATTATTATAGTTCTAGCGATAATCACAGTATAATGTGTATAATAATGCATGTTATATTGACGATATTGGGAGTAATAGGTATAATTATTATAATTCTAGCGATAATTGCAGTATAATATGGGTATTAATGAATGTTATATTGATAACAATAAAAGTAATAAGTATAATTATTATAGTTCTAGCGATAATTACAGTATAATGTGGGTAATAATGCATGTTCTATTGATAATTATAAAAGTAATAAGTATAATTATTATAGTTCTAGCGATAATTACAGTATAATGTGGGTAATAATGCTTGTTATATTGGTGATATTGGGGGTAATAAGTATAATTAGTATAATTCTGACGATAATTACAGTATAATATGGGTATTAATGCATGTTATATTGATAATAATAAAAGTAATAAGTATAATTATTATAGTTCTAGCGATAATTACAGTATAATATGGGTACTAATGCATATTATATTGATAATAATAAAAGTAATAAGTATAATTATTATAGTTCTAGCGATAATTGCAGTATAATGTGGGTAATAATGCATGTTATATTGACGATATTGGGAGTAATAAGTATATTTATTATAATTCTAGCGATAATTACAGTATAATATGGGGATTAATGCATGTTATATTGATAATAATAAAAGTAATAAGTATAATTATTATAGTTCTAGCAATAATTACAGTATAATGTGGGTAATAATGCTTGTTATATTGGTGATATTGGGGGTAATAAGTATAATTATTATAATGCTAGCGATAATTACAGTATAATATGGGTACTAATGCATGTTATATTGATAATAATAAAAGTAATAAGTATAATTATTATAGTTCTAGCGATAATTACAGTATAATGTGGATAATAATGCATGTTATATTGACGATATGGGAGTAATAAGTATATTTATTATAATTCTAGCGATAATTACAGTATAATATGGGGATTAATGCATGTTATATTGATAATAATAAAAGTAATAAGTATAATTATTATAGTTCTAGCGATAATAACTGTATAATGTGGGTAATAATGCATGTTATACTGATAATAATAAAAGTAATAAGTATAATTATTATCGTTCTAGTGATAATAACAGTATAATATGGGTACTAATGCATGTTATATTGATAATAATAAAAGTAATAAGTATAATTATTATAGTTCTAGCGATAATTACAGTATAATGTGGGTAATAATGCTTGTTATATTGGTAATATTGGGCGTAATAAGTATAATTAGTATAATTCTAGCGATAATTACAGTATAATATGGGTATTAATGCATGTTACATTGATAATAATAAAAGTAATAAGTATAATTATTATAGTTCTAGCGATAATTACAGTATAATGGGGGTAATAATGCTTGTTATATTGGTGATATTGGGGGTAATAAGTATAATTAGTATAATTCTGACGTTAATAACAGTATAATATGGGTACTAATGCATGTTATATTAATAACAATATAAGGAATAAGTATAATTATTATAGTTCTAGCGATAATTACAGTATAATGTGGGTAATAATGCTTGTTATATTGGTAATATTGGGCGTAATAAGTATAATTAGTATAATTCTAGCGATAATTACAGTATAATATGGGTATTAATGCATGTTACATTGATAATAATAAAAGTAATAAGTATAATTATTATAGTTCTAGCGATAATTACAGTATAATGGGGGTAATAATGCTTGTTATATTGGTGATATTGGGGGTAATAAGTATAATTAGTATAATTCTGACGTTAATAACAGTATAATATGGGTACTAATGCATGTTATATTAATAACAATAAAAGTAATAAGTATAATTATTATAGTTCTAGCGATAATTACAGTATAATGTGGGTAATAATGCTTGTTATATTGGTGATATTGGGGGTAATAAGTATAATTAGTATAATTCTGACGATAATTACAGTATAATATGGGTATTAATGCATGTTATATTGATAATAATAAAAGTAATAAGTATAATTATTATAGTTCTAGCGATAATTACAGTATAATGTGGGTAATAATGCATGTTATATTGATAATAATAAAAGTAATAAGTATAATTATTATAGTTCTAGCGATAATTACAGTATAATGTGGGTAATAATGCATGTTATATTGATAATAATAAAAGTAATAAGTATAATTATTATAGTTCTCACGATAATAACTGTATAATATGGGTAGTAATGCATGTTATATTGATAATAATAAACGTAATAAGTATAATTATTATAGTTCTGACGATAATAACTGTATAATATGCGTAATAATGCATGTTATATTGATAATAATGAAAGTAATAAGTACAATTATTATAGTTCTAGCGATAATTACAGTATAATGTGGGTAATAATGCATGTTATATTGGTAATATTGGGGGTAATAAGCATAATTATTATAGTTCTAGCGATAATGACAGTATAATGTGGGTAATAATGCATGTTATATTGATAATAATAAAAGTAATAAGTATAATTATTATAGTTCTAGCGATAATTACAGTATAATGTGGGTAATAATGCATGTTATATTGATAATAATAAAAGTAATAAGTATAATTATTATAGTTCTCACGATAATAACTGTATAGTATGGGTAGTAATGCATGTTATATTGATAATAATAAACGTAATAAGTATAATTATTATAGTTCTGACGATAATAACTGTATAATATGCGTAATAATGCATGTTATATTGATAATAATAAAAGTAATAAGTATAATAATTATAGTTCTAGCGATAATTACAGTATAATGTGGGTAATAATGCATGTTATATTGATAATAATAAAAGTAATAAGTATAATTATTATAGTTCTAGCGATAATTACAGTATAATGTGGGTAATAATGCTTGTTATATTGGTGATATTGGGGGTAATAAGTATAATTAGTAGAATTCTAGCGATAATTACAGTATAATATGGGTATTAACGCATGTTATATTGATAATAATAAAAGTAATAAGTAAAATTATTATAGTTCTAGCGATAATTACAGTATAATGTGGGTAATAATGCTTGTTATATTGGTGATATTGGGGGTAATAAGTATAATTATTATAATGCTAGCGATAATTACAGTATAATATGGGTACTAATGCATGTTATATTGATAATAATAAAAGTAATAAGTATAATTATTATAGTTCTAGCGATAATTACAGTATAATGTGGGTAATAATGCATCTTATATTGACGATATTGGGAGTAATAAGTATATTTATTATAATTCTAGCGATAATTACAGTATAATATGGGGATTAATGCATGTTATATTGATAATAATAAAAGTAATAAGTATAATTATTATAGTTCTGGCGATAATAACAGTATAATATGAGTACTAATGCATGTCGTATTGACGATATTGGGAGTAATAAGTATAATTATTATAGTTCTAGCGATAATTACAGTATAATGTGGGTAATAATGCATGTTATATTGATAATAATAAAAGTAATAAGTATAATAATTATAGTTCTAGCGATAATTACAGTATAATGTGGGTAATAATGCTTGTTATATTGGTGATATTGGGGGTAATAAGTATAATTAGTATAATTCTGACGATAATTACAGTATAATATGGGTATTAATGCATGTTATATTGATAATAATAAAAGTAATAAGTATAATTATTATAGTTCTAGCGATAATTACAGTATAATGTGGGTAATAATGCATGTTATATTGATAATAATAAAAGTAATAAGTATAATTATTATAGTTCTAGCGATAATTACAGTATATAGTGGGTAATAATGCATGTTACATTGATAATAATAAAAGTAATAGGTATAATTATTATAATTCTAGCGATAATAACAGTATAATATGGGTAATAATGCATGTTATATTAATAATAATAAAAGTAATAAGTAAAATTATTATAGTTCTCACGATAATAACAGTATAATATGGGTACTAATGCAGGTTATATTGATAGTAATAAAAGTAATAAGTATTATTATTATAGTTCTAGCGATAATTACAGTATAATGTGGGTAATAATGCTTGTTATATTGGTAATATTGGGGGTAATAAGTATAATTAGTAGAATTCTAGCGATAATTACAGTATAATATGGGTATTAATGCATGTTATATTGATAATAATAAAAGTAATAAGTAAAATTATTATAGTTCTAGCGATAATTACAGTATAATGTGGGTAATAATGCATGTTATATTGATAATAATAAAAGTAATAAGTATAATTATTATAGTTCTAGCGATAATTACAGTATAATGTGGGTAATAATGCATGTTATATTAATAACAATAAAAGTAATAAGTATAATTATTATAGTTCTAGCGATAATTACAGTATAATGTGGGTAATAATGCTTGTTATATTGGTAATATTGGGCGTAATAAGTATAATTAGTATAATTCTAGCGATAATTACAGTATAATATGGGTATTAATGCATGTTACATTGATAATAATAAAAGTAATAAGTATAATTATTATAGTTCTAGCGATAATTACAGTATAATGGGGGTAATAATGCTTGTTATATTGGTGATATTGGGGGTAATAAGTATAATTAGTATAATTCTGACGTTAATAACAGTATAATATGGGTACTAATGCATGTTATATTAATAACAATAAAAGTAATAAGTATAATTATTATAGTTCTAGCGATAATTACAGTATAATGTGGGTAATAATGCTTGTTATATTGGTGATATTGGGGGTAATAAGTATAATTAGTATAATTCTGACGATAATTACAGTATAATATGGGTATTAATGCATGTTATATTGATAATAATAAAAGTAATAAGTATAATTATTATAGTTCTAGCGATAATTACAGTATAATGTGGGTAATAATGCATGTTATATTGATAATAATAAAAGTAATAAGTATAATTATTATAGTTCTAGCGATAATTACAGTATAATGTGGGTAATAATGCATGTTATATTGATAATAATAAAAGTAATAAGTATAATTATTATAGTTCTCACGATAATAACTGTATAATATGGGTAGTAATGCATGTTATATTGATAATAATAAACGTAATAAGTATAATTATTATAGTTCTGACGATAATAACTGTATAATATGCGTAATAATGCATGTTATATTGATAATAATGAAAGTAATAAGTACAATTATTATAGTTCTAGCGATAATTACAGTATAATGTGGGTAATAATGCATGTTATATTGGTAATATTGGGGGTAATAAGCATAATTATTATAGTTCTAGCGATAATGACAGTATAATGTGGGTAATAATGCATGTTATATTGATAATAATAAAAGTAATAAGTATAATTATTATAGTTCTAGCGATAATTACAGTATAATGTGGGTAATAATGCATGTTATATTGATAATAATAAAAGTAATAAGTATAATTATTATAGTTCTCACGATAATAACTGTATAGTATGGGTAGTAATGCATGTTATATTGATAATAATAAACGTAATAAGTATAATTATTATAGTTCTGACGATAATAACTGTATAATATGCGTAATAATGCATGTTATATTGATAATAATAAAAGTAATAAGTATAATAATTATAGTTCTAGCGATAATTACAGTATAATGTGGGTAATAATGCATGTTATATTGATAATAATAAAAGTAATAAGTATAATTATTATAGTTCTAGCGATAATTACAGTATAATGTGGGTAATAATGCTTGTTATATTGGTGATATTGGGGGTAATAAGTATAATTAGTAGAATTCTAGCGATAATTACAGTATAATATGGGTATTAACGCATGTTATATTGATAATAATAAAAGTAATAAGTAAAATTATTATAGTTCTAGCGATAATTACAGTATAATGTGGGTAATAATGCTTGTTATATTGGTGATATTGGGGGTAATAAGTATAATTATTATAATGCTAGCGATAATTACAGTATAATATGGGTACTAATGCATGTTATATTGATAATAATAAAAGTAATAAGTATAATTATTATAGTTCTAGCGATAATTACAGTATAATGTGGGTAATAATGCATCTTATATTGACGATATTGGGAGTAATAAGTATATTTATTATAATTCTAGCGATAATTACAGTATAATATGGGGATTAATGCATGTTATATTGATAATAATAAAAGTAATAAGTATAATTATTATAGTTCTGGCGATAATAACAGTATAATATGAGTACTAATGCATGTCGTATTGACGATATTGGGAGTAATAAGTATAATTATTATAGTTCTAGCGATAATTACAGTATAATGTGGGTAATAATGCATGTTATATTGATAATAATAAAAGTAATAAGTATAATAATTATAGTTCTAGCGATAATTACAGTATAATGTGGGTAATAATGCTTGTTATATTGGTGATATTGGGGGTAATAAGTATAATTAGTATAATTCTGACGATAATTACAGTATAATATGGGTATTAATGCATGTTATATTGATAATAATAAAAGTAATAAGTATAATTATTATAGTTCTAGCGATAATTACAGTATAATGTGGGTAATAATGCATGTTATATTGATAATAATAAAAGTAATAAGTATAATTATTATAGTTCTAGCGATAATTACAGTATATAGTGGGTAATAATGCATGTTACATTGATAATAATAAAAGTAATAGGTATAATTATTATAATTCTAGCGATAATAACAGTATAATATGGGTAATAATGCATGTTATATTAATAATAATAAAAGTAATAAGTAAAATTATTATAGTTCTCACGATAATAACAGTATAATATGGGTACTAATGCAGGTTATATTGATAGTAATAAAAGTAATAAGTATTATTATTATAGTTCTAGCGATAATTACAGTATAATGTGGGTAATAATGCTTGTTATATTGGTAATATTGGGGGTAATAAGTATAATTAGTAGAATTCTAGCGATAATTACAGTATAATATGGGTATTAATGCATGTTATATTGATAATAATAAAAGTAATAAGTAAAATTATTATAGTTCTAGCGATAATTACAGTATAATGTGGGTAATAATGCTTGTTATATTGGTGATATTGGGGGTAATAAGTATAATTAGTAGAATTCTAGCGATAATTACAGTATAATGTGGGTAATAATGCATGTTATATTGATAATATTGGGAGTAATAAGTATAATTATTATAGTTCTAGCGATAATCACAGTATAATGTGTATAATAATGCATGTTATATTGACGATATTGGGAGTAATAGGTATAATTATTATAATTCTAGCGATAATTGCAGTATAATATGGGTATTAATGAATGTTATATTGATAACAATAAAAGTAATAAGTATAATTATTATAGTTCTAGCGATAATTACAGTATAATGTGGGTAATAATGCATGTTCTATTGATAATTATAAAAGTAATAAGTATAATTATTATAGTTCTAGCGATAATTACAGTATAATGTGGGTAATAATGCTTGTTATATTGGTGATATTGGGGGTAATAAGTATAATTAGTATAATTCTGACGATAATTACAGTATAATATGGGTATTAATGCATGTTATATTGATAATAATAAAAGTAATAAGTATAATTATTATAGTTCTAGCGATAATTACAGTATAATATGGGTACTAATGCATATTATATTGATAATAATAAAAGTAATAAGTATAATTATTATAGTTCTAGCGATAATTGCAGTATAATGTGGGTAATAATGCATGTTATATTGACGATATTGGGAGTAATAAGTATATTTATTATAATTCTAGCGATAATTACAGTATAATATGGGGATTAATGCATGTTATATTGATAATAATAAAAGTAATAAGTATAATTATTATAGTTCTGACGATAATAACTGTATAATATGGGTAATAATGCATGTTATATTGATAATAATAAAAGTAATATGTATAATTATTATAGTTCTGACGATAATAACTGTATAATGTGTGTAATAATGCATGTTATATTGATAATAATAAAAGTAATAAGTATAATTATTATAGTTCTAGCGATAATTACAGTATAATGTGGGTAATAATGCATTTATATTAATAATAATAAAAGTAATAAGTATAAGTATTATAGTTCTCACGATAATAACTGTATAATATGGGTAGTAATGCATGTTATATTGATAATAATAAACGTAATAAGTATAATTATTATAGTTCTGACGATAATAACTGTATAATATGCGTAATAATGCATGTTATATTGATAATAATAAAAGTAATACGTATTATTATTATAGTTCGAGCGATAATTACAGTATAATATGGGTATTAATGCATGTTATATTGATAATAATAAAAGTAATAGGTATAATTATTATAATTCTAGCGATAATTACAGTATAATATGGGTAATAATGCATGTTATATTAATAATAATAAAAGTAATAAGTAAAATTATTATAGTTCTAGCGATAATAACTGTATAATGTGGGTAATAATGCATGTTATACTGATAATAATAAAAGTAATAAGTATAATTATTATAGTTCTAGCGATAATTACAGTATAATGTGGGTAATAATGCATGTTATATTGATAATAATAAAAGTAATAAGTATAATTATTATAGTTCTAGCGATAATTACAGTATAATGTGGGTAATAATGCTTGTTATATTGGTAATATTGGGGGTAATAAGTATAATTAGTATAATTCTAGCGATAATTACAGTATAATATGGGTATTAATGCATGTTGTATTGATAATAATAAAAGTAATAAGTATAATTATTATAGTTCTAGCGATAATTACAGTATAATGTGGGTAATAATGCATGTTATATTGATAATAATAAAAGTAATAAGTATAATTATTATAGTTCTAGCGATAATTACAGTATAATGTGGGTAATAATGCATGTTATATTGATAATAATAAAAGTAATAAGTATAATTATTATAGTTCTGACGATAATAACTGTATAATGTGGGTAATAATGCATGTTATATTGATAATCATAAAAGTAATAAGTATAATTATTATAGTTCTAGCGATAATTACAGTATAATGTGGGTAATAATGCATTTATATTGATAATAATAAAAGTAATAAGTATAAGTATTATAGTTCTCACGATAATAACTGTATAATATGGGTAGTAATGCATGTTATATTGATAATAATAAACGTAATAAGTATAATTATTATAGTTCTGACGATAATAACTGTATAATATGCGTAATAATGCATGTTATATTGATAATAATAAAAGTAATAAGTATAATTATTATAGTTCTAGCGATAATTACAGTATAATGTGGGTAATAATGCTTGTTATATTGGTAATATTGGGGGTAATAAGTATAATTAGTATAATTCTAGCGATAATTACAGTATAATATGGGTATTAATGCATGTTATATTGATAATAATAAAAGTAATAAGTATAATTATTATAGTTCTAGCGATAATTACAGTATAATGTGGGTAATAATGCATGTTATATTGATAATAATAAATGTAATAAGTATAATTATTATAGTTCTCACGATAATAACTGTATAATATGGGTAGTAATGCATGTTATATTGATAATAATAAACGTAATAAGTATAATTATTATAGTTCTGACGATAATAACTGTATAATATGCGTAATAATGCATGTTATATTGATAATAATAAAAGTAATAAGTATAACTATTATAGTTCTAGCAATAATTACAGTATAATGTGGGTAATAATGCATTTATATTGATAATAATAAAAGTAATAAGTATAAGTATTATAGTTCTCACGATAATAACTGTATAATATGGGTAGTAATGCATGTTATATTGATAATAATAAACGTAATAAGTATAATTATTATAGTTCTGACGATAATAACTGTATAATATGCGTAATAATGCATGTTATATTGATAATAATAAAAGTAATACGTATTATTATTATAGTTCGAGCGATAATTACAGTATAATATGGGTATTAATGCATGTTATATTGATAATAATAAAAGTAATAGGTATAATTATTATAATTCTAGCGATAATTACAGTATAATATGGGTAATAATGCATGTTATATTAATAATAATAAAAGTAATAAGTAAAATTATTATAGTTCTAGCGATAATAACTGTATAATGTGGGTAATAATGCATGTTATACTGATAATAATAAAAGTAATAAGTATAATTATTATAGTTCTAGCGATAATTACAGTATAATGTGGGTAATAATGCATGTTATATTGATAATAATAAAAGTAATAAGTATAATTATTATAGTTCTGACGATAATAACTGTATAATGTGGGTAATAATGCATGTTATATTGATAATAATAAAAGTAATAAGTATAATTATTATAGTTCTAGCGATAATTACAGTATAATGTGGGTAATAATGCATTTATATTGATAATAATAAAAGTAATAAGTATAAGTATTATAGTTCTCACGATAATAACTGTATAATATGGGTAGTAATGCATGTTATATTGATAATAATAAACGTAATAAGTATAATTATTATAGTTCTGACGATAATAACTGTATAATATGCGTAATAATGCATGTTATATTGATAATAATAAAAGTAATAAGTATAATTATTATAGTTCTAGCGATAATTACAGTATAATGTGGGTAATAATGCTTGTTATATTGGTAATATTGGGGGTAATAAGTATAATTAGTATAATTCTAGCGATAATTACAGTATAACATGGGTATTAATGCATGTTATATTGATAATAATAAAAGTAATAAGTATAATTATTATAGTTCTAGCGATAATTACAGTATAATGTGGGTAATAATGCATGTTATATTGATAATAATAAAAGTAATAAGTATAATTATTATAGTTCTCACGATAATAACTGTATAATATGGGTAGTAATGCATGTTATATTGATAATAATAAACGTAATAAGTATAATTATTATAGTTCTGACGATAATAACTGTATAATATGCGTAATAATGCATGTTATATTGATAATAATAAAAGTAATAAGTATAACTATTATAGTTCTAGCAATAATTACAGTATAATGTGGGTAATAATGCATGTTATGTTGATAATAATATAAGTAATAAGTGTAATTATTATAGGTCTCACGATAATAACTGTATAATATGGGTAGTAATGCATGTTATATTCATAATAATAAACGTAATAAGTATAATTATTATAGTTCTGACGATAATAACTGTATATTATGCGTAATAATGCATGTTACATTGGTAATAATAAAAGTAATAAGTATAATTATTATTTTTCTAGCGATAATTACAGTATAATGTGGGTAATAATGCATGTTATATTGATAATAATAAAAGTAATAAGTATTATTATTATAGTTCGAGCGATAATTACAGTATAATATGGGTATTAATGCACGTTATATTGATAATAATAAAAATAATAAGTATAATTCTTATAGTTCTCACGATAATATCTGTATAATATGCGTAATAATGCATGTTATATTGATAATAATAAAAGTAATAGGTATAATTATTATAATTCTAGCGATAATTATAGTATAATATGGGTAATAATGCATGTTATATTAATAATAATAAAAGTAATAAGTAAAATTATTATAGTTCTAGCGATAATAACTGTATAATGTGGGTAATAATGCATGTTATACTGATAATAATAAAAGTAATATGTATAATTATTATAGTTCTAGCGATAATAACAGTATAATGTGGGAACTAATGCTTGTTATATTGATAATAATAAAAGTAATAAGTATAATTATTATAGTTCTAGCGATAATTACAGTATAATGTGGGTAATAATGCATTTATATTGATACTAATAAAAGTAATAAGTATAAGTATTATAGTTCTCACGATAATAACTGTATAATATGGGTAGTAATGCATGTTATATTGATAATAATAAGCGTAATAAGTATAATTATTATAGTTCTAGCGATATTAACAGTATAATATGGGTACTAATGCAGGTTATATTGATAGTAATAAAAGTAATAAGTATTATTATTATAGTTCTAGCGATAATTACAGTATAATGTGGGTAATAATGCTTGTTATATTGGTGATATTGGGGGTAATAAGTATAATTAGTAGAATTCTAGCGATAATTACAGTATAATATGGGTATTAATGCATGTTACATTGATAATAATAAAAGTAATAAGTAAAATTATTATAGTTCTAGCGATAATTACAGTATAATGTGGGTAATAATGCTTGTTATATTGGTGATATTGGGGGTAATAAGTATAATTATTATAATGCTAGCGATAATTACAGTATAATATGGGTACTAATGCATGTTATATTGATAATAATAAAAGTAATAAGTATAATTATTATAGTTCTAGCGATAATTACAGTATAATGTGGGTAATAATGCATGTTATATTGACGATATTGGGAGTGATAAGTATATTTATTATAATTCTAGCGATAATTACAGCATAATATGGGGATTAATGCATGTTATATTGATAATAATAAAAGTAATAAGTATAATTATTATAGTTCTAGCGATAATTACAGTATAATGTGGGTAATAATGCATGTTATATTGATAATAATAAAAGTAATAAGTATAATTACTATAGTTCTAGCGATAATAACTGTATAATGTGGGTAATAATGCATGTTATACTGATAATAATAAAAGTAATAAGTATAATTATTATAGGTCTAGTGATAATAACAGTATAATATGGGTACCAATGCATGTTATATTGATAATAATAAAAGTAATAAGTATAATTATTATAGTTCTAGCGATAATTACAGTATAATGTGGGTAATAATGCTTGTTATATTGGTAATATTGGGGGTAATAAGTATAATTAGTATAATTCTAGCGATAATTACAGTATAATATGGGTATTAATGCATGTTATATTGATAATAATAAAAGTAATAAGTATAATTATTATAGTTCTAGCGATAATTACAGTATAATGTGGGTAATAATGCATGTTATATTGATAATAATAAAAGTAATAAGTATAATTATTATAGTTCTCACGATAATAACTGTATAATATGGGTAGTAATGCATGTTATATTGATAATAATAAACGTAATAAGTACAATTATTATAGTTCTAGCGATAATTACAGTATAATATGGGTAATAATGCATGTTATATTGGTAATATTGGGGGTAATAAGCATAATATTATAGTTCTAAGCGATAATTACAGAATAATGTGGTAATAATGCATGTTATATTGATAATAATAAAAGTAATAAGTATAATTATTATAGTTCTAGCGATAATAACTGTATAATGTGGGTAATAATGCCATGTTATACTGATAATAATAAACGTAATAAGTATAATTATTATAGTTCTAGCGATAATAACAGTATAATATGGGTATTAATGCATGTTATATTGATAATAATAAAAGTAATAAGTATAATTATTATAGTTCTAGCGATAATTACAGTATAATGTGGGTAATAATGCATGTTATATTGATAATAATAAAAGTAATAAGTATAAGTATTATAGTTCTCACGATAATAACTGTATAATATGGGTAGTAATGCATGTTATATTGATAATAATAAACGTAATAAGTATAATTATTATAGTTCTGACGATAATAACTGTATAATATGCGTAATAATGCATGTTATATTGATAATAATAAAAGTAATAAGTATAATTATTATAGTTCTAGCGATAATAACTGTATAATGTGTGTAATAATGCATGTTATACTGATAATAATAAAAGTAATAAGTATAATTATTATAGTTCTAGTGATAATAACAGTATAATATGGGTACCAATGCATGTTATATTGATAATAATAAAAGTAATAAGTATAATTATTATAGTTCTAGCGATAATTACAGTATAATGTGGGTAATAATGCTTGTTATATTGGTAATATTGGGGGTAATAAGTATAATTAGTATAATTCTAGCGATAATTACAGTATAATATGGGTATTAATGCATGTTATATTGATAATAATAAAAGTAATAAGTATAATTATTATAGTTCTAGCGATAATTACAGTATAATGTGGGTAATAATGCATGTTATATTGATAATAATAAAAGTAATAAGTATAATTATTATAGTTCTCACGATAATAACTGTATAATATGGGTAGTAATGCATGTTATATTGATAATAATAAACGTAATAAGTATAATTATTATAGTTCTGACGATAATAACTGTATAATATGCGTAATAATGCATGTTATATTGATAATAATAAAAGTAATAAGTATAATTATTATAGTTCTAGCGATAATTACAGTATAATGTGGGTAATAATGCATGTTATATTGATAATAATAAAAGTAATAAGTATAATTATTATAGTTCTAGCGATAATTACCGTATAATGTGGGTAATAATGCATGTTATGTTGATAATAATAAAAGTAATAAGTATAATTATTATAGTTCTCACGATAATAACTGTATAATATGGGTAGTAATGCATGTTATATTGATAATAATAAACGTAATAAGTATAATTATTATAGTTCTGACGATAATAACTGTATAATATGCGTAATAATGCATGTTATATTGATAATAATAAAAGTAATAAGTATAACTATTATAGTTCTAGCAATAATTACAGTATAATGTGGGTAATAATGCATGTTATGTTGATAATAATAAAAGTAATAAGTATAATTATTATAGTTCTCACGATAATAACTGTATAATATGGGTAGTAATGCATGTTATATTCATAATAATAAACGTAATAAGTATAATTATTATAGTTCTGACGATAATAACTGTATATTATGCGTAATAATGCATGTTACATTGGTAATAATAAAAGTAATAAGAATAATTATTATAGTTCTAGCGATAATTACAGTATAATGAGGGTAATAATGCATGTTATATTGATAATAATAAAAGTAATAAGTATTATTATTATAGTTCGAGCGATAATTACAGTATAATATGGGTATTAATGCATGTTATATTGATAATAATAAAAATAATAAGTATAATTATTATAGTTCTCACGATAATATCTGTATAATATGCGTAATAATGCATGTTATATTGATAATAATAAAAGTAATAGGTATAATTATTATAATTCTAGCGATAATTATAGTATAATATGGGTAATAATGCATGTTATATTAATAATAATAAAAGTAATAAGTAAAATTATTATAGTTCTAGCGATAATAACTGTATAATGTGGGTAATAATGCATGTTATACTGATAATAATAAAAGTAATATGTATAATTATTATAGTTCTAGCGATAATAACAGTATAATGTGGGAACTAATGCTTGTTATATTGATAATAATAAAAGTAATAAGTATAATTATTATAGTTCTAGCGATAATTACAGTATAATGTGGGTAATAATGCATTTATATTGATAATAATAAAAGTAATAAGTATAAGTATTATAGTTCTCACGATAATAACTGTATAATATGGGTAGTAATGCATGTTATATTGATAATAATAAGCGTAATAAGTATAATTATTATAGTTCTAGCGATATTAACAGTATAATATGGGTACTAATGCAGGTTATATTGATAGTAATAAAAGTAATAAGTATTATTATTATAGTTCTAGCGATAATTACAGTATAATGTGGGTAATAATGCTTGTTATATTGGTGATATTGGGGGTAATAAGTATAATTAGTAGAATTCTAGCGATAATTACAGTATAATATGGGTATTAATGCATGTTACATTGATAATAATAAAAGTAATAAGTAAAATTATTATAGTTCTAGCGATAATTACAGTATAATGTGGGTAATAATGCTTGTTATATTGGTGATATTGGGGGTAATAAGTATAATTATTATAATGCTAGCGATAATTACAGTATAATATGGGTACTAATGCATGTTATATTGATAATAATAAAAGTAATAAGTATAATTATTATAGTTCTAGCGATAATTACAGTATAATGTGGGTAATAATGCATGTTATATTGACGATATTGGGAGTGATAAGTATATTTATTATAATTCTAGCGATAATTACAGCATAATATGGGGATTAATGCATGTTATATTGATAATAATAAAAGTAATAAGTATAATTATTATAGTTCTAGCGATAATTACAGTATAATGTGGGTAATAATGCATGTTATATTGATAATAATAAAAGTAATAAGTATAATTACTATAGTTCTAGCGATAATAACTGTATAATGTGGGTAATAATGCATGTTATACTGATAATAATAAAAGTAATAAGTATAATTATTATAGGTCTAGTGATAATAACAGTATAATATGGGTACCAATGCATGTTATATTGATAATAATAAAAGTAATAAGTATAATTATTATAGTTCTAGCGATAATTACAGTATAATGTGGGTAATAATGCTTGTTATATTGGTAATATTGGGGGTAATAAGTATAATTAGTATAATTCTAGCGATAATTACAGTATAATATGGGTATTAATGCATGTTATATTGATAATAATAAAAGTAATAAGTATAATTATTATAGTTCTAGCGATAATTACAGTATAATGTGGGTAATAATGCATGTTATATTGATAATAATAAAAGTAATAAGTATAATTATTATAGTTCTCACGATAATAACTGTATAATATGGGTAGTAATGCATGTTATATTGATAATAATAAACGTAATAAGTACAATTATTATAGTTCTAGCGATAATTACAGTATAATATGGGTAATAATGCATGTTATATTGGTAATATTGGGGGTAATAAGCATAATTATTATAGTTCTAGCGATAATTACAGAATAATGTGGGTAATAATGCATGTTATATTGATAATAATAAAAGTAATAAGTATAATTATTATAGTTCTAGCGATAATAACTGTATAATGTGGGTAATAATGCCATGTTATACTGATAATAATAAACGTAATAAGTATAATTATTATAGTTCTAGCGATAATAACAGTATAATATGGGTATTAATGCATGTTATATTGATAATAATAAAAGTAATAAGTATAATTATTATAGTTCTAGCGATAATTACAGTATAATGTGGGTAATAATGCATGTTATATTGATAATAATAAAAGTAATAAGTATAAGTATTATAGTTCTCACGATAATAACTGTATAATATGGGTAGTAATGCATGTTATATTGATAATAATAAACGTAATAAGTATAATTATTATAGTTCTGACGATAATAACTGTATAATATGCGTAATAATGCATGTTATATTGATAATAATAAAAGTAATAAGTATAATTATTATAGTTCTAGCGATAATAACTGTATAATGTGTGTAATAATGCATGTTATACTGATAATAATAAAAGTAATAAGTATAATTATTATAGTTCTAGTGATAATAACAGTATAATATGGGTACCAATGCATGTTATATTGATAATAATAAAAGTAATAAGTATAATTATTATAGTTCTAGCGATAATTACAGTATAATGTGGGTAATAATGCTTGTTATATTGGTAATATTGGGGGTAATAAGTATAATTAGTATAATTCTAGCGATAATTACAGTATAATATGGGTATTAATGCATGTTATATTGATAATAATAAAAGTAATAAGTATAATTATTATAGTTCTAGCGATAATTACAGTATAATGTGGGTAATAATGCATGTTATATTGATAATAATAAAAGTAATAAGTATAATTATTATAGTTCTCACGATAATAACTGTATAATATGGGTAGTAATGCATGTTATATTGATAATAATAAACGTAATAAGTATAATTATTATAGTTCTGACGATAATAACTGTATAATATGCGTAATAATGCATGTTATATTGATAATAATAAAAGTAATAAGTATAATTATTATAGTTCTAGCGATAATTACAGTATAATGTGGGTAATAATGCATGTTATATTGATAATAATAAAAGTAATAAGTATAATTATTATAGTTCTAGCGATAATTACCGTATAATGTGGGTAATAATGCATGTTATGTTGATAATAATAAAAGTAATAAGTATAATTATTATAGTTCTCACGATAATAACTGTATAATATGGGTAGTAATGCATGTTATATTGATAATAATAAACGTAATAAGTATAATTATTATAGTTCTGACGATAATAACTGTATAATATGCGTAATAATGCATGTTATATTGATAATAATAAAAGTAATAAGTATAACTATTATAGTTCTAGCAATAATTACAGTATAATGTGGGTAATAATGCATGTTATGTTGATAATAATAAAAGTAATAAGTATAATTATTATAGTTCTCACGATAATAACTGTATAATATGGGTAGTAATGCATGTTATATTCATAATAATAAACGTAATAAGTATAATTATTATAGTTCTGACGATAATAACTGTATATTATGCGTAATAATGCATGTTACATTGGTAATAATAAAAGTAATAAGAATAATTATTATAGTTCTAGCGATAATTACAGTATAATGAGGGTAATAATGCATGTTATATTGATAATAATAAAAGTAATAAGTATTATTATTATAGTTCGAGCGATAATTACAGTATAATATGGGTATTAATGCATGTTATATTGATAATAATAAAAATAATAAGTATAATTATTATAGTTCTCACGATAATATCTGTATAATATGCGTAATAATGCATGTTATATTGATAATAATAAAAGTAATAGGTATAATTATTATAATTCTAGCGATAATTACAGTATAATATGGGTAATAATGCATGTTATATTAATAATAATAAAAGTAATAAGTAAAATTATTATAGTTCTAGCGATAATAACTGTATAATGTGGGTAATAATGCATGTTATACTGATAATAATAAAAGTAATAAGTATAATTATTATAGTTCTAGCGATAATAACAGTATAATATGGGTATTATTGCATGTTATATTGATAATAATAAAAGTAATAAGTATAATTATTATAGTTCTAGCGATAATTACAGTATAATGTGGGTAATAATGCATGTTATATTGATAATAATAAAAGTAATAAGTATAAGTATTATAGTTCTCACGATAATAACTGTATAATATGGGTAGTAATGCATGTTATATTGATAATAATAAACGTAATAAGTATAATTATTATAGTTCTGACGATAATAACTGTATAATATGCGTAATAATGCATGTTATATTGATAATAATAAAAGTAATAAGTATAATTATTATAGTTCTAGCGATAATAACTGTATAATGTGGGTAATAATGCATGTTATACTGATAATAATAAAAGTAATAAGTATAATTATTATAGTTCTAGTGATAATAACAGTATAATATGGGTACCAATGCATGTTATATTGATAATAATAAAAGTAATAAGTATAATTATTATAGTTCTAGCGATAATTACAGTATAATGTGGGTAATAATGCTTGTTATATTGGTAATATTGGGGGTAATAAGTATAATTAGTATAATTCTAGCGATAATTACAGTATAATATGGGTATTAATGCATGTTATATTGATAATAATAAAAGTAATAAGTATAATTATTATAGTTCTAGCGATAATTACAGTATAATGTGGGTAATAATGCATGTTATATTGATAATAATAAAAGTAATAAGTATAATTATTATAGTTCTCACGATAATAACTGTATAATATGGGTAGTAATGCATGTTATATTGATAATAATAAACGTAATAAGTATAATTATTATAGTTCTGACGATAATAACTGTATAATATGCGTAATAATGCATGTTATATTGATAATAATAAAAGTAATAAGTATAATTATTATAGTTCTAGCGATAATTACAGTATAATGTGGGTAATAATGCATGTTATGTTGATAATAATAAAAGTAATAAGTATAATTATTATAGTTCTCACGATAATAACTGTATAATATGGGTAGTAATGCATGTTATATTCATAATAATAAACGTAATAAGTATAATTATTATAGTTCTGACGATAACAACTGTATATTGTGCGTAATAATGCATGTTATATTGATAATAATGAAAGTAATAAGTACAATTATTATAGTTCTAGCGATAATTACAGTATAATATGGGTAATAATGCATGTTATATTGGTAATATTGGGGGTAATAAGCATAATTATTATAGTTCTAGCGATAATTACAGTATAATGTGGGTAATAATGCATGTTATATTGATAATAATAAAAGTAATAAGTATAATTATTATAGTTCTCACGATAATAACTGTATAATATGGGTAGTAATGCATGTTATATTCATAATAATAAACGTAATAAGTATAATTATTATAGTTCTGACGATAATAACTGTATAATATGCGTAATAATGCATGTTATATTGATAATAATAAAAGTAATAAGTATAACTATTATAGTTCTAGCAATAATTACAGTATAATGTGGGTAATAATGCATGTTATGTTGATAATAATAAAAGTAATAAGTATAATTATTATAGTTCTCACGATAATAACTGTATAATATGGGTAGTAATGCATGTTATATTCATAATAATAAACGTAATAAGTATAATTATTATAGTTGTGACGATAATAACTGTATATTATGCGTAATAATGCATGTTACATTGATAATAATAAAAGTAATAAGTATAATTATTATAGTTCTAGCGATATTAACAGTATAATATGGGTACTAATGCAGGTTATATTGATAATAATAAAAGTAATAAGTATAATTATTATAGTTCTAGCGATAATTACAGTATAATGTGGGTAATAATGCATCTTATATTGACGATATTGGGAGTAATAAGTATATTTATTATAATTCTAGCGATAATTACAGTATAATATGGGGATTAATGCATGTTATATTGATAATAATAAAAGTAATAAGTATAATTATTATAGTTCTGGCGATAATAACAGTATAATATGAGTACTAATGCATGTCGTATTGACGATATTGGGAGTAATAAGTATAATTATTATAGTTCTAGCGATAATTACAGTATAATGTGGGTAATTATGCATGTTATATTGATAATATTGGGAGTAATAAGTATAATTATTATAGTTCTAGCGGTAATTGCAGTATAATGTGTATAATAATGCATGTTATATTGACGATATTGGGAGTAATAAGTATAATTATTATAATTCTAGCGATAATTACAGTATAATGTGGGTAACAATGCATGTTATATTGACGATATTGGGAGTAATAAGTATAATTAGTATAATTCTGACGTTAATAACAGTATAATATGGGTACTAATGCATGTTATATTAATAATAATAAAAGTAATAAGTAAAATTATAATAGTTCTAGCGATAATTACAGTATAATGTGGGTAATAATGCTTGTTATATTGGTGATATTGGGGGTAATAAGTATAATTATTATAATGCTAGCGATAATTACAGTATAATATGGGTACTAATGCATGTTATATTGATAATAATAAAAGTAATAAGTATAATTATTATAGTTCTAGCGATAATTACAGTATAATGTGGGTAACAATGCATGTTATATTGGTGATATTGGGGGTAATAAGTATAATTATTATAATGCTAGCGATAATTACAGTATAATATGGGTACTAATGCATGTTATATTGATAATAATAAAAGTAATAAGTATAATTATTATAGTTCTGACGATAATAACTGTATATTATGCGTAATAATGCATGTTACATTGGTAATAATAAAAGTAATAAGAATAATTATTATAGTTCTAGCGATAATTACAGTATAATGAGGGTAATAATGCATGTTATATTGATAATAATAAAAGTAATAAGTATTATTATTATAGTTCGAGCGATAATTACAGTATAATATGGGTATTAATGCATGTTATATTGATAATAATAAAAATAATAAGTATAATTATTATAGTTCTCACGATAATATCTGTATAATATGCGTAATAATGCATGTTATATTGATAATAATAAAAGTAATAGGTATAATTATTATAATTCTAGCGATAATTACAGTATAATATGGGTAATAATGCATGTTATATTAATAATAATAAAAGTAATAAGTAAAATTATTATAGTTCTAGCGATAATAACTGTATAATGTGGGTAATAATGCATGTTATACTGATAATAATAAAAGTAATAAGTATAATTATTATAGTTCTAGCGATAATAACAGTATAATATGGGTATTATTGCATGTTATATTGATAATAATAAAAGTAATAAGTATAATTATTATAGTTCTAGCGATAATTACAGTATAATGTGGGTAATAATGCATGTTATATTGATAATAATAAAAGTAATAAGTATAAGTATTATAGTTCTCACGATAATAACTGTATAATATGGGTAGTAATGCATGTTATATTGATAATAATAAACGTAATAAGTATAATTATTATAGTTCTGACGATAATAACTGTATAATATGCGTAATAATGCATGTTATATTGATAATAATAAAAGTAATAAGTATAATTATTATAGTTCTAGCGATAATAACTGTATAATGTGGGTAATAATGCATGTTATACTGATAATAATAAAAGTAATAAGTATAATTATTATAGTTCTAGTGATAATAACAGTATAATATGGGTACCAATGCATGTTATATTGATAATAATAAAAGTAATAAGTATAATTATTATAGTTCTAGCGATAATTACAGTATAATGTGGGTAATAATGCTTGTTATATTGGTAATATTGGGGGTAATAAGTATAATTAGTATAATTCTAGCGATAATTACAGTATAATATGGGTATTAATGCATGTTATATTGATAATAATAAAAGTAATAAGTATAATTATTATAGTTCTAGCGATAATTACAGTATAATGTGGGTAATAATGCATGTTATATTGATAATAATAAAAGTAATAAGTATAATTATTATAGTTCTCACGATAATAACTGTATAATATGGGTAGTAATGCATGTTATATTGATAATAATAAACGTAATAAGTATAATTATTATAGTTCTGACGATAATAACTGTATAATATGCGTAATAATGCATGTTATATTGATAATAATAAAAGTAATAAGTATAATTATTATAGTTCTAGCGATAATTACAGTATAATGTGGGTAATAATGCATGTTATGTTGATAATAATAAAAGTAATAAGTATAATTATTATAGTTCTCACGATAATAACTGTATAATATGGGTAGTAATGCATGTTATATTCATAATAATAAACGTAATAAGTATAATTATTATAGTTCTGACGATAACAACTGTATATTGTGCGTAATAATGCATGTTATATTGATAATAATGAAAGTAATAAGTACAATTATTATAGTTCTAGCGATAATTACAGTATAATATGGGTAATAATGCATGTTATATTGGTAATATTGGGGGTAATAAGCATAATTATTATAGTTCTAGCGATAATTACAGTATAATGTGGGTAATAATGCATGTTATATTGATAATAATAAAAGTAATAAGTATAATTATTATAGTTCTCACGATAATAACTGTATAATATGGGTAGTAATGCATGTTATATTCATAATAATAAACGTAATAAGTATAATTATTATAGTTCTGACGATAATAACTGTATAATATGCGTAATAATGCATGTTATATTGATAATAATAAAAGTAATAAGTATAACTATTATAGTTCTAGCAATAATTACAGTATAATGTGGGTAATAATGCATGTTATGTTGATAATAATAAAAGTAATAAGTATAATTATTATAGTTCTCACGATAATAACTGTATAATATGGGTAGTAATGCATGTTATATTCATAATAATAAACGTAATAAGTATAATTATTATAGTTGTGACGATAATAACTGTATATTATGCGTAATAATGCATGTTACATTGATAATAATAAAAGTAATAAGTATAATTATTATAGTTCTAGCGATATTAACAGTATAATATGGGTACTAATGCAGGTTATATTGATAATAATAAAAGTAATAAGTATAATTATTATAGTTCTAGCGATAATTACAGTATAATGTGGGTAATAATGCATCTTATATTGACGATATTGGGAGTAATAAGTATATTTATTATAATTCTAGCGATAATTACAGTATAATATGGGGATTAATGCATGTTATATTGATAATAATAAAAGTAATAAGTATAATTATTATAGTTCTGGCGATAATAACAGTATAATATGAGTACTAATGCATGTCGTATTGACGATATTGGGAGTAATAAGTATAATTATTATAGTTCTAGCGATAATTACAGTATAATGTGGGTAATTATGCATGTTATATTGATAATATTGGGAGTAATAAGTATAATTATTATAGTTCTAGCGGTAATTGCAGTATAATGTGTATAATAATGCATGTTATATTGACGATATTGGGAGTAATAAGTATAATTATTATAATTCTAGCGATAATTACAGTATAATGTGGGTAACAATGCATGTTATATTGACGATATTGGGAGTAATAAGTATAATTAGTATAATTCTGACGTTAATAACAGTATAATATGGGTACTAATGCATGTTATATTAATAATAATAAAAGTAATAAGTAAAATTATAATAGTTCTAGCGATAATTACAGTATAATGTGGGTAATAATGCTTGTTATATTGGTGATATTGGGGGTAATAAGTATAATTATTATAATGCTAGCGATAATTACAGTATAATATGGGTACTAATGCATGTTATATTGATAATAATAAAAGTAATAAGTATAATTATTATAGTTCTAGCGATAATTACAGTATAATGTGGGTAACAATGCATGTTATATTGACGATATTGGGAGTAATAAGTATATTTATTATAATTCTAGCGATAATTACAGTATAATATGGGGATTAATGCATGTTATATTGATAATAATAAAAGTAATAAGTATAATTATTATAGTTCCAACGATAATAACTGTATAATATGGGTAATAATGCATGTTATATTGATAATAATAAAAGTAATATGTATAATTGTTATAGTTCTGACGATAATAACTGTATAATGTGGGTAATAATGCATGTTATATTGATAATAATAAAAGTAATAAGTATAATTATTATAGTTCTAGCGATAATTACAGTATAATGTGGGTAATAATGCATTTATATTGATAATAATATAAGTAATAAGTATAAGTATTATAGTTCTCACGATAATAACTGTATAATGTGGGTAGTAATGCATGTTATATTGGTAATATTGGGCGTAATAAGTATAATTAGTATAATTCTAGCGATAATTACAGTATAATATGGGTATCAATGCATGTTACATTGATAATAATAAAAGTAATAAGTATAATTATTATAGTTCTAGCGATAATTACAGTATAATGGGGGTAATAATGCTTGTTATATTGGTGATATTGGGGGTAATAAGTATAATTAGTATAATTCTGACGTTAATAACAGTATAATATGGGTACTAATGCATGTTATATTAATAACAATAAAAGTAATAAGTATAATTATTATAGTTTCTAGCGATAATTACAGTATAATGTGGGTAATAATGCTTGTTATATTGGTAATATTGGGCGTAATAAGTATAATTAGTATAATTCTAGCGATAATTACAGTATAATATGGGTATTAATGCATGTTACATTGATAATAATAAAAGTAATAAGTATAATTATTATAGTTCTAGCGATAATTACAGTATAATGGGGGTAATAATGCTTGTTATATTGGTGATATTGGGGGTAATAAGTATAATTAGTATAATTCTGACGTTAATAACAGTATAATATGGGTACTAATGCATGTTATATTAATAACAATAAAAGTAATAAGTATAATTATTATAGTTTCTAGCGATAATTACAGTATAATGTGGGTAATAATGCTTGTTATATTGGTGATATTGGGGGGTAATAAGTATAATTAGTATAATTCTGACGATAATTACAGTATATATATGGGTATTAATGCATGTTTATTTGATAATAATAAAAGTAATAAGTATAATTATTATAGTTCTAGCGATAATTACAGTATAATGTGGGTAATAATGCATGTTATATTGATAATAATAAAAGTAATAAGTATAATTATTATAGTTCTAGCGATAATTACAGTATAATGTGGGTAATAATGCATGTTATATTGATAATAATAGAAGTAATAAGTATAATTATTATAGTTCTCACGATAATAACTGTATAATATGGGTAGTAATGCATGTTATATTGATAATAATAAACGTAATAAGTATAATTATTATAGTTCTGACGATAATAACTGTATAATATGCGTAATAATGCATGTTATATTGATAATAATGAAAGTAATAAGTACAATTATTATAGTTCTAGCGATAATTACAGTATAATGTGGGTAATAATGCATGTTATATTGGTAATAATTGGGGGGGTAATAAGCATAATTATTATAGTTCTAGAACGATAATGACAGTATAATGTGGGTAATAATGCATGTTATATTGATATATAATAAAAGTAATAAGTATAATTATTATAGTTCTAGCGATAATTACAGTATAATGTGGGTAATAATGCATGTTATAATGATAATAATAAAAGTAATAAGTATAATTATTATAGTTCTAACGATAATTACAGTATAATGTGGGTAATAATGCTTGTTATATTGGTGATATTGGGGTAATAAGTATAATTAGTAGAATTCTAGCGATAATTACAGTATAATATGGGTATTAACGCATGTTATATTGATAATAATAAAAGTAATAAGTAAAATTATTATAGTTCTAGCGATAATTACAGTATAATGTGGGTAATAATGCTTGTTATATTGGTGATATTGGGGTTAATAAGTATAATTATTATAATGCTAGCGATAATTACAGTATAATATGGGTACTAATGCATGTTATATTGATAATATTAAAAGTAATAAGTATAATTATTATAGTTCTAGCGATAATTACAGGATAATGTGGGTAATAATGCATCTTATATTGACGATATTGGGAGGTAATAAGTATATTTATTATAATTCTAGCGATAATATACAGTATAATATGGGGATTAATGCATGTTATATTGATAATAATAAAAGTAATAAGTATAATTATTATAGTTCTGGCGATAATAACAGTATAATATATGAGTACTAATGCATGTCGTATTGACGATATTGGGAAGTAATAAGTATAATTATTATAGTTCTAGCGATATTACAGTATAATGTGGGTAATAATGCATGTTATATTGATAATAATAAAAGTAATAAGTATAATAATTATAGTTCTAGCGATAATTACAGTATAATGTGGTAATAATGCTTGTTATATTGGTGATATTGGGGTAATAAGTATAATTAGTATAATTCTGACGATAATTACAGTATAAATATGGGTATTAATGCATGTTATATTGATAATAATAAAAGTAATAAGTATAATTTATTATAGTTTCTAGCGATAATTACAGTATAATGTGGGTAATAATGCATGTTATATTGATAATAATAAAAGTAGATAAGTATAATTATTATAGTTCTAGCGATAATTACAGTATATAGTGGGTAATAATGCATGTTACATTGATAATAATAAAAGTAATAGGTATAATTATTATAATTCTAGCGATAATAACAGTATAATTATGGGTAATAATGCATGTTATATTAATAATAATAAAAGTAATAAGTAAAATTATTATAGTTCTCACGATAATAACTGTATAATATGGGTAGATAATGCATGTTATATTGACAATAATAAACGTAATAAGTATAATTATTATAGTTCTAGCGATATTAACAGTATAATAATGGGTACTAATGCAGGTTATAATGTATAGTAATAAAAGTAATAATTATTATTATTATAGTTCTAGCGATAATTACAGTATAATGTGGGTAATAATGCTTGTTATATTGGTAATATTGGGGGTAATAAGTAGAATTAGTAGAATTCTAGCGATAATTACAGTATAATATGGGTATTAAATGCATGTTATAGATTGATAATATAATAAAGTAATAAGTAAATTAATTATTAGTTCTAGCGATAATTACAGTATAATGTGGGTAATAATGCTTGTTATATTGGTGATATTGGGGGTTAATAAGTATAATTAGTAGAATTCTAGCGATAATTACAGTATAATGTGGGTAATAATGCATGTTATATTGATAATATTGGGAGTAATAAGTATAATTATTATAGTTCTAGCGATAATCACAGTATAATGTGTATAATAATGCATGTTATATTGACGATATTGGGAGTAATAGGTATAATTATTATAATTCTAGCGATAATTGCAGTATAATATGGGTATTAATGCATGTTATATTGATAATAATAAAAGTAATAAGTATAATTATTATAGTTCTAGCGATAATTAACAGTATAATATGGGTACTAATGCATATTATATTGATAATAATAAAAGTAATAAGTATAAATTATTATAGTTCTAGCGATAATTGCAGTATAATGTGGGTAATAATGCATGTTATATTGACGATATTGGGAGTAATAAGTATATTTATTATAATTCTAGGCGATAATTACAGTATAATATGGGGATTAATGCATGTTATATTGATAATAGATAAAAGTAATAAGTATATATTATTATAGTTCTGACGATAATAACTGTATTAATATGGGTAATAATGCATGTTATATTGATAATAATAAAAGTAATATGTATAATTATTATAGTTCTGACGATAATAACTGTATAATGTGTGTAATAATGCATGTTAATAATTGATAATAATAAAAGTAATAAGTATAATTATTATAGTTCTAGCGATAATTACAGTATAATGTGGGTAATAATGCTTGTTATATTGGTAAATATTGGGGGTAATAAGTATAATTAGTATAATTCTAGCGATAAGTTACAGTATAATATGGGTATTAATGCATGTTGTATTGATAATAATAAAAGTAATAAGTATAATTATTATAGTTCTAGCGATAATTATACAGTATAATGTGGGTAATAATGCATGTTATATTGATAATAATATAGTAATAAGTATAATTATTATAGTTCTAGCGATAATTACAGTATAATGTGGGTAATAATGCATGTTATACTTGATAATAATAAAAGTAATAAGTATAATTATTATAGTTCTGACGATAATAACTGTATAATGTGGGTAATAATGCATGTTATATTGATAATAATAAAGTAATAAGTATATATTATTATAGTTCTAGCGATAATTACAGTATAATGTGGGTAATAATGCATTTATATTGATAATAATAAAAGTAATAAGTATAAAGTATTATAGTTCTCACGATAATAAACGGTATTAATATGGTAGTAATGCATGTTATATTGATAATAATAAACGTAATAAGTATAATTATTATAGTTCTGACGATAATAACTGTATAATATGCGTAATAATGCATGTTATATTGATAATAATAAAAGTAATAAGTATAAATTATTATAGTTTCTAGCGATAATTACAGTATAATGTGGGTAATAAATGCTTGTTATATTGGTAATATTGGGGGTAATAAGTATAATTAGTATAATTCTAACGATAATTACAGTATAATATGGGTATTAATGCATGTTATATTGATAATAATAAAAGTAATAAGTATAATTATTATAGTTCTAGCGATAATTACAGTATAATGTGGGTAATAATTGCATGTTTATATTGATAATAATAAAAGTAATAAGTATAATTATTATAGTTCTCACGATAATAACTGTATAATATGGGTAGTAATGCATGTTGATATTGATAATAATAAACGTAATAAGTATAATTATTATAGTTCTGACGATAATAACTGTATAATATGCGTAATAATGCATGTTATATTGATAATAATAAAAGTAATAAGTATACTATTATAGTTCTAGCAATAATTACAGTATAATGTGGGTAATAATGCATTTATATTGATAATAATAAAAGTAATAAGTATAAGTATTATAGTTCTCACGATAATAACTGTATAATATGGGTAGTAATGCATGTTATTATTGATAATAATAAACGTAATAAGTATAATTTATTATAGTTCTGACGATAATAACTGTATAATATGCGTTAATAATGCATGTTATATTGATAATAATAAAAGTAATAAGTATAACTATTATAGTTCTAGCAATAATTACAGTATAATGTGGGTAATAATGCATGTTATGTTGATAATAATAAAAGTAATAAGTATTATTATTATAGTTCGAGCGATAATTACAGTATAATATGGGTATTAATGCATGTTATATTGATAATAATAAAAATAATAAGTATAATTTATTATAGTTCTCACGATAATATCTGTATAATATGCGTAATAATGCATGTTATATTGATAATAATAAAAGTAATAGGTATAATTATTATAATTCTAGCGATAATTACAGTATAATATGGGTAATAATGCATGTTATATTAATAATAATAAAAGTAATAAGTAAAATTATTATAGTTTCTAGCGATAATAACTGTAGTAATGTGGGTTAATAATGCATGTTATACTGATAATAAATAAAAGTAATAAGTATAATTATTATAGTTCTAGCGATAATAACAGTATAATATGGGAACTAATGCTTGTTATATTGATAATAATAAAAGTAATAAGTATAATTATTATAGTTCTAGCGATAATTACAGTATAATGTGGGTAATAATGCATTTATATTGATAATAATAAAAGTAATAAGTATAAGTATTATAGTTCTCACGATTATAACTGTATATATGGGTAGTAATGCATGTTATATTGATATAATAAACGTAATAAGTATAAATTATTATAGTTCTGACGATAATAACTGTATAATATGCGTAATAATGCATGTTATATTGATAATAATAAAAGTAATAAGTATAATTATTATAGTTCTAGCGATAATAACTGTATAATTGTGGGTAATAATGCATGTTATACTGATAATAATAAAAGTAATAAGTATAATTATTATAGTTTCTAGTGATAATAACAGTATAATATGGGTACCAATGCATGTTATATTGATAATAATAAAAGTAATAAGTATAATTATTATAGTTCTAGCGATAATTACAGTATAATGTGGGTAATAATGGCTTGTTATATTGGTAATATTGGGGGTAATAAGTATAATTAGTATAATTCTAGCGATAATTACAGTATAATATGGGTATTAATGCATGTTATATTGATAATAATAAAAGTAATAAGTATAATTATTATAGTTCTAGCGAGTAATTACAGTATAATGTGGGTAATAATGCATGTTATATTGATAATAATAAAAGTAATAAGTATAATTATTATAGTTCTCACGATAATAACTGTATAATATGGGTAGTAATGCATGTTATATTGATAATAATAAACGTAATAAGTACAATTATTATAGTTCTAGCGATAATTACAGTATAATATGGGTAATTATGCATGTTATATTGGTAATATTGGGGGTAATAAGCATAATTATTATAGTTCTAGCGATAATTACAGAATAATGTGGGTAGATAATGCATGTTATATTGATAAATAATAAAAGTATAATAAGTATAATTATTATAGTTCTAGCGATAATAACTGTATAATGTGGGTAATAATGCCATTGTTATACTGATAATAATAAACGTAATAAGTTATAATTATTATAGTTCTAGCGATAATAACAGTATAAATATGGGTATTAATGCATGTTATATTGATAATAATAAAAGTAATATGTATAATTATTATAGTTCTAGGCGATAATTACAGTATAATGTGGGTAATAATGCATGTTATATTGATAATAATAAAAGTAATATAAGTATATAGGTATTATAGTTCTCACGATAATAACTGTATAATATGGGTAGTAATGCATGTTATATTGATAATAATAAACGTAATAAGTATAATTATTATAGTTCTGACGATAATAACTGTATAATATGCGTAATAATGCATGTTATATTGATAATAATAAAAAGTAATAAGTATAATTATTATAGTTCTAGCGATAATAACTGTATAATGTGTGTAATAATGCATGTTATTACTGATAATAATAAAAGTAATAAGTATATTGATTATAGTTTTCTAGTGATAATAACAGTATAATATGGGTACCAATGCATGTTATATTGATAATAATAAAAGTAATAAGTATAATTATTATAGTTCTAGCGATAATTACAGTATAATGTGGGTAATAATGCTTGTTATATTTGTAATATTGGGGGTAATAAGTATAATTAGTATAATTCTAGCGATAATTACAGTATAATATGGGTATTAATGCATGTTATATTGATAATAATAAAAGTAATATAGTATAATTATTTAGTAGTTCTAGCGATAATTACAGTATAATGTGGGTAATAATGCATGTTATATTGATAATAATAAAAGTAATAAGTATAATTATTATAGTTCTCACGATAATAACTGTATAATATGGGTAGTAATGCATGTTATATTGATAATAATAAACGTTAATAAGTATTAATTATTATAGTTCTGACGATAATAACTGTATAATATGCGTAATAATGCATGTTATAATTGATAATAATAAAAGTAATAAGTACAAATTATTATAGTTCTAGCGATAATTACAGTATAATGTGGGTAATAATGCATGTATATTGATAATAATAAAAGTAAATAAGTATATATTATTATAGTTCTAGCGATAATTACCGTATAATGTGGGTAATAATGCATGTTATGTTGATAATAATAAAAGTAATAAGTATAATTATTATAGTTCTCACGATAATAACTGTATAATATGGGTAGTAATGCATGTTATATTGATAATAATAAACGTAATAAGTATATATTATTATAGTTCTGACGATAATAACTGTATAATATGCGTAATAATGCATGTTATATTGATAATAATAAAAGTAATATGTATAAACTATTATAGTTCTAGCAATAATTACAGTATAATGTGGGTAATAATGCATGTTATGTTGATAATAATAAAAGTAATAAGTATAATTATTATAGTTCTCACGATAAATAACTGTATAATATGGGTAGTAATGCATGTTATATTCATAATAATAAACGTAATAAGTATAAATTATTATAGTTCTGACGATAATAACTGTATATTATGCGTAATAATGCATGTTACATTGGTGAATAATAAAAGTAATAAGAATAATTATTATAGTTCTAGCGATAATTACAGTATAATGAGGGGTAATAATGCATGTTATATTGATAATAATTAAAGTAATAAGTATTATTATTATAGTTCGAGCGATAATTACAGTATAT